>JARGCV010000667.1:0-28419 GCA_034064705.1 Bothrops alternatus
ATTGGTGTTTCTCTTGTATATAGTCTATCCACTGTTTCCAGCCTATCATATATTGTTCATTTGAGCGATCCTTCAAATATGCCTAAATTTTCGCCATTTCTGCCAAATGTATTACTTCAAAGTCACTCTTCAATAGGTGGTATAATCTCCCTCGCAAGTTAATGAGAGAGGGGAGGAGGGGGTGGGATGGATGGATGGACAGATAGACAGAATGGATGAATAGGATGGAAAGAAAGAGTGGATAGATGGATGGATGGATGTAGAGTCAGGTAAATTGATGGATTCAGACAGACAGACGGGCGGGCGGGCGGGCGGGGCGGTTGGTTGGTTGGGTAGGTAGGTAGGTAGGTAGATAGATAGATAGATAGATAGATAGATAGATAGATAGATAGATAGATAGATAGATAGATGAAAAGGAAGGAAGGAAGGAAAAGAAACAAAGAAAAGAAAAAGAAAGAAAGAAAGTAAGTCGTGGAAAACCCAATGAAAAAGACGAGAGACAGCAACACAACAATCATTCTTCCTTTAAGATTAAAAGGTTTATTTTGCTAATAATTTGGACGTAGCCAGCATAATAACACAACGTCACTTACATGAATAACCCCACTGCAATGAGGACCACGTGGCATAGCAGATTCAAAAGGACAGCCATAGGCCAATGGCCAATCAATCAGATCCAGACCCAACTTTTTATGCCCTTTCCCATTCTAAGACTAGTCAGATGGTCCGCTGACGTTTGCTGACTTCCTACTGACTTCCTACGGACCTTCTGCTGAACGTAACTTTCCACATATACCGGTATACATTGGAACCCACATCCATCAGCTACTTTCGGTTCCTCTTTTCCCATGATTACAATACCCGTGTTCCAAATATACACAGAACTGCCTACTTTGCAATTTCATATTGCACAAAGCTCAGCAGATTACAAATAGTCCTTATTGAGAAACAGCATAACGTTCAAGTTAAAGCTTCAAATCACTTCTGTGGGGGCCTCTTTCAGGTTTGTTCTAGCCCTATCATATTACATGAGAAGGGGGCTGTATTTTCATCTCCCAAGAAAGAAAGAAAGAAAGAAAGAAAGAAAGAAAGAAAGAAAGAAAGAAAGAAAGAAAGAAAGAAAGACAAACAAACAAACAATGGATAGATATGATCAAGAGAGGATGGATGGATAGATTGGTAACATAAATTAGATAGATGGTTGAAAGAAAGGAAGGAAAGAAAGAAAGAAAGAAAGAGGAAGAAAGAGAAAGAAAGAAAGAGAGAAAAGGAAAGAGGAAGAAAGAGGAAGAAAGAAAGAAAAAGAAAGAAAGAAAGAAAGAAAGAAAGAAAGAAAGAAAGAAAGAAAGAAAGAAAGAAAGAAAGGAAGGAAGGAAGGAAGGACAGGCAGAAATAATGGATGGATATGATGGAGAGAGATGGAAGTGAAGCTCCAGCCTGAGGCAAAATGAAAGAGGCAAGAAGGGAAAGAGGCCTGCATCTGCCAATACATCTGCCAATCCTCACTTTATGATCCTTCATTTAGTGACGGTTCGAAATCACAACGGCACTGCGAAAAAAACCACTTACGATCGTTTTCCACACTGCAGCTTCCCTCAGGTCACGTGATCCAAATTCAGATGCTCGGCAACTGACTCATATTTACGACAGTCGGCGTGTCCCCGGGGATGTGTGTGTGTTACGTGATCCCCTTCTGAAATCAACGGGAGGGAGCCAGATTTGCTTAACAACCGTGCGGCTCACTTAACACCTGCAGTGATTCACTTAACAACTTGGGGCAAGGAAGGTTGTAAAATGGGTCAAACAACCGTCTCGCTTAGCAACTCAAATGTTGGGCTCAACCGTGGCCGTTAAGACAAGGATTGCCGCCATATTGTGGTGATTTATTGACTGGTAAATCAGCGTCCATTGTTAAGTGTAATACAGGTAGTCCTTGAGTTATAACCAAAACGGAGCCTGCCCATAACGGTCATAAAATGGGTCGGTCATGTGACGGGACCTGATCCTTACATTTTTTTTGGGGGGTGGCAATTGTTAAGGGCACCGCATTAAAGTGGTTGTAAAACAAACCGCTTGTGCTCGCGGTTAAGTAAAACCAACTTGTTGTATGACCGCCGCTTTCATTTTGTGACCGTGGCGGAAAATGTCCTTCAAAATCCGAAGTAAGTTCTGGGGGGGGTTGGGGGGGGAAATCGTACTCAAACAAGGTCACGTGACTCTGCAAATGGCCGCAAAGGCAGCCATGTTGCTCGAAGCCCGGTCATGTGACCACCAGGGGGAGGACAAACCATCAGACCTTGGGATCCAGTTAGTAAGTTGGAATGGTCACTGAATGATGCGTCCTAAGTTGAGGACCACCCTGTACATTATGTTATAATAATAATAATAATAATAATAATAATAATAATAATAATAATAATAATAATAATAATAATAATAATAATAATAATAATAATAATAAAGTTGGAAGGGACCTTGGAGGTCATCTAGTCCAACCCCCTGCTCAGGCAGGAGAACCTATACCGTCTCAGACAAGTGACTGTCTAATAATAATAATAATAATAATAATAATAATAATAATAATAAAAATAATAATAATAATAATAATAATAATAACAATAATAATAATAATAATAATAATAATAATACCTTGGCAGGGATCTTGGAGGTCATCTAGTCCAACCCCCTGCTCAGGCAGGAAATCATATACCATTTCGGATTGTCCAGTCTCTTCTTAAAAACTTCCAGGGTTATTTTCTCTTTTTCTTTTCTGATTTCCGTTCTTTTTTTGGTGGAGTTTCCATTATTATTATTATTATTATTATTATTATTATTATTATTATTATTATTATTATTATTATTATTATTAGTTTAAAGATGGTTTTTGCTAACTGTGTCCGTAAAAAATACTAAACGACACCCAGAAAGGCAGCGTTTTCATCCTCTTTGGCACAGTAGGAAAAAAAGACTCAAGAAATCTGATAATTATACATTGCGTGCCGTTGTTGACATTCTTTCCTCCCGACTCTGGGGTTTTGCTTCAACTTTTTTTTTTATTTTTTTTTTTGTAAACAAGTTATCCTTAGCAGACGTTGCTGGGTTCTTTATGTTCAAGATTCAGGCGCCTCCGAGGAGGAGAGGCTGGGTGATAAGGCTTATATATTTTTCTTTTTGGAGAGGAGATGAAAAGGCCAAGGAAAGTTTTACCTCCTTCAGCTCTGCTTTGTGTCAATAAAAGGACAAAACTCCCATTTCAAGTGGCTTGGCCTCGATTCAGACGAAAGTGAGTTTTTCCAGTTGCCAAACAGAAGTTAAAAAGCCTTCACAGATCTTGGAAGCACCTCCGGCACCGAGTCTCGTTCTGAGTCAGGAGGGCCCAACTCAAGTGGCCACTTTAAGACCTGGGGGCTTCAGCTCCCAGAATCCCCTGCCAGCTTTATTAAATTACATTTATATGCTGCTCATCCATCCATCCTTTCTCTCCCCATCGTATCTATCCATTGTTTCCATCTGTCTGTCTGTCTGTCTGTCTGTCTGTCTGTCTCTCTCTCTCTCTCTCTCTTTCTATCCATCCATCCATCCATCCATCACTTTTCTCCCCATCGTATCCATCCATTCTGTCTGTCTGTCTGTCTGTCTGTCTGTCTGTCTGTCTGTCTGTCTCTCTATTTCTATCCATCCATCCATCCATCCATCACTTTTCTCCCCATTGTATCCATCCATTGTTTCCGTCTGTCTGTCTGTCCGTCCGTCTGCCTGCCTGCCTGCCTACCTACCTACCTACCTATCATCTATATCTATCTATCTATCTATCTATCTATCTATCTATCTATCTATCTATCTATCTATCTATCTATCTATCTATCTATCTATCTATCCATCCATCCATCCATCCATCCATCCATCCATCCATCCATCCATCCATCCATATTTCTCCCCATCATATCCATCCATTGTTTCCGTCTGTCTGTCTATCTGTCTATCTATTTTTTGTCTGTCTGTCTGTCTGTCTGTCTGTCTGTCTGTCTGTCTGTCTGTCTCTCTCTCTCTCTCTCTCTCTCTCTCTCTCATACATGTCTCTATATTTGTATCTATCACTTGTCATCTTTATCCATCCATCCATCCCAGGTTTACTCCAGTGTGAATCTTTCCTAGTTACAATTATATTGTTAATCTCTTTGCATCCTGTTTGATTTTGTTTGTTGGTCGCCGGACACTCTTTGTGTCGAAAGGCCCGGCATAACAACCAGAAGAGAGCTGAGCCTGCCCACTTCCGTCTAGGGCAGGGGTTCTCAACCTTGGCCACTTTAAGACTTGTGGACTTCAACTCCCAGAATTCCTCAGCCGGCTGAGGAATTCTGGGAGTTGAAGTCCACAAGTCTTAAAGTGGCCAAGGTTGAGAACCCCTGGTCCAGGGGGAGCCTGGGAATAAGATATCTGCAGACTGAATTTCTTTGCAATTGGCAAACGAACGCCCGGTCTTCAGGGACCGTCTTTTTCTACAAGCTTTGACTTCTCTTCAAAACATAACATTGGAAAAATAACTTGTCCCAGAGAGTGAATATATATATATATGTGGACTTGTTTTCAAAACTCTGCACCCCTGCTATTTTAATCAGCAGGCTTTGTTTTCCACGGCTGTTTCCAAAACTCTTCTGTCCTGGGTGAGGTTCAAAAATGCTGTGCAAAGGTCTCTGAAGACTTCTGCTGTTTAAAAAAGCTGAGACAAAAACTCCATCCCAGAGATGACTTCAGCCGGCTCCTGGTTCATAAGTGCAGAGGTTTATTTATTCCCGGGCTACTCCAGAGGTGCTTGAGTTACATCAGTGTTTCTGAAGCTCAACCACTTGAAGGCATGTGGACTCCAACTCCCAGAATTCCTTTGGATGCGTATCCCCGTTGTGATCTGCTTAGTCTCTTGTAATCCCTTCCTCTGCAATCTCTCAGCTCTAGTGGGGGAGGGGGGGTGGAAAAATAGGCTTGGTTGGCTGGGGAATTCTGGGAGTTGAAGCCTGTTCTTCCTTCCTTCCTTCCTTCCTTCCTTCCTTCCTTCCTTCCTTCCTTCCTTCCTTCCTTCCTTCCTTCCTTCCTTCCTTCCTTCCCTCCCTCCCCCTTCTACCTTCCTTCCTTACTCCCTCACTCCCTTCTTCCTTGCTTCCTTCCCTCCTTCCTTCCTTCCCTCCCTCCCTCCTTTCTTTCTTCCTTGCTTCCTTCCCTCCCTCCCTCCTTCCTTCCTTCTTACTCCCACACTCCATTCTTCCTTCTTCCTTCCCTCCTTCCTTCCCTCCCTCCCTCCTTCTACCTTCCTTCCTTACTCCCTCACTCCCTTCCTTCCTTCCTTCCTTCCTTTCCTCCTTCCTTCCTTCCTTCTGTCCCTCCCTTCTTCCTTCCTTCCTTCCTTCCATACTCCCTCATTCTTTTCTTTCTTTCTTCCTTCCTTCCTTGTATCTTTTCTTCCTTTCCCTTCATTTTCATTCCCATCTCTCTTTCTCCCTCTTCTTCCTTCCTCCCTCTCTCCTTCCTTTCTTCTTTCCTTCCTTCCTTCCCCCCTCCCTTCTTCCTTCCTCCCTCCCTCCCTCCCTCCTTCTTGTATCTTTTCTTCCTTTCTCTTCATTTTCATTCTCATCTCTCTTTCTCCCTCTCCTCCCTCCCTCCCTCCCTTCAGGCAGGGCCGTAGAAGAACATGACTGCCCATTGTCATGAACAGATCGCTGGGGGTGCTTAATCCAAGGGCGGGGTGGGGGCTTTTGCAAGGGATGGGCAAAGCCTGAAATAAAAATAAAAAGAAGCATTGGCCACAACTGTTTCCGACTTAGAAAGAGAATCCAGATTCTGGCAAACATCGAAGTGGGGAGAGGAAGTGGCCTTGGCATGGGAAGCATGTGGGGAAGCCCTGAACGGTTGCGGTTTGGGCTTTCCAGGGACGCGGGGAGCCAGCCAAACCAGTGCATCCCCCGCATCTTAGAGCAGGGTTTTTCAGCTTGGACAACTTGAAGATGGGCGGATTTCCCATCTCCCAGAATTCCCCAGCCAGCATTAAAACTTCCTGACAGTTAGAACAATTAACCAGTGGAACTCCTTGCCTCCAGAAGTGGTGAATGCTCCAACACTGGAAGATTTTAAGAAGAGACTGGACAGCCATTTTTCCGAAATGGTAGAGGGTTTCCTGCCTGAGCAGGGGGTTGGACTAGATGACCTACAAGGTCCCTTCCAAGGCTGTTATTCTTTTTTCCTTCCCTCCTTCCTTCCCTCCTTCCTTCCCTCCCTCCTTCCTTCCTTCCTTCCTTCCTTCCTTCCTTCCTTCCTTCCTTCCTTCCTTCCTTCCTTCCTTCCTTCCTTCCTTCCTTCTCCAACACTGAAAGTTTTGAAGGAGAGACTGGGCAGCCATTTGTCTGAAATGGTATAGGGTTTCCTGTCTGAGCAGGGGGTTGGGCTAGATGACCTCCAAGGCTCCTTCTGACTTTATTATTATTATTAAAATCAAAGATCTAGGTGTCTCCCATCCCCAAAAGTTGCAGCTCAATTTTGGGGGACTTTTCCTGACTTACAAACGAAAAGGAGAGCCAGCTTGGTGGGATTCAACCAACCACGTAGGCAGGGAGTAAGCATCCCTCTCTGCAAGGGAACTCGGCATGGATTAAGAATCCATCCTCGGCATAGAATCAAGATCAGGTGAAGTGTTAATACCACTTTACAAGGCCTTGGTAAGGCCACACTTGGAATACTGCATCCGGTTTTGGTCCCCATGATGTAAAAGAGATGTTGAGACTCTAGAAAGAGTGCAGAGAAGAGCAACAAAGAGGATCAGGGGACTGGAGGATTAAACATATGAGGAACGGTTGCTGGAATTGGGGATGTCTAGTTTAATGAAGAGAAGGACAAGGGGGGACAGTGAGCAGCGTTCCAGTATCTCAGGGGATGCCCCAAAGAAGAGGGAGTCAAGCTATTTTCCAAAGTGCCTGAGGGCAGGACAAGAAGCAACCAATGGAAGCTAACCAAGGAGAGAAGCAACCTAGAGCTAAGGAGAAACTTCCTGACAGTCAGAACAATAAACCAGTGGAACAACCTGCCTCCAGAAGTGGTGAATGCTCCAACACTGGAAGTTTTTAAGAAGAGACGGGACAGCCATTTGTCCGAAATGGTATAGGATTTCCTGCCTGAGCAGGGGGATGGACTAGATGACCTCCAAGGTCCCTTCCAACTTTATTATTATTATTATAAGGGGTTACTCTGGAATTCAGCCCACCTAGGAGAAGATCACTATGGACCTTCTTTCTACCTGGTTCTGTTCACCTACTCTGAACCCCATCATTGGCTCATCTCCTCGGTTGGTTGAGTGTATCGAAGCTTCTGGTGCTCTCTGAATTTGGTGGTTTGCCTGCAGACGTTTCATGACCCAATTGAGTATTGTCATCAGTGTGATGGAGGGTGGGGTTTCCTGGCAGGCAAAGCTGCTGTTAAGCTGTTTGTGAACATGGCAGCTCAGCTTCCAGGCTGGAAACCCTCTTAAAGAGACAAATCCTTTAAAAAGGTATAGGGTTTGATATGGTACAGGGTTTCCTGCCTGAGCAGGGGTTGGACTAGATGACCTCCAAGGTCCCTTCCACATTCTATTCTATTCTATTCTATTCTATTCTATTCTATTCTATTCTATTCTATATTCTACTCTACTCTACTCTACTCTACTCTACTCTACTCTACTCTACTCTACTCTACTCTACTCTACTCTACTCTACTCTACTCTACTATTATATTATATTATATTATATTATATTATATTATATTATATTATATTATATTATATTATATTATATTATATTATATTATATTATATTATATTATATTATATTATATTATATTATATTATATTATATTATATTATATTATATTATATTATATTATAATATTCCTTATTCTACTCAATACTCTACTCTATTATATTATATTATATTCCTTATTCTATTCTGTTCTGTTCTGTTCTATTCTATTCTATTCTATTCTATTCTATTCTATTCTATTCTATTCTATTCTATTCTATTCTATTCTATTCTACTATTCTATTCTATTCTATTCTATTCTATTCTATTCTATTCTATTCTATTCTATTTATTCTATTCTATTCTATTCTATTCTATTCTATTCTATTCTATTCCTTTTCTGTTCCATTCTGTTCTGTTCTAAAATGTTGCGTGTGTCCATCTTTTGGCATATGAGGGTGTTGGCATTGCCCCTCTTGAGTAGGGAGCATCAACCCAGCAGGATGCAAGCCATCACCTCTGGATTTGGATGGATACAGCTGAGTGTGCAAAATTTCCCACGCCATGTTGGGTTGAGCAACTTGCTGGATTTCTGAGGAAAAACTCCTGTCTGGATTTGCATCGACACAAGACAGAACTTCCACTGGAAAAACTCCTGCCAGAAAACCCTGGCAATGTTTCCTTCCTTTTCCCCTTAACCTCCCCCCCCCCGCCACCGCCCCCACAGCAAGCTTTGCTAAAACCTTCCCCCAGGCCTCTTTGTCCTCCAGATGTGTTGGCTTGGCTGCTCCCCCAATTCCAGCCAGTTGTAGCTGGGAGTCAGGAGGCCAAACCTGTCCCAACTAGTTCAATGGGTGGAGGTGTATCTGTGTAATGGTATGTGGGGATGGCCGTGGGAGATGGGGAGAAAGAGGTGCTGCCTAGAAAACAGTCAGATAAGGGGCGGCTTAGCCCTCAGCTGCATAATGGGCAGAGAAAGAGGATAGAAGGGACTCGTCCTAGTTTTTCAGACTCCAAAGAGGACGGTGGGAGATTCGTACTTTCAGACTTACAAGATGGTGTTCATGTAGCTTTAGAGAACCGTCAGATAAGAGGCGGCTTAGCCCTCAGCTGCATAACGGGCAGAGAAAGAGCATCAGAAGGGACTCATCCTAGTTTTTCAGACTCCAAAGAGGACGGTGGGAGATTCGTACTTTCAGACTTACAAGATGGTGTTCATGTAGCTTTAGAGAACCGTCAGATAAGAGGCGGCTTAGCCCACAGCTGCATAATGGGCAGAGAAAGAGGATCAGAAGGGACTCATCCTAGTTTCAAGGACTCCAAAGGAGATGGTGGAAGATTTGTACTCTCAGACTTACAAGATCGTGTTAATGTAGCTTTAGAGAACCGTCAGATAAGAGGCAGCTGAGCCCTCAACTGCACAACGGGTGGAAAAGTCGGCTTAGAAGGGACCCTCCTTAGTTTCTCAGACTGTAAAAGAGACAGCGGGAGATTCGTACTTTCAGACATACAAGATTTTATTAATGTAGCTTTAGGAAACAGACAGATAAGAGGCAGCTGAGCTCCCAGCTGCATAATGGGCAGAGAAAGAGGATCAGAAGCGACCCTCCTTAGGAGGGTCTGTATAGGAGACTGTATAGGAGACAGCGGGAGATTCGTACTTTCGAACCTACACGATTCTATTAATGTAGCTTTAGGGAACAGTCAGATAAGGGACAGCTTAGTCCAGGGGTTTCCAACCGTGGCCACTTTAAGACTTGTGGATTTCACTTCCCAGAATTCCACAGCCAGCCATGAGCATCACCAGACAGGACCAGCCATGGCTGACAGAGAATTCTGGGAGTGGAAGCCCATCCATCTCAAAGCAGGCTGGCTGGGGGATTCTGGGAGCTGAAGTGCAGCCATCTCAAAGCAGGCTGGCTAGGGGATTCTGGGAGTGGAAGTCCATCCCTCTTAAAGCAGGCTGGCTGAGGGATTCTGGGAGCTGAAGTCCACCCATCTTAAAGCAGGCTGGCTGGGGGATTCTGGGAGTGGAAGTCCACGTGTCTTAAAGCATACTGGCTGGAGGATTCTGGGAGCTGAAGTGCACACATCTCAAAGCAGACTGGCTGGGGGATTCTGGGAGTCAAATTCCACCCATCTTAAAGCATTCAGGCTGTGGAATTCTGGGAGTCCATGCATTTTAAAGCAGGCTGGCTGGGGAATTCTGGGAGTGGAAGCCCCCCTCTCTTAAAGTTGCCCAGGGTGAGAAACACTGCCCTAGAAGCCTCCGAAAGCAGTTGTGGAGTTTGTGTTCCCCTCGCTGTGTTTGTTGTCAGACTGAACCAGCTCCTCTCCAATTGTTCACCGCCCTGGAGTCCTCTTGAGCGAATGCTTTGCATTCCTTCTGCTACATACATCTACTTCTGTCCTACTATCACAGCGCCATTGAGAGTGTCCTGACATACGGCCTTCTTGCATGGTAGGGGAGCAGCTCTGTAGTGGACAAAAAAGCTCTACAGAGAATTATTAAAATTGCCCAGAATATTATTGGACTCCAGCTACCAGTCCTGGACAACATCTTCGAATCTCGTTGTTTGAGGAAGTTGCGTTAACATTCTCAGAGATTCTTCCCATCCTGCTTACCTTCTTTTTGGACTCTTGCCTTCTGGTAGAAGATACAGAACATTTAAAACTCGGACCGCCCGTTTCCTGAATAGCTTTTATCCCAGAGCTATAATTGCACTTAATGATGAACTGAAGGGCCACCATCGGTGAACCGTTGGACAGTATTACTTGGTCTGTTGGGTGGATGCTGGGTGGTTTGGGGGTGGGGAATTGTGGTGGGTGGGAGTGTGGTTGGGGATTATGTGTGTAGGACCTGGTCTTTGGGTGTCATGTAAATTTTGTTGTATGCGTATACTGTGTATACACACACAATGACAATAAAGTTATTATTATTATTATTATTATTACTATTATTATTATTTAGAGCACGGTGGGATTCCTTGCTGCTGGGCCTTCCTTCGTCACTTACCAGGGAAGTGAGATCAGCAGAGGTTCCCCTCCCAAGTGGGCTGCCTGCCCACCCTGATGGGGTCCACACACAGGCAGTAGGAATCTGAGGTTAAACAAGAAGTTCAGCCAGTCGCAGGAAGAATCCCAGTTGAGTTTTGACTAAACATTGCAAAAATGTGATCAGCTGAAAGGGATAGTTGGGGTTTTCTTAACTTGGGGGGTGGGGAGAGAGAGAAGAAGGAAAGGGTTGCTGGGGGGGGGCTGTGAAAAGCCAGGGGATGGCTGGCAACAACAATGAACTGTTCATATCCTGCTGCAATCTCGGCGTTAAAATGCGGAATCCTTGATGGTTTCTGAGCTTGGGTGGTTTTCTTGCTGACATTTCATTATCGAACTAGGGAACGTCATCAGTGTTAGAAGGGAGTGGGATTTGAGGAGAGGGGAAGGAGGAGGAGGAGGACTGTGGGGGTCCTGGGTGCTCTCTGAGCTGGGTGGTTTTCTTGCAGATGTTTCATGACCCAACTTGGTAACTTCATCAGTGTTAGAAGGGAGGGGGGCTTGCGGAGAGGAGGAGGAGAAGAGAAAGAAAGAAGGAAAGAAAGAAAGAAAGAAAGAAAGAAAGAAAGAAAGAAAGAAAGAAAGAAAGAAAGAAAGAAAGAAAGAAAGAGAAAGAAAAGAAAAGAAAAGATTGTGGGGTCCTTGGTGGTTTTCTTGCAGACGTTTCATGACCCAACTTGGTAATTTCATCAGTGTTAGAAGGGAGTGGCATTTGTGGAGAGGAAGAGGAGGAGGACTGTGGGGTCCTTGGTGCTCACTGAGCTTGGTGGTTTTCCTGCAGACGTTTCATGACACAAGTCTGTTGTTGTCAGTTGCGAAGTCGTGTCCGACCCATCACGATCCCCATGGACCACGTTCCTCCAGGTCTACCTGTCCTCCACCATCTTCTGGAGTCCCTTGAAGCTCACGCCTCCTGCTTCAGGGACTTCCTCCAGCCACCTCGTCCTCTGTCGTCCCCTTCTTCTTCTGTTGCCCTCCGTCTTCCCCAGCATCAGGCTCTTCTCCAGGGAGTCCTTCCTTCTTCTCATTCGGTGGCCAAAGTCCTTGAGTTTCCACTTCAGGATCCGGCCTTCTAAAGAGCAGTCAGGGTTGATCTCCTCCAGGACTGACCGGTTGGATCGCCTTGCAGTCCAGGGGACTCACAGGAGTCTTCTCCAGCACCAGAGTTCAAAGGCCTCCATTCTTTGGTCCTTCTCAGCCTTTCTTACGGTCCAACTTTCACAGCCACACGTTGCAACTAGGAAAACCATGGCCTTGACTAGTGACCGTTCAAAGTCTGTTGTTATTGTCAGTTGCCAAGTCATGTCCAACCCATTGTGACCCCATGGACAACGTCCCTCCGGGCCTTCCTGTCCTCTACCATCTTCTGGAGTCCATTGAAGCTCAGGCCTCCTGCTTCAGGGACTCCATCCAACCACCTCCTTCTCTGCCGTCCCCTTCTTCTCTTGCCCTCCATCTTTCCCAGCATCAGGCTCTTCTCCAGGGAGTCCTTCCTTCTTCTCCTTAGGTGGCCGAAGTCCTTGAGTTTCCACTTCGGGATCTGGCCTTCTCAAGAGCAGTCGGGGTTGATCTCCTCCAGGACTGACCGGTTGGATCGCCTTGCAGTCCAGGGGACTCGCAGGAGTCTTCTCCAGCACCAGAGTTCAAAGGCCTCCATTCTTTGGTCCTTCTCAGCCTTTCTTACGGTCCAACTTTCACAGCCACACGTTGCAACTGGGAAGGAAATGGCACCCCACTCCAGTAACTTTGCCATGAAAACCCCATGGACAGTACCAAAAGGCTGGGAAGATTACGGGAAGCTTATTACAGTATTATTATTATTATTCAGGACACTGTTCACAAGCGCCTATCTGTGCTCAGAGCTCGGAGCATCGTTAGAGACCTCCCCTACACACACACAAACACACACACACACACACACACACACTTCACGGTCTGTTCCTGTGGCTCCCCTCTGGGAGGAGATTTTGAAGCCTTGCTAGCAGGACTACCAGTGCACCTGATGTTCAGACAGATGGAAGCGCCCGCGTCTCCGTTGAGTAAACAGAGCTGGGAAGATTTCCTTGGGAAAAGCCAACAGATTATGAGTTGGGAATGACTCTGTCATCCCACAGCAGATGTTGGGAAATCCTGAGTGAACATTAAACTGACGTCTTTGTTGAGTTGCGTCCCAGGCTTGGCTCTCATCCAGTTCACAGCCCGCTGTTCATCCCTTTCGTGCCGCTTGGACAAAATTATGAGATCATAGACTGCTAGGGCTGGAAGGGACCTTGGAGGTCATCTAGTCCAACCCCCCTGCTCAGGCAGGAAACCCTATACCATTTCAGACAAATGGCTGTCCAGTCTTTTCTTGAAAACTTCCTGTGATGGAGAACCTACAACTTCTGGAGGCAACTTCTGTTCCACTGATTAATTGTTCTCACTGTCAGGAAATTCCTCCTTAATTCCAGGTTGCTTCTCTCCTTGATGAGTTTCCATCTGTTGCTTCTTGTCCTGCCTTCGGGCGCTTTGGAGAAGAGCTTGGCTCCCTCTTCTTTGGGGCAGCCCCTGAGATACTGGAAGGCTGCTCTCATGTCCCCCCTCGTCCTTCTCTTCATTAAACCAGACATGCCCAGTTCCAGCAACCATTCCTGATATGCTTTAGCCTCCAGTCCCCTGATCATCTTTGTTGCTCTTCTCTGCCCTCTTTCCAGAGTCTCAACATCTTTTTTACATCGTGGTGACCAAAACTGAATGCCGTATTCCAGGTGTTGCCTTACCAAGGCCTTGTAAAGCGGTATTAACACTTCACGTGATCCTGATTCTCTCCCTCTGTTGATGCAGCCCAGCACCGTGTTGGCCTTTTTGGCAGCTGCAGCACACGGCTGGCTCCTATATCTTAGGGATGGTCCACTGGGACTCCGAGTTCCCTCTCACAGTTACTACTATTGAGCAAGGTACCCCCTATACTATACCTGTGCATTTGGTTTATCTTGCCTAAATGTAGAACTTTACTTTTTTCACCAGTGAATTCCATTTTGTTGGACAGGGCCCAGTACTCAAATCTGTCATGCTCCCTCTGTATCAAATCAAATCAGCTCCTGGTGACTCACACCTCATAAAAGCTGTAAGAAACAGCCTGAAAAAAAACACACTTTTTTTTAGCTTGCTGAGAGTGGGGCTGATTAGTTAATCCTGATTAAATCGAGTCCCAAGATTTGGGAGAACACGAAGAATCGGAAGGAATCTGTTAGCGACGTTCCTCAATTTTATCCCAAGGTTGAAGCTTTTGCAATGCTGATATATTTTTGCCGCTGTAAACCAACATTAGTAATAATAATAAAGTTGGAAGGGACCTTGGAAGTCATCTAGTCCAACCCCCTGCTCAGGCAGGAAACTCTATACTATTTCGGACAAATGGCCGTCCAGTCTCTTCTTAAAAACTTCCAGTGTTGGAGCATTCACTGCTTCTGGAGGCAGGTGGTTCCACTGGTTAATGGTTCTGACTGTCAGGAAGTTTTTCCTTAGTTCTAGGTTGCTTCTTTCCTTGATTGATTTCCACCCGTTGTTGCCTCTTGTCCTGCCTTCAGGGGCTTTGGAGAAGAGCTTGACTCCCTCTTCTTTGGGGCAGCCCCTGAGATATTGGAAGGCTGCTATCCTGCCCCCCCTCATCCTTCTCTTCCTTAAACTAGACATCCCGAATTCCAGCAACCGTTCCTTACAGCAACCGTTCCTTACATGTTTTAGCCTCCAGTAGGGCAAATGTCTTGATAATCCCAGGTTGATTCCAAATTGTTGTTCATGTACAAATGTGGCATTCATCCCAGATCTCCCACTTTCTGCCCCTCCCCCCAAAGCTTGGAACTTACGCAATTTGAGCCTTTTTTTTTTTTTTTTTTTTGCAAATGCTTCCCTTTCTTGCTGCATGAATTCTGGGCCAGCTCCCACAGTCAATTAATAAGCAAACCCCTCCCCCCCATTGATTCAAGATCATTGATCGGCTTGAGAATTTGGAAGTGGAAATGACACTCCTTCTCTCTCCCCCCCCACCCTTCCCCATCATTCCTCTCCTGAGCTTATCATTCATGTTTGCACGCCATGTTTTACTACTAAGTCGAGGTGGAAGACTTTTTCCGCTGCTGGGCCGGGAACCTGGAGCTGGCAAATTCTTTCCACATTTTTTTTTTCAGTATAAAAATTCTTTTATTAAAACAATCAACATTGAACATAAAAACATATTATGCAGCAATCATCATGACACCTGGTATACAATACTAAGTATTAGTCTTTGAAAACGTCTGAATTAGTAAGCCTTTTTCCACTCCTCGGTCTAGCCTCAACTAAACTCCTGTTACATTTTATTTGATTGGTGTTTCTCTTATCTGGTTCAATATTTGTTAGGTAGATGGTGCCATGGGGAGGCCTGGTGGAAATCAGAATTGTCGGGTGGGGGAGAGAATGTGTGCAAGGAGGTTCTTTGGGGAAATGGAGCAGGCCAGCTGTTTCTAATCTGCGGGGGTCCTTGGTGCTCTCTGAGCTTGGCTCTTTCGTGACTCAACTAGATGACCTCACCAGGGCTGGAAGGGAGGGGGGTTTGTGTGGGGGGGAGGAGGAGGAGGAGGACTGTGGGGTCCTTGTGCTATCTGAGCTCGATGGTTTTCTTGCAGATGTTTCATGACCCAACTAGGGAACATCATCAGTGCCAGAAGGGAGGGGGGATTGTGGGGGTGAGCAGGAGAAAAAGATGAAAGAAAGAAAGAAAGAAAGAAAGAAAGAAAGAAAGAAAGAAAGAGAAGGAAGGAAGGAAGGAAGGAAGGAAGGAAGGAAGGAAGGAAGGAAGGAAGGAAGGAAGGAAGGAAGGAAGGACTGTGGGGTCCTGGGTGCTCTCTGAGCTGGGCAGTTTTCTTGCAGACGTTTCATGACCCAACCAGGGAACATCATCAGTGCTAGAAGGGAGAGGGGTTTGCAGAGAGGAGGAGGAGGGGGGGGCGTTGAACTATGTGGTCCTTGGTCCTCTCTGAGCTTGGTTGCTTTCTTAAAGACATTTCATGACCCAACTAGGGGGTCCACCTGTTCTCCAAAGCGCCAGAAGAAGGCAGGACAAGAAGCAACGGATGGAAACCAATCAAGGAGAGAAGCAACCTGGAACAAAGGAGAAACTTCCTGACAGGGAGAACAATCAACCAGTGGAACTGCTTTCCCCCAGGAATGGTGGGTGCTCCATCCCTGGAGGTTTTTTAAGAAGAGACGGGACAGCCACTTGTCCGAAATGGCCCAGGGTCTCCTGCCTGAGCAGGGGGTTGGACTAGATGACCTCCGAGGCCCCTTCCAGCTCTATTCCGATTGGTCGATCGCCTCTGGAAAACCTTCAGGGATGGAGTGAGATCAGTAAGAGTCCTTTGCAAGATCCCTTCCTGCTTAAGAAATTCCACACACCCCCCCTGCATCATAAATAGCCATCATTGTTTGCTTGATTCCACCCAGCTTTGAGGGGCGGGGGCAGGGGGGGCAGCAGCCTCTGCAGGGAGGTTTCAACCCTGGACCGTTCAGCCCCGAGTTTGTCCGGTTTAATTGCTTGGTTAGGGAAGAATCTGGGGCTTTCAGCCAAGGCACGAGGTTGACGCAGAGCAGATGTCCAGAGACTTTTGCACCAAGTTCATTAGCCAGGTTGCATTGCTTAATTAAAGGACGTTTCGGGCCAGTTCCCGCCCCTCCCTTGACACCCCCCCCCCAGCTTTGCTCCTGATGGGGGATCTGAGATGGAAAAGCCTTTGCTTTGAATTTCTCTGGAGAGAATTTGGGAATTCCTTATGTTGGAGGAGAATCCTGTCCTGGGGGGGGGGGTCAGCCCAACGCCTGCAGTGTGAGCCAGCTCCATCACAAAAAGACCCTTGTATTCATCAAAAGTTGTTCCCTGGAAAATCTGCGTCGGAAAAAGGGCCTGGAAGAACCCAGACTTGGAACAAAATTGCCCTGGGTTTTTTATTTTGGGAGGGGGAATGGCCTTGGCCCAAAAACCGAGTTCACTTCTTCCAAGACTGACATTGCGTTCAATCCCATGGTATTGATTAATGCAGGGGTTCTCAACCTTGACAACTTTAAGACTTGTGGACTTCAACTCCCAGAATTCCTCAGCCAGCAAAGCTGGCTGAGGAATTCTGGGAGTTGAAGTCCACAAGTCTTAAAGTTGCCAAGGTTGAGAACCCCTGCTTAATGGGTAAATCCTTCAGGAATAGGGGTAGTCGTGGACTTAACGACAGCAATGGAGCACAACCTTTCCATTGGTGAGCAAGCCAGTTTTCATCCGTTTCTAACCAGGTGGATGAGGGAGCCTTCGCACCATTGTACGACTTTTCTTGCCCTAGTTAACGACCGCCAGGCGTTGTGAAGTTAGTAACACGATGGTTAAGTGAGTTTTGCCTCCGTTTGAGGGCTTTTCTTGCCGCAGTTGTTAAATCTTCAACCTTGGCCCGTTTATGACTTCTGGACTTCAACTCCCAGAATTAAATGAGTGGGTTTTATTTTGTTTTTTAGATATTTCTTGTTTGGACTTGTATTGAAATTTGATGTTTTATATATATGTTGTTAGCCCAGTGGTTCTCAACCTATGGGTCGCAACCCCATTTGGGGTCGAACGACCGTTTCGCGGGGGTCGCCGGACACCGCGGCCCGCCATTTTTTATTTTTATTTGTTTTTTTCCGTCACGCTCGCGCCGCGCATGCGCGGTTCGGGCCGTCACGTGCCGCGCATGCGCGGATCAGCCCGTCGCGGTCCACAATTTTGTTTTTGGTTTTTGTTTTTTTTTTTCGCCGTGCGCACGCCGTGCATGCGCTGATCGGCCCGTCGCAGTCCGCAATTTTGTTTTTGGTTTTTGTTTTTTTTTTTCGCCGTGCGCACGCCGTGCATGCGCTGATCGGCCCGTCGCGGTCCACAATTTTGTTTTTGGTTTTTGTTTTTTTTTTTCGCCGTGCGCACGCCGTGCATGCGCTGATCGGCCCGTCGCAGTCCGCAATTTTGTTTTTGTTTTTTGTTTTTTTTTCCGTCAAGCACACGCCGCGCATGCGCGGTTCGGGCCATCGCACGCGCGCCACGCATGTACGGTTCGGGCCATCGTGCGCACGCCGCGCATGCGCGGATCAGCCCGTCGCGGTCCGCCATTTTGTTTTTTTCTTGTTTTTTTTGCGTCGCGCGCCGCGCATGCACGGATTGGTCGGGGGTCGCGCCGCGCATGGGCGGCGCAAGTGGGGTCTCAACCTGAAAAAGGTTGAGAACCACTGCGTTAGCCGCTCCGAACAAATAAAACAAATAAATAAATAAATAAACCCCGCAACGTTTAAAACAGCGGTTCTCAACCTGTGGGTCGCGACCCCATTTGGGGTCGAACGACCATTTCACGGGGGTCGCCAAGCACCGCAGTCCGCCATTTTTTTTTTGGTCGGCCATTTTTTTCCCTATTGCGATGCGGGCCGTTGTGCCGCGCATGCGCAATGCGTCCCATTGCGCCACGCATGCGCGATGCGCCCCGTCGAGCCCCGGAAAAGGTTGAGAACCGCTGGTTTAAAAGCTCTTTGTTTGAGCGACTTCCTCTCAGTTCCTAGAACTCTGGTCCTAATCTGGGAGATTTCCTGGCTTATCCTTCCAACCGTTGTGACAGCCTTCAACAGTCTCAGGGGGTTAACTGGGAACACTAAGATAATAAGAGGGTTTTTTAAAAAAAAATGGTTTCAGAGTTTTTATGTGTTCTGTAAGAGGCTCACTCACACCTCATCAATCTTGGGAGGAATTTGGGAAGTGCTGTGGATGTGCGCCAGGAAGCCGCCTCTTGTGTATGTGTGTACTGTATGTCAAGACAAGTCCAGAAATTTGTTCGACAGGATGGTTGGGAGAGAATCCAGACATGTCAACAGCCTCCCCGCTTTGACCTTTCTGGTCACTGCCTTCCTGCTGCAGCTATAAGGCAGTTCTGCTTCCTTTAAATTCCTTCCTTCTCTCTCTCTCTCTCTCTCTCTCTCTCTCTCTCTCTCTCTCTCTCTCTCTCTCTCTCTCTCTCTCTCTCTCTCTCTCTCTCTCTCAATCTCTCTCTCTCTCTCTCTCATATAATAATAATAATAATAATAGTAAAGTTGGAAGGGACCTTGGAGGTCATCTAGTCCAACCCCCTGCTCAGGCAGGAAACCCTATACCATTTTGGACAAATGGCTGTCCAGTCTCTTCTTAAAAACTTCCAGTATTGGAATATTCACCACTTCTGGAGGCAGGTTGTTCCACTGGTTAATTGTTCTCACTGTCAGGAAGTTTCTCCTTAGTTCCAGGTTGCTTCTCTCCTTGATGAGGTTCCATCCGTTGCTTCTCATTCTGCCCTCCGGTGCTTTGGAGAATAGCTTGACTCCCTCTTCTTTGGGGCAGCCCCTGAGATACTGGAAGGCTGCTCTCATGCCCCCCCCCCCCGGTCCTTCTCTTTGTTAAACTGGACATACCCAATTCTCTCCCTCTCTCTCTCTTTCTCTTTCTCTCTCTCCCTCCCTCCCTCCCCCCTCTTTCTTTCTTTTTCTTTCTTTCTTTCTTTCTTTCTTTCTTTCTTTCTTTCTTTCTTTCTTTCTTTCTTTCTTTCTTTCTTTCTTTCTGTCTGTCTTTCTTTCTGTCTTTCTTTCTTTCTTTTATCCCATAGTGCCATGCAGATTCTGGACTTTGCACCTACTTCCATTGTAGTAGTCCTATTTCCTAATTATCTATCTATCTATCTATCTATCTATCTATCTATCTATCTATCTATCTATCTATCTATCTATCTCTATCATCTCTGTCTCTATCTATGTATCTATGTATCTTATCATCTATCATCTTTTCTATATACTCTATCTAATCTCTCTTTCTCTCCCCCCTCTCTATTTGTATCTCTATCATCTATCTATTTATATCTACTTATCTATCTGTCTGTCTGTCTCTCTCTCTCTCTCTCTCTCTCAGTATATAATCTATTATCTATCTATCTATCTATCTAATCTCTATCATCTTTGTCTCTATGTACAGTATCTCTATCATCTATCATCTTTTTATCTACTCTATCTAATTTCTCTCTTCCTCTATATATTTGTTATCTATCATCTATCTATTTATCTATCTGTCTGTCTGTCTAACTATCTGTCTGTCTAGCGTGTATTTAGCATAAAAAACTAACTATGGTGAGGAAATGGCTTATGAAAATCCCTGCCAAGGTATCCCACATTTTGGGCAAACTTTAAAAGCTCACCACTGAGTTTAGGAAAAAAGTTGGGGAGAAGGAGAAGTGGAAATAGGATCAAACTCTACATACTGGCCGGTCTTTGATAAAAACTACCCAGCAGAGCAATGCTTCTCAACCTTGGCTGAAAAACTCTGGCTGGGGAATTCTGGGAGTTGAAGCCCACCCACCTTCAAGGGGCCAAAGTTGAGAAACGGGGGGGGGGTGCAGAGGCCCAGGCAAGACCAGCCCACACGCGGCCTCCTGACGGTGGGGGCGGAACCCCAAAACAGAAAAGAAGGGGTTTAATTTTGGCCCTTCTGCAAACTTGCAAAGCCGGATGGACCAGAGCCCCTTCTGTCTGTCGGCACCCAACTACAACTCCCAGGGTTCCTAGCCCCGGCTGCCCTCTCTTAGGGTCCCAGCCAGCCTTGCCAGTTCAGCCTGGCGAAAGAGCTGGACGGCTCTTTGGAGGCTGGACTGGGAGGAGTCAGGCCAGGCTCTTGGAAGGAGCAGATCCCGGGGAGAGAGAGAGTGGAGCCCAGGCAGAAAATTCCTCTTGCTTGGAAGGAGCAGCGGAAGCCAGGCTGGACCACAGGGAGGGCTGGGAGGGGGGCCTCTGTCTCTCTGTGTGTGTGTGTGTGTGTGTGTGTGTGTGTGTGTGTGTGTGTGTGGAAGAGGACTGTGGCTATTTTTGGAAGCATCAGCTCATTCAGGACCCCGAGTCTCCTCCTCCTCCTCCTCCTCCTCCGCCTCCTCCGCCTCCTCTGCCAGCTGTCCGGCAGCCAATTTCCATGATTTAGGGATGATGTGACTTGAAATTCCTCTGACTCTTTGCAGAATGGAAACTCGAACCCAGGGCAGGGGAGAGAGAAGAGGGAAGGATAGACCCTCTCTTCTCTCTTCTTCCCTTTTTCCTTCCTTCCTCCCTCCCTCCCTCCTCTCTTCTTTTCTCTTTTCTTTTTCCTTCCTTCCCTCTTCTTCTCTCTTCTTTTTCCTTCCTTTCCTCTTCTTTCTTCTCGTTTCTCTTTTTCCTTCCTCCCTCCCTTCTTCTTCTCTCTTCTCTCTTCTCTTTTTCCTTCCTTCCTTCTCTTCATATCTTTTCTTTTTCCTTCCTTCCTTCCTTCCTTCCTTCCCTCTTCTCTTTTCCTTCCTTTCTTCCTTCTCTCTTCTCTCTTCTTCTGTCTTCTGTCTTCTCTTTTTCCTTCCTTCCTTCTCTTCTTCTCTTCTTCTCTCTTCTCTTTTTCCTTCCTTCCTTTTTCTTCTCTTCTCTTTTATCTTTTTCCTTCCTTCCTTCCTTCTCGCTTCTCTTTTTCCTTCCTTCCCTCTTCTTCTCTCTTCTTTTTCCTTCCTTTCCTCTTCTTCTTTCTTCTTTCTTCTCTTTTTCCTTCCTTCCTCCCTCCCTTCTTCTCTCTTCTCTTTTTCCTTCCTCCCTTCTCTTCATATCTTCTTTTCTCTTTTCCTTCCTTCCTTCCTTCCTTCCTTCCTTCCTTCCTTCCTTCCTTCCCTCTTCTCTTTTACTTCCTTCCTTCCCTCTTCTCTTCTCTTTTCCTTCCTTCCTCTCTTCTCTCTTCTTCTGTCTTCTCTTTTTCCTTCCTTCCTTCCTCTTCTTTTTCTTTCCTTCCTTCCTTCCTTCCTTCCTTTTTCTTCTCTTTTCTTTTTCCTTCCTTCCTTCTCTTCTTCTTTTCTTCTCTCTTCTCTTTTTCCTTCCTTCCTTTTTCTTCTCTTCTTTTTTATCTTTTTCCTTCCTTCCTTCCTTTTCTTCTTTCTTCTCTTTTTCTTTCCTTCCTTCCTTCCTTCTCTTTTTCCTTACTTCCTCCCTCCCTCTTCCTTCCTTCCTTCCTTCCTTCCTTCCTTCCTTCCTTCCTTCCTTCCTTCCTTCCTTCCTTCCTCCTTTAGCTCATCATCTCATAACCGTGGCACCCTTAGGCACGAACTGAGGAGAACCATGGACTGTAAGGTCCTTCCACCTGGGGAATTCTGGGACTTGAACCCCACCTATCTTAAAACCGCTCGACGTTCAGCCCCTCCACTTTCAGGGGGTAGACCTGCTGGCAGTGCAATCAGGGGACCAAAAAGTTTGAGATAAACTCCCTGCGGATGCAACCTGGGAATTTCCACCTCCAGGTGTGGGGCCAGGGGCTTCCTCCCAGGCCCTGAGATTTCCCTCCCCCCGTGGAGGGGAGGCCAAGAGGACAGGAGGCCCCTCTCCCTCCCCCCCTCCCTCCCTCCCCCCAGTTTTTTTTTTCTAATTGAAGCCTTCCTCCTTCCCAGATCCAGCACTACCACTTTGGCAGCTGGGGACATGACTCACGGCTGGCTTCCTTGCAGGCTGCCCACTGCCCTCCCACTGCCGCTCCCCAGAGGAGAGGGAACAGGGGAGCCCTTTCAAGGACGCACAATGCTCTGAAACAGACCGGGCACGTGGGCCGTGGAGGCCGAGGGCTGCCTTTGCCTTGGGCAAAGAGGAGGAGGAACTGGAAGTCTCCCAAACCTGGCCCAGGCATTGCGGGGGGGGGGGGGGAGGGGGGGTCCAGAGTGTGGAAAGGCAGGCTGGAGAGAGGCAAAAAGCCCAGTCCTGCTTGGGGTGCTCAGTGTATCCAGGCACTCGGTGAGACAGTGGGCCTTGTGGTGCAGTACATAGAATCGTAGGGGTGGAAGGGACCTTGGAGGTCTTCTAGTCCAACCCCTCAAGGCCATTGAGGTTAGAACAATTAACCAGTGGAACCACCTGCCTCCAGAAGCGGTGAATACTCCAACACTGGAAGTTTTTAAGAAGAGACTGGACAGCCATTTCTCTGAAGTGGTATAGGGTTTCCTGCCTGAGCAGGGGGTTGGACTAGATGACCTCCAAGGTCCCTTCCAACTATGTTATTCTATTCTATTCTATTCTATTCTATTCTATTCTGTAATTCTATTCTATTCTATTCTATTCTGTAATTCTATTCTATTCTATTCTATTCTACTTGTAATTCTATTAATTCTCTGTTCTATTCTATTCTATTCTATTCTATTCTATTCCATTCCATTCCATTCCATTCCATTCCATTCCATTCCACTCCACTCCACTCCACTCCACTCCACTCCATTCCATTCTATTCTATTCTATTCTATTCTATTCTGTTCTATTCTACTTGTAATTCTATTCATTCTCTGTTCTATTCTATTGTATTCAATTCAATTCAATTCAATTCTGTAATTCTATTCTATTCTATTCTGTAATTCTATTCTATTCTACTTGTAATTCTATTCATTCTCTGTTCTATTCTCTTCTATTCTAAAGCTGGCACGGGGGATTTGGGCATCCAGTGTGTGGAGAGGCCGTCTCAAGAGAAGCAAAAAGCCCAGTTCCGCTTGAGACACGTATCCAGGCACTCAGTGAGATGGTGGGCCTTGTGGTGCAGTGCATAGAATCCTAGGGGTGGAAGGGACCTTGGAGGTCTTCTAGTCCAGCCTCTTGAGCCAGTGCACCCTCTGATTTAGCCAGGAGGGTCTCCAAAGGCCGTGGATTTGCAACTACGAGCTGACCAGCTCTGCTTCTCCAGGATGTCTGTGGAGATTCTCCATTATCCAGGTCCTGGTTGTCCCAAAGGTGCTTTTTCAGGAAGCAATTGGACTTGTTTTTATTTGAAGACATTTCGCTTCTCCTCCCAGAAGCTTCTTCCGCTTTGACCGGAGGGTGGGGGAAGGGAAGGATTTATACTCCTTGCAGACAGCCGGGAGCCAATGTACAATTTTATGGTGGCCATCTTGGCACTTGCCCCAGTGGACCATGTCTTGGCCCTTGCCCCGGTCCCACCCCCTTCTGCCAGAGACCCCCAGATCTGTCCCACTCCTGCCCAGGCCCCCCACAGGCCCCCTTGACGAGAAATGATGTAGAACTGGCCATGCCCACCTAGTAGGCCACGCTCACTCCATCCACGCCCACCCATTAGGCTGCACCCACTCTGGCGACACCCACCCACCCACCCCAGGGCAACCGCAATGCTGATGCGGCCCTCCGTGAAATTGAGTTTGACACCCCTGCCCTAAAAGAAGGCAAATGACCAAGTAAGCTCCAGGTTCAATTCCCAGGGGCTTGAATTCAGATTCCCCACCCCCACCCCCGAGTAAGGGGGTTGGACTAGATGACCACAAGGTGCATCCCCCCCCCGGTGTTAAGATCTTAGGTAAGTGGTGGTTAAAAGATAATTTGGGGATTAAAACTCCAGCTAGAGCCTCAGATGTTCTATCCAGGCGTCGTTTGCTCCCCTTCCTGAGCCCGCCAGGCCTTATTGAAAACACGATGATTAATTAAATGTCTTTTTTTTCCCCCTTCTCCTGATCCCCAAAAGAACAGCATGACAATATTCCTTTAGGATTGGTGAGTGTGTATGTGTGCAATTACTGACTGAATTCACACAGACAGACAGACAGACACAGAGAGACACAAACAGACACACACACACACACAAACCTCTTTATTTGCCTGGGAAAGGATTAACGGCTTTTTGTTCTCAGAAACCGGAGTGGGGCATGTTTCGTATTAATCTCCGCAAAGAGCACAACATGTTGTTCAAATGCTCAGCGGCGGCTGCGGAATTAAGTCACGGATTAATTAAAGTGACCGCAAAAGGCTTGGTCAGCGACTCGTCCTTCGCATGGGGTCACGCGAGGACTCGGGAGGCAGTCGTTCTTGCATCACAAGAGAGGAGAATGGGGACTTTGCAGGTTTTAAGTCCGGTTAAAACAACAAAACCCAAGTGGAACCAGTGGAACTGCCTGCCTCCAGAAGCGGTGAATGGTCCAACACTGGAGGTTTTTAGGACAGGGGTTCTCAACCTTGGCAACTTTAAGACTTGTGGACTTCAACTCCCAGAATTCTGGGAGTTGAAGTCCACAAGTCTTAAAGTTGCCAAGGTTGAGAACCCCTGTTTTAGGAAGAGACTGGACAGCCCTTTGTCTGAAATGGTATAGGCTTTCCTGCCTGAGCAGGGGGTTGGACTAGATGACCTGCAAGGTCTCTTCTGAGTCTGTTATTCTGTTATTCTCTTCCTTCCTTCCTTCCTTCCTCCCTCCCTCCCTTCCTTCCTTCCTTCCTTCCTTCCTTTTTTCCTTCTTTCCTTCCTTCCTCCCCAAAGCAAAGTCAATTGTGGGAAGCCAGACCCACTGAATGACCTCCTGATTCATTTAACAACTGCAGTGATTCCCTTAACCAATGCAAAAAAAGATAAAATTCGCTGTCAGTCCCTCAACAATGGCCTTGCTCAGCCATGGAAATTCTGGTCGAGGATTAGCTGTGTGGTGAATCGTGGCGCAGAATAAACGTACGAGAAAATCAAACCTCAGAAGCCAAATCTGAAAGGTTTTGGCTGCATTCACACAACACGGTTAACTTGGGTCCCGAATTAACCCATTTTCTAGGTTGCAACCATACCTGAAACCATAAACTACGGTAACACCTCCCTCCCCCCAAAACAAACAAACAAACAAACAAAGGCCTGGTTTGCAACACTAAAACCAAATCGAGTCTAAATAACCACTGCAAACATGGGAATAAACCCCCTTAGGGTGGATCTCACGAGCGCTGGTGAAGCTAGTATCCTAAAGGTAGACCCTGAGAAATGAGGATTTTATGGAGGCTCCAAATCTGGCAAAGGAAACCAGCATTCCTTCAAGTTGGAGCCGGTCTTCGGTCGGCACTTGAAAAGCCTCTCCACATAATTTGAGAAAAAACAAGTTTATCTCGAGTCTGGTTCCTGACATTCTGCTGGTGTTTTTGCAGGGACTTTCCTAGCATGCAATTCTACCTCTTTGCCTGGGAATGTCTGGGGATTTGCAAGCCAGGTCTGCAGAATAGAAGAACAGAGTTAACAGAGTTGGAAGGGCACCTTGGAGGTCGTCTAGTCCAACCCCCTGCTCAGGCAGGAAACCCTATAGACCATTCTGGACAAATGGTTATCTAATCTCCTCTTAAAAACTTCCAGTGTTGGAGCATTCACCGCTTCTGGAGGCAGGTAGTTCCACTGGTTAATTGTTCTAACTGTCAGTAAGTTTCTCCTTAGTTCTAGGTTGCTTCTCTCCTTGGTGAGTTTCCATCAGTTGCTTCTTGTCCTGCCTTCAGGCGCTTTGGAGAAGAGCTTGACTCCCTCTTCTTTGGGGCAGCCCCTCAAAGACTTGAAACTGCTTTCATGTCCCCCTAATCCTTCTTTTCATTGAACTATACACAATTATTTCAACTGTTCTCACTGTCAGGAAATCCTCCTTAGTTCCAGGTTGCTTCTCAGCTTATTATTATTATTATTATTAGTATTAGTATTATTATTATTATTAATGATAATAATGATAATAATAATAATAATAATAATGTTGGAAGTGACCTTCTAGGTCATCAAGTCCAACCCCCTGCTCAGGCAGGAAACCCTAGACCTTTCAGACAAATGGCTGTCCAGTCTCTTCTTAAAAACTTCCAGTGTTGGAGCATTCACCCCTTCTGGAGGCAGTTGTTCCACTGGTTAATTATTCTCACTGTCAGGAACTTCTCCTTAGTTCCAGGTTGCTTCTCTCCTTGATGAGTTTCCATCCGTTGCTTCTTGTCCTGCCTTCAGGCGCTTTGGAGAATAGCTTGACTCCCTCTCTTTGGGGCAGCCCCTGAGATACCGGAAGGCTGCTGTCCTGTCCACCCCAGTCCTTTTCTTAAAGAAGAAAAAAAGAAATGTCGGGAGGGGCTCCTGGCTACCGAAGGCATCCTTCAGAATCTGGACTGGTTCCCCAGGACCAATTAAACGGTAGCATTCTCCTTGGGAAATTTAAAAAAAAAAAGCTTTTCTAAAAATGGCTTTTCCCTAGACTGTTTCTAATCATTTTTTTTTTCCTCATCCGGAAGGCAGAAATAACTGGAGCTTATTCTTCCCCTGTAGAACATTAGAACGTCTCCAGATTCTGCAGGGTTTTAATAAGCAACATGAAACAAGGGAGCCCGGAGCCATGGACCAAATCGTGCGCAGAAAACAGGAAACAAAAGTTGTTTGTGTAATTGTTTCCCTCTTGCAGCCTTGCTAGTGAAAGAAAGCTGGGTCTGGCTTGCCTGGAGATACGGTCATCGGCATTTTACCCTTGCCTTAGGACCACAACCGTTGTTGATCACCACATTTGTTAAGAGAGTTTTGTCCCCGTTTTACTATCTGTCTTGCCACAGCTGTCAAGTCAGGGGTCTTCAAACTTGGCTCTTTTATGACTTGTGGACTTCAACTCCCAGAATTCCTCAGCCAGGCACGCTGGTTGAGGAATTCTGGGAGTTGAAGTCCTCGAGTCATGAAGGGGCCATAGTTCTCCCACACTGGCTGAGGAATTCTGGGAGTTGAAGTCCACCAGTCATGAGGGGGCCATAGTTTCCCCCATGCTGGCTGAGGAATTCTGGGAGTTGAAGTCCACAAGTCATGAAGGGGTCATAGTTCCCCCATGCTGGCTGAGGAATTCTGGGAGTTGAAATTCACGAGTCATGAAGGGGCCATAGTTCCCCCATGCTGGCTGAGGAATTCTGGGAGTTGAAGTCCACAAGTCATGAAGGGGCCATAGTTCCCCCATGCTGGCTGAGGAATTCTGGGAGTTGAAGTCCACAATTCATGAAGGGGCCATAGTTCCCCCACGCTGGCTGAGGAATTCTGGGAGTTGAAGTCCACAAGTCATGAAGGGGTCATAGTTCCCCCATACTGGCTGAGGAATTCTGGGAGTTGAAATTCACGAGTCATGAAGGGGCCATAGTTCCCCCATGCTGATGCTGAGGAATTCTGGAGTTGAAGTCCAGGAGTCATGAAGGGGCCATTGTTCCCCCTTGCCGGCTGAGGAATTCTGGGAGTTGAAGTCCTCGAGTCATGAAGGGGCCATAGTTTCCCCATGCTGGCTGAGGAATTCTGGGAGTTGAAGTTCACCAGTCATGAAGGGGCCATAGTCCCCCCATGCTGGCTGAGGAATTCTGGGAGTTGAAGTTCACCAGTCATAAAAGAGCCATAGTTTCCCACACTGGCTGAGGAATTCTGGGAGTTGAAGTCCAGAAGTCATGAAGGGGCCCTAGTTCCCCCATGCTGGCTGAGGAATTCTGGGAGTTGAAGTCCACGAGTCGTGAAAGTTAAAAACCTCCAGCGATGGCACGCCCACGATTTCTGGTGGCAAGAATGTTCCACTGGATGATGATTGTCCTCACTGTCAGGAAGTTTCTCCTTAATTCTAGGTTGATGTAGAAATGTTACCCATAATGCTGTGTAGTATTTGCACATTTTTTTAATGTTCTATGCAGCCACCCCACCTCCCAAAAGCATGCATACCTTTGTGCCATTGAAACTAACATTTCATATCTATGCATCTCGTGTTACGCAAGGAAATCAACCTTCGTCATTTTGCTTCACCGTCGGAGGGAGGAAAAACAAAAC
>JARGCV010000672.1:0-65000 GCA_034064705.1 Bothrops alternatus
AGAACACAAAAAAAACAACCAACAAGTAACAATAAAGAATTGTCAGATGCAATAAACATTTTGATATCCAAGGGCAATCAAACTCAAGGTGTATAATCACACTCGCAGCACACACAAAAAAACCCTTTCTTGATATCTTCTCCGTTCCACCTTCATTGGCGCCTAGACCTGGTGGCTAAGCACCATTTCTCTGACTGAGCCAGCCGTGTGCGGCAGCAGCCAAAAAAGCTAACACAATCCTGGGTTGCATAAACAGAGGCATAGAATCAAGATCATGCAAGGTATTAGTCCCGCTTTATAAAACCCTAGTAAGGCCACACCTGGAATGCTGCACCCAGTTTTGGTCACCATATTGCAAAAAAGATGTCGAGACTTTGGAAAAAGTGCAGAGAAGAGCAACTAAGATGATCCAAGGCCTGGAAACTAAAACATACGAAGATCTGGCTGCGGGATTTGGGTTTGGCTAGTCTAGAGAAAAGAAGGATGAGGGGGGACATGATAGCCATGTTCCAGTATCTCAAGGGCTGCCCCAAAGAAGAGGGAGTCAAGCTGTTCTCCAAAGCACCAGAAGGCAGGACAAGAAGCAACGGATGGAAACTAATCAAGGAGAGAAGCAACTCAGAAATAAGGAGGAATTTCCTAACGGTGAGGACAATTAACCAGTGGAACAGCTTGCCACCAGAAGTCGTGGGTGCTTCATCAGTGGAGGTTTTTAAGAAGCAACTGGACAGCCATCAGTCTGAAATGGTATAGGGCAGGGGTAGGCAACGTTGGCTCTTTTATGACTCATGGACTTCAACTCCCAGAATTCCTGAGCCAGCATGGCTCAGCATGGAAACCTTTCCCTGTCCCCTCAGCATGGCTGGCTCAGGAATTCTGGGAGTTGTTGTCCACGAGTCATAAAAGAGCCAAGGTTGCCCACTCCTGGTATAGGGTCTTCTGCTTGAGCAGGGGGGCTGGACTAGAAGACCTCCAAGGTCCCATCCAGCTCTATCCTGATTCTGAGGTGCCATGGGCACCCTTATCCCCACGCCATCTGCTGAGGAAGACATGGGCAACATGGATGGCGTCCGGAATCCTTACTTACATGACTGGGAACCCAAGTCACTACAGCAGGGGTTCTCAACCTTGGCAACTTTAAGACTTGTGGACTTCAACTCCCAGAAGGGATGAGGAATTCTGGGAGTTGAAGTCCACAAGTCTTAAAGTTGCCAAGGTTGAGAACCCCTGCACTACAGGGACGGCGCTGACCTTTTACTGAGCTGTAGAGAAACACACACATGCCACACGAACACACCTGCTTCTTCTCTTCGGCGTCAAGAGACCTATCCTTCATACTTACTGGCTCGATCTTCAGTGCGTTTCGATAGCTCCCGAAAAAAGCGGCCTGGGCTTTGAGGAACGCTCTGGCGACCCCATCCCCTGTGGTCATGGAGACCTTCTTCAATCGGCTTTTCAGCGAGGAAATCTGGGAGAAGAACAAGAAGGAGACGTTTCGATCTCAAAGGTCCTCAAAGGAAACCATGGTCTGAATCCTGAGGAGAAACTAAGCTTCCATAAGAATCTTGAAGACAGGACCCATACTGGCTGAATAAGATGACTTTCATGACTATATAATGGAAACACAAGCTGGTTAGAAAACACGTTATATGTTGATGTTGTTATGATAGGCATAAATACAGGGGGAAAATGTTTATATTCAACTTGGTGTGTACTGAAAATATTAAGAATTATATTGGTTTAATGTAGACCAGGGGTAGGCCACCTTGGCTCTTTTCTGACTCGTGGACTTCAACTCCCAGAATTCCTGAGCCAGCCAGGCTGAGGGGAAAGGGAGAGGTTTTCAGGCTGAGCCAAGGTGGCTCAGGAATTCTGGGAGTTGAAGTCCCCGAGTCATGAAGGGGCCAAAGTTTCCCTCATGCCGGCTCAGGAATTCTGGGAGTTGAAGTCCACGAGTCATGAAGGGGCTAAAGTTTCCCCCATGCTGGCTCAGGAATTCTGGGAGATGAAGTCCACGAGTCATGAGGGGGCCATAGTTCCCCCATGCTGGCTCAGGAATTCTGGAAGTTGAAATCCCCAAGTCATGAAGGGGCCAAAGTTTCCCTCATGCTGGCTCAGGAATTCTGGGAGTTGAAGTCCACGAGTCATGAAGGGGCCAAAGTTTTCCCCATGCTGGCTCAGAAATTCTGGGAGTTGAAGTCCCCAAGTCACGAAGGGGCCAAAGTTTCCCTCATGCTGGCTCAGGAATTCTGGGAGTTGAAGTCCCCAAGTCACGAAGGGGCCAAAGTTTCCCTCATGCTGGCTCAGGAATTCTGGGAGTTGAAGTCCAAGAGTCATGAGGGGGCCATAGTTCCCCCATGCTGGCTCAGGAATTCTGAGAGTTGAAGTCCACGAGTCATAAAAGAGCCATGGTTGCCTACCTGTGATGTAGACAAAAGGAGAATATTACTGGAAGGAGAGCGGATCGAGAAATATATTACCAATCAACGTATTGATTAATTGTAGAAATTATCATTGATTGTTTTGAATACATGAACCCAGACAACACACTGTTCACAAAGCACTGAAGATTGTTATTGTAAAAAATTATATATATATATATATATTAAAAAAGGAAACCATGCAGGGTTGATGGGAAGAAGCAGAAAGTGGGAACCCCATTTTGATAGGGCTGGGAATTCACTAAATGAATGGTTGGAAGTTGAGGTATCTTTTTTCTTTTAATTTAAAAAACAATTGAATTTATATAGAGGATTCCCTTAATATGAATTAGGATAAAGATTATGAGTCACTAGAGGTATATATATTATTCCCCACAGCAATGAGAAGCAGTGATGGTCCAACCGGTTCTTTTATCCGAAGAAGAAAATATATTTAATCTTGCTTCTGTTTTGAAATTGCTTCTGGATTTTGTGCTTGCCATGAAAAAGAAAAATGAAACAATGGTTGGAAACCGTCCAAAGAGAGAAGCAACCCGGAATTAAGGAGAAACTTCCTAACAGTGAGGACAATTAGTCAGTGGAACAGCTTGCCACCATAAATCGTGGGCGCTCCATCACGGGAGGTTTTTAAGGCTAGACAGTCACTTGTCTGAGATGGTATAAGTTCTCCTGCTTGAGCAGGGGGCTGGACTAGAAGATCTCCAAGGTCCCTTTCTATTCTATTCTATTCTATTCTATTCTATTCTATTCTATTCTATTCTATTCTATTCTATTCTATTCTATTCTATTCTATTCTATTCTATTCTATTCTATTCTCTATCCTTATTCTATTCCATTCCATTCCATTCCATTCCATATATTCTATTCTATTCTATTCTATTCTATTCTATTCTATTCTATTCTATTCTATTCTATTCTATTCTATTCTATTCTATTCTATTCTATTCTATTCTATTCTATTCCATTTTCAGCACTGGAGGTTTTTAAGAAAATGATATAGGATCTCCTGCTTGAGCAGGGGGCTGGACTAGAAGACCTCCAAGTCCCTTCCAGATCTATTCTGATTGATTGATTGATTGATTGATGGAATATACAGCTTGTTGGGAGACCCCACATCTATCTTCCCGAAAGCATTATTGCCTCTAATGGGCCCCTGTTCTTTTGCAACAAGCAAAACAGGATGGAGTCTAGTAATGACTTCACAGGAGAGGATCCTAACACGGCTCTCCCCCTTTTCTCATTAGAGCAGACAGGGCTGATCTGCCACAGCCCCGATGCCAACGGTGCCCACCTGTCAACAGGTGCCACCCATCACTTCTGCGGCATCCTCAAGGCTTCTCAGAAGCTCTTCCCACCTGTGCTTCAGAGGATGCTGCACTTAACTTTCACCACCCTCTTCGTTTCATCCCGGAGGTGTTTAATTGACTCTGCTTCACAGAGCACCACTTCAGGTGAACACAGCCTGATGGGCTCATTACCATCTACACAAAAGAACACTCTCTGACAGGAACTGAGCAACTCGCAGCTCGCACACTCGCCGACATGGACAACTTCTCAAAAGTGAGCAGAAGCGTTCCGGCATCCAAAGTGTGTGTCTCACATCCTCCATGTTCCTCCAGAATTGCAAGAGTCTCCATGGTGGGTGTCTACTCAACCTTGGTCACCTTAAGATGCCTGGACGTCAACTCCCAGAATTCCTGGCTGGGGAATTCTGGGAGTTGAAGTCCACCCATCTTATAGTGGCCAAGGTTGAGTCAATACACCATAAACACACCTGGTATTTCAGATAAGTATTTCTCGATATCTTCTCCGTTCCACCTTCATGGGGCCTAGACCTGGTGGCTAAGCACCATTTCTCTGACTGAGTCAGCCGTGTGCGGCAGCAGCCAAAAAAGCTAACACAATCCTGGGTTGTATAAACAGAGGCATAGAATCAAGATCATGCAAGGTATTAGTACCGCTTTATAAAACCCTAGTAAGGCCACACCTGGAATGCTGCATCCAGTTTTGGTCACCGTATTGCAAAAAAGATGTTGAGACTTTGGGAAAAAGTGCAGAGAAGAGCAACTAAGAATGATCAAAGGCCTGTAGACTAAAACATACGAAGAACGGCTGCAGGATTTGGCTATGGCAGTCTAGAGAAAAGAAGGACGAGGGGGGACATGATAGCAGCCTTCCAGTATTTGAGGGGCTGCCATAAAGAGGAAAGGGGGTCAACTTGTTTTCCAAAGCACCAGAAGGCAGGACAAGAAGCAATGGATGGAAACTCATCCAGGAGAGAAGCAACCTGGAATTAAGGAGAAGCTTCCTAACGGTGAGGACAATTAACCAGTGGAACAGCCTGCCATCAGACACTGTGGGTTCTTCATCACTGGAGGTTTTTAAGAAGAGACTGGACAGGCACTTGTCTGAGATGGTATGGGGTCTCCTGCTTGAGCAAGGGGTTGGACTAGAAGACCACCAAGGTCCCTTCCAGCTCTATTCTGATTCTGATTCTTCTCCATTATGGGATTTCAGACTTCTTTGCCATGAAAAATAACATGTGTGCATCCTAATCCAATGTCCTTGAGAGCCTCAGTTCCCACTGGGCTGGTTTAATGACCATGATGAAGTTTCCCCCTTTCAGTGCAAGTTCTTAAAACAACAAGGGAAGGGAAAATGGAAAACTCTACGCCAACAACTCTCCTCAACGCTAAATGAATCAAGAAAAAAGACCGAGGCAGCAAGGCCAGAAAAACCCATTAACACAATAACAACAACAACAAAACAAACCAAGTTATGGTTTAAGTAAGAAAGGAGGTGCAGAATGCGCTCTCTAGAAACCTGAGACATAACTCGGTAGATATATTCTCGTGTATGTTGAACGGTTGTTACAAAAGGTTGTAACCTGAGGACTAACTGTACCTTCAGCAAAGCAGCTTGTTGCCAATTTCCTCTCTCTCATATTGCAGGACACTGTGAGGGTCGTTTTGAAAGCCCCCCACAGACCAAGGTAAGAAGAAAAAGTACGGGTAGATGGTAGTTCCGTGGACAGCATTTGCAACAGACAACAACCATGAGCTCTTCAAGGTTCTCTTACCTCTGTGGGACACAGAAGAGTCCTGAAACCAACTTTCCAGCTCAAATTAAGTCTTGAGAATAGGAGGTGTCAAAAGCACCACGTTCTACACCACGGGTCTTCAAACTTGACCCTTTTATGACTTGTGGACTTCAACGCCCAGAATTCCTCAGCCAGCCTCCATTTTGTTTCTTAGATTTAAGACAGGGGTCTTCAAACTTGGCCCTTTTATGGCTTGTGGACTTCAACGCCCAGAATTCCTCAGCCAGCCTCCATTTTGTTTCTTAGATTTAAGACAGGGGTCTTCAAACTTGGCCCTTTTATGACTTGTGGACTTCAATGCCCAAAATTCCTCAGCCAGCCTCCATTTTGTTTCTTAGATTTAAGACAGGGGTCTTCAAACTTGGCCCTTTTATGACTTGTGGACTTCAACGACCAGAATTCCTCAGCCCGGCACGCATGCCTGGCTGAGGAATTCTGGGCGTTGAAGTCCACAAATCATAAAAGGGCCAAGTTTGAAGACCCCTGTTCTACACTCTTGGGAAAGTTGTCCACAAGTCAACATGTTTGCCAAGCTGTCCTTGCAAGATGGCAGGGTCCCTACCGCCACCCTGCCCTCAGTGTGGACGATAGCCTCACGAGGAAGGAACAGCTTCTTCCCCAGAGCCGTGGCAGAGACACACAACCGGGATTGTGTGTCTAAAGAACATGTCTATGCTCTTGGCAGTTTGGGATGAAAGGTCAGATTTAAGCTATCACCATGTTTCAAAATGCGATCTGTGCAGCGCGGCATAATGAAATGGTTCACTAAAGGGACGAGAGGAATTTATTTTAATTAGATCCATGGCTTTTGAGTTGTCAACATGAATAAAAAGCACGGGGAAAAAGACCGAAGTTGCAAAACGCGGTATCAAAAGAAGGGGGGGGGGGAGAAAGCCTCCTTCAAGGCAAGCAGCTTTGGAGAAGTGGGGGGTGGGGGCAAAACAACGCCCGCATTAAAATAAATTTTAAAAAAATTACAAACTTTGTGCTCAACTGCCCCGCTCAACAAATGTATTTTTTTTAAAAAAAAATAACCAGCGAGGAATGAGAGAAATTAAAAAAAATTGAGAGAAAGACTGGGAAGAGACTGGACAGCCATTTGTCCGAAATTGTATATAGGGTTTCCTGCCTGAGCAGGGGGTTGGACTAGATGACCTCCAAGGTCCCTTCCAACTTGATGATGATGATGATGGCCAAATCAGCGAGAAGAGAAAAAGATGCTTCACAAAGCAGAAAACAATGATCACGAGCCAATTAGCTTTTTTTTTTTTTTCCACAAGATGGGAGGGCTATAACATGGTGATGGGCTGGCATAAATGCTGCCTTGCAGAGGCTGGGGGTGGCCCTGACATCCTTCTACCAACACAGTCCACCTTGGTGAACTTCCTATCATAAATCCTCTACGAGCCAGTGTGCAGCAGCCACCAAAAAAGCTAACACAATCCTGGGTTGTTATAAACAGAGACATAGAATCAAGATCAGGCGAGGTATTAATACCGCTTTATAAAACCCTAGTAAGACCACACCTGGAATACTGCAGCCAATTGTGGTCACCGTGCTACAAAAAAGATGCTGAGAGCTTGGAAAAAAAGTTCAGAGAAGAGCATCTAAGATGATCAAACGTATGAAGGACGGTCGCAGGAATTGGGTTTGGCAGTCTAAAGAAAAGAAGGACTACGGGGGACATGATAGCAGTATTCCAGTATTTGAGGGGCTACCACAAAGAAGAAGTGGGGGTCAACGTATTCCCCAAAGCCCCAGAAGGCAGGACAAGAAACAACGGATGGAAACCAATCCAGGAGAGAAGCAACCTGGAATTAAGGAGAAACTTCCTAACAGGGAGGACAATTAACCAGTGGAACAGCTTGCCACCAGATCAGGGGGACCCCTTCCCTCATGCAATCTTGGCAAACCACTTTTACCAAACAGAAATAAGAAGAACCAGGAAGAAATCTAAGCGTACTCACTATATCATTGGGGAGGTTTTGAAGGTCATCAAAAGGTGTTTCCAGTGTGTTAGTGTCCACATTCAGGATGACGACGTCATCCAGAGAAATATTTCTGACTTTCTGAAAATGAAAATAGAGAGAAGCAAGTAATTTATTTTTATTTTTATTATTTTTTTAAAATTAAAGTTTTTATTGAATGCAGAAAAAAGAAAAGGATTAAAAACATTGAACATGGTAAATAGTCTTTGACTGACATCTCAGTCCATATGGTACAATAATTGCATATAACAAATTATTATAACAATAATTGCATATACAAATTATACATTTCTAATCTCTATTTTAACTTATCTCTTTATTTGTGACCTCTATTTTTTCCCCTCCATCTATAAAATTTATTCCATATCAAATAAAATTCTGTGTCTTCCTGGTTTTTTAATCTTTTAGTTAACCTATCTAGTTCTGCGCAAAACATAATTTTCTTTATTAGTTCTTCCTCACTCGGTGCTTCCATTGCTTTCCATTTTTGAGCAAATAGTATCCTAGAAGCAAGTAATTTATTTATGCCCCCAAAAAATTCATGTTGCTCAGCTGTTTCCAAAATTCAGTTGTCTCAAATTTTCCTGGTGCACCTTCCTATCCCCAAATGCACGTATGAATCTTTCCAAACACCTGACCTGGGGATTCCTAGCTTAGTTTTATATATATATATATATATATATATATTAAAAAAAATCTGAACAAGCAACCAAGTGGTTTAATTTTAGTCACGTTAGTCTAGATCAGTGGTTCTCAACCTTTTTCAGGTTGAGACCCCACTTGCCCCGCCCATGCGCGCTGCAACCCCGGCCTGGGCCAATCCGCGCATGCGCGGGGCGCACGCGCCCCCAAAAATAAAAAAATAAAAAAAACTGGCGGACGCGACGGGCGGATCCGCACATGCGCGGTGCGCGCACGCGACGGGCCGATCCGCGCATGCGCAGCGCGCGCATGCCGAAAAAAAATAAGAAATTTTTTTTTAAAAAAAATTTAAAAAAAAACAAACAAAATGGCGGACCGCGACAGGCGGATCCGCGCATGCGCGGTGCGCCTGTGACGGGCCGATCCACGCATGCGTGGCGCGCGCACGCAAAAAAAATTCAAAAAAAATAAAAAAATTCAAAAAACCAACAAAATGGCGGACCGCGACGGGCGGATCCGTGCATGCGCGGTGCGCGCACGACGGGCCGATCTGTGCATGCGCGGCGCGCGCACACCGAAAAAAAATAAAAAAAAATTTAAAAAATTCAAAAAAAACCCCAAAATGGCGGACCGCGGTGTCCGCCGACCCCCGCGAAACGGTCGTTCGACCCCAAATGAGGTCGCGACCCATAGGTTGAGAACCACTGGTCTAGATAGTTCCTGGAATAGGGCGGCATAGAAATCCAATTAATAAAATAAATAAATAAATAAAATATGTCCTCCAAAGGGCTTTTTTATATGTCCTTACTGGATATCAAATTCATGATGACTTCTCAAGTCTTCCACAAAAGTTTAACACTCAATGTGGCACCTAGAATTAAGGCCTCAATGCTATTTGGGTAGGGTCCTTATTTGTGGATCATCAACAAGTTAAATTTAACAACTAAAATAATAATCGTGTCTCTTGATTTGTTACCAAAAAGCCTCCCCAGCAGAGAAGACCCAGGATTCTGGGTTATTAGATTTAAAATAGTGGGAAATTAGTGGGAAATAAGGCTCTGAGTTGTATAATATTGAAAAATTAGGACTGAAAGGGAAATAAAAAGTAACTATCAGGAATATGTTTGACTTATTGGTTAACCCAGGCAATGTGTATAATGGCTATGATCTACTAAAAGGGGATATTTTATTATTAACCAGAAAATTTAGCATGGTGGAAAATAGAAAATCTTTAGGAAATAGAATAAGATTACATTTAAACAGGTAAATGTGAGTTGACTGAGCTTGTATGTTGTATGAATGTGATTAATTTTATTGTTATAATTTTATTGCATTGTTTGTAAGCCGCCCTGGGTCCTTGGAGAAGGGCGGCATATAAGTTCGATAAATAAATAAATAGATAGATAGATAGATAGATAGATAGATAGATAGATAGATAGATAGATAGATAGATAGATAGATAGATAGATAGATAGATAGATAGATAGATGATAGATAGATAAATAAATGTGTATTTTGGATATTATACCGGTAGTTTCTTATGAAGTGTAGATAAGGGAAACCTTGGGTACCTAGAGCTTGAAAATCATGGACTTTAAAGGTTGATTGGAATATTGGTGAGAATTTAAAAATCAAGTAAAAATTAATAACAGGACATGGATTGTTATACCCAGATTAATTAAAATACGTATAAGCAAAAAATGTATTGATAAATGTAACAAGGATGTTTTTATTGAGTTGATTTAATCAGAAATGTACTAACTTGTAAGGGAAAAAAGAGAAGAAATATTTGATGATCTAACCTGAGATCGGTAGTAAACTTTATGTTATTGAATTATTGTTTAACCCTGCCACCACGTTGCTTTTCAAAGACTTAAATGTAACAAGTGGAAAACCAATAAAATATTATATATATAAAAAGAAGACCCAGCATATAATCTGGGTTGTTGAACTCTATGCCATTCGGAGGTTTAACAGCAGATCTGAAATAAAACCATCCTTCTTTGCTCAGAAATATTTTCCAGAGAGCAGGACTTCAGCCTTACTTTACTACACGATTAGATTTAAATAAATGCCCACTTTGTCTCTCTCAAAGCAGATAATGGTACTTAAAATTGACGCCAGTGATGTATCTTCTTTGACAAAGTGATAAAAACGTGTCTTTGACTCTCAGGGGCATCAATGAGGACTTGTCCCCTTGACAAAAAAAGAAGAAGAAGAAAAAATGGCACCATCAATTAATCAACCCAACTAGAGTTGATGGACTGTTCCTATTCCGCAGCCCTTTCCCGTCCGCAGAATGCTTTGAGGAAAAGCAGAGAGCCCACTTTCAATCTACAAGATTTGCAAAAACCCCTTTTAGGAGTGCATTGGTCCCCGTATGAAGTTTTACGATCTGGAAAACACCCCAAAGGTGGTGGAAACCTGCAGGTGGAAACCTGCAGGTTACAGAAAAGTCGCAAGCAACTACGACTCTATTGATTTGGTAGCTCCCGAGGGGATAGTAGAGACCAGGGTATCTCCTTTTACGATTCTGTAAGGAAAGCTTTAATTAAAATCAGTCTGTGATTTACAGTCTGAAATAGCTGCTTCACCGACTGGGATGGTTAAGTAGCACATGTCCTTTGACCTCTGAACCCTTTGATCCAAGGGCAGCAGGTAGCCTGTCTTCTGCCCACTCACCCCCGCTCCTCCCCTGCTTTTTCCACCAGCCAACCAATTTTATTATTTATTATTTATTTATTAATTAAATTTGTATGCCGCCCCTCTCCCAGGACTCGGGGCGGCTCACAACAAGAACATAGACATAGATAAAATCAATAACAATAATTACATCCAATTAAAAAATCGACACATACAACAAGCAAACACAACCAAATAAACACTCAGCAATGGAAGGCGATTCCTCGGCCCGGGGGCAGAACAAAGTTCATACCCCCCAAGCCTTTCGGCATAAATGGGTTTTTAAAAGTTTACGGAAAGCTAGGAGGGAGGAGGCAGTACGCACCTCCGAGGGAAGCTGGTTCCAGAGGGCTGGGGCAGCAACGGAGAAGGCCCTTGTCCTAGGGCCCGTCAGATAACATTGTTTGATGGACGGGACACGTAGGAGGCCAGCCCTATGAGCCCTGACCGGTCGGCTGGGATTCATGAGGCTGAAGACGGTGACCTTGAGAAGATATCCTTATCTTCAGATGCCTCCAAATTTTATTGGTGGCTAACGTAGGGACATAGTTCCTTGAAGCTGATCTAAAATCACAAATGGCCTTGAAGGACATCTTTGAAACTCCAGACTTCAGAATGACAGTTTGGTCCATAGACTTTATAACTCGGCAGCAATCGACCCCCAAGGAGAAGTGGCTTCAGCTTCAGCTGGAGATGAAACCCTAGCAATTTTTTCCACCCACCGGATCACAACCGCCAAATATTTGAAAACCGGGAGAATGACGGATGCAACAGCCTTCCAGAGTTCAGCTCTGGTCCATGAAAAATGTCTCTGATTCGGGAGACGCTGGTTGATAATCTCCAGGGTTCCCAGATCCTGTGAGGCCTTCTCCAAAGTGGTAGCCCGGATGTATAGAAAGTGTATCTTCTGCTAATTCTGGAGACCATGTTCTCAACAAAAGTGGAAGATGATCTTATGTAGACCAGGGGTCTTCAAACTTGGCCCTTTTATGACTTGTGGACTTCAACTCCCAGAATTCCTCAGCCAGGCACAAGTTTGAAGACCCCTGGGTTATGTTGTACGTAAGCTTCGACAGTGGTGTCACCAAAACAAACAACCCATCAGAGCAGCATCCATTATTTCTGACCTGGCTGCTTTCAACTCAAGAAGCTGGAAGCAAACGGTTTGTGTAGCATGTCATCAGAATCTGAGCCCTGGCTGAGGAATTCTGGGAGTTGAAATCCACAAGTCATCAAAGGGCCACGTTTGAAGACCCCCGATGTAGACCCTTGCTTGAAAAGTGTTTGTAACCCTGTCAGAACATCCTTCCTGTCAACTGCAACATCTTCTAAAGCAGTGTCGGTCAAAAACAAATGTCACAATAAGCAATAAATCCTCTAAAATAATGTCTGGAGCTCAACCCTGCTGATTCATGCCACAATCAGCTGTTAGTTGTTTCCTCTCACTTAGATCTGAATTCTCCACCAGAAGTTCAGCAGGACCTCAGGAAACCAAGTGAGAATCTACTGAAAGATCTTCTGAGGTCCAAGGCCGAGAAGATTTCCATCAACCAGGAAACTGGGCAAAACCTTTACCTCTTGAGGCCCACAAAGAAGCGCCTGAATGTAACCACAGACTGATTTTGCCTCCAGCCACGAAAAAACGGCAAAGGAGGAGGAGGAAGGATCAGGGCGAGATGCTCTGATTATCTTATCTGCTGGCCATTTAACGGAGCTGATCCTTCTGTTTCCGGAATTCGAATGGCTAGTGCCGTAAAAAAGTCTTCCATTATTCATATGAAATGGAGCACCTCCCTTATGAAACCAGATTGCAACGCCTCGGTCTCTTCAGCCTTGAAAGACGGCGTTTAAGAGGTGACTTGATCGAAGTGTATAAAATCATGCATGGGATAGAAAAGGTGGATAGAGAAAAATTATTTTCTCTATCACACAATACCAGGACAAGGGGGCACTCCCTAAAGCTCATAGCTAAGAAAATGAGGACAAATAAAGGGAAATATTTCTTCACCCAGAGGGTCGTTGATTTATGGAATTCACTTCCAGAAGGGGTCGTGACAGCTGTCAGCCTTGACAGCTTCAAGGCAGGGCTAGATAGATTCATGGATGCCAAGTGTATCGGTGGTTATTAAAACGGATGTCCATGTGCCGCCTCTATGTTGGTTGAGGCAGGCAGGATTCCCTTGAGTACCATTTGTTGGGGGTCAAGGGAAAGGGAGGGTTTTGCCTTCTCTTTCTGCTCAAGATCCCCATGTCCAATTGGTGGGCCACTGTGTGACACAGAATGCTGGACTCGATGGGCTTTGGCCTGATTCAGCATGGCTCTTCTTATGTTCTTATGTTCTTATGACACAACCCCCCGTCTGTCTTATGAACTTTCTGTCTCCTTTGAAATTGCTCAGAGAGATGGCTAAAATAGAAATCCTTCGGCTGCATGATTAGGTGATGACAGAGAACTTGGGAAGGAAGGAACCGTGAAACAGTTGGAAAATCAGAAACCAGGTCTTTGGACCAAACCCCCCTCCCCCATAACTTTATCTTAGTGGAGAGTTTTCCAATTATAGCAAATTAGACCCAGCAAACTATGGACAGGTTTGATCTTTCAACTCTCAAGGAACGGTCTGTCTGCATCACAAGCCAAATCCGACATTTTCCTGCAGTATAACAGATGAACAGAGTTGGAAGGGACCTTGGAGGTCATCTAGTCCAACCCCCCTGCTCAAGCAGGAAACCCATTTCAAGAAAAAAATGGCTGTCCAATATCTTCTTAGAGACCTCCAGTGTTGGAGCATTCGTAGCTTCTGGAGGCAAGGAGTTCCGCTGGTTGATTGTTCTCACTGTCAGAAAATTTCTCTTTAGTTCTAGGTTGGTTCTCTCCTTGGCTCGTTTCTATCTGTTGCTTCTCGTCCTGCTTTCTGGTGCTTTGGAGAAGAGGTTGACCCCCTCGTTTTTGTGGCAGCCCCTCAAGTATTGGGAGACCGCTATCCTGTCACCCCTAGTCCTTCATTTCATTAAACTAGACATACCCAATTCCTGCAATCGTTCTTCGCATGTTTTAAGCTTTCACTCTCCTAATCATCTTAGTTGCTCTTCTCTGCATTCTTTCGTACAATTTCTCATATCTTTCCCTCCCCCCAACTGAAATGCCTGAAATGGTTTGCAGCTGAAGAGGAAATAGCTTAAGGGTGCCTGACAGTTACTGAAAAAGCCTCTGCCAGGAATGTCTGTATCAAACTGAGAGGGGAGGTTTATGACACTTCAACCCCAGTTTGCAGGCTGAACAGGCCAATGGTAAGGCCACACTTGGAATAGGGCGTCCAGTTTTGGTCACCACGATGTAAAAAAGATGCTGAGACTCTAGAAAGAGTGCAGAGAAGAGCAACAAAGAGGATCAGGGGACTGGAGGCTAATACAGATAAGGAACGGCTGCTGGAATTGGGTCTGTTTTGTTTAACAAAGAGAAGGACCAGGGGGGACAGGATAGCAGTCTTCCAATATCTCAGGGGCTGCCCCAAAGAAGAGGGAGTCAAGCTATTCTCCAAAGCCCCTGAAGGCCGGACTAGAAGCAACGGATGGAAACTAACCAAGGAGAGAAGCAACCTAGAACTAAGGAGAAACTTCCTGACAGTTAGAACAATTAACCAGTGGAACCACCTGCCTCCAGAAGCTGTGAATGCTCCAACACTGGAAGTTCTTAAGAAGAGACTGGACAGCCGTTTGTCTGAAATACCGTAGTACAGGGTTTCCTGCCTGAGCAGGGGGTTGGACTCGATGACCTCCAAGGTCCCTTCCAACTTTATTATTATTATTATTATTATTATTATTATTATTATTATTATTATTATCATTATTATCATTATTATCATTATTATCATTATTATCATTATTATCATTACTACTACTACTACTACTACTACTACTACTACTACTACTACTACTACTATTATTAGACTTACCTCTATCAGGCTTAAATGAACTCCTATGAGGTAGGGCATCGGAGCGCTGGAAGGAAAGAGAAAAAGTTGCTTTGATTTGACGAAGACAGAAATTAGAGTATTACGTAGATGTCAGAGTCAGTTTGACCAAGAGGATATGGCCCGTGCTCACTTTAGTTCTCTGGAGAATTCATTTGATTCCCAGATCCTGCAAGCAGATACGTTTAAACAGACAAAACCAGGTTCTGTTCCTATTTTAAGAATCAAAGAATATGTGATCGTCCTATCCGTTTGATATGTGATCCCATATCAAATTTGATTTTTAAGTTTCTTGAAGGGGTGTTTGGGGGGGGGAGGTGGTCTTCCCGATCCTTTAAGAGGTTTTTTTTTTTCTGCATGTCCACCACCTACGGTAGAAGGTTCCTTTTGCCTTGTGAGGTTTCCAGCATTTATAGCTATATAATTTGTTTATTGTGGCAATTATAGACGAAGCCATGTGCCACCTCTAAAACACTTCCATTTTCTCTTCAACGGTGAGTTGGGAACCGAAGAGCAAGGGAAAAGGTGCTGCAGAAAGACATGGTGGGGTGCTTAAGCTCTCGGAAATCAATTGCTCTTATAAAATCGTGTCAGTGCCAAATCAAACTGTTTCCCCCCCCTCGCCCTCCCCAGAAGCTGTCACCTAAATTAAATTGTAAACTAAAACAGCCAACAAACGCAGGAGAAGAAAGCCTTGTGGTGGCTTCGCACACATCTGGATGGTCCCTTTGAAGGTTAACCTGGTAAAATACTTTGCAACCAGGAGATTGCACCCATTATCCACTGGAGTTGTGGAAAGAGGAAAACAGCTAACTAAGGGCCTGGGGAGAGAGAAAAAATTGCTTTGACAAGAGGAAACCAACAGCTCCCGTCTTCCAAGACCGATGCAGAATTTCTAGTCCTTCCTCGCTGTTGGTCTACATTTGCCTGTCCCTTCTCTCAGAGATTTTAACGATCAGAATTTCGATGGCGTCTCGAAGCGCACGGCACCGTCTCAGGTATAAAAGCCATGCCAGATCAATGGGAGCCGAGAGCGGTAAGTCATTTGTTTAGCGGCACAAAACTTCAGGCTCCTTGCGGTGAGCAGCTGACGAGGGAAGACGTCAGCCTCCCTCCAAGCACTTGCCAACGTGTCCCTAATTAAGTAGGTTCGGCAAAAAAAAAAAAAACGACAGCAGCCAAGGCAGCTTCCTCGGCCTGGAGAATTGTGAGGTCTAAAAAGTCAGCAGGAACTAGACGCCTGTTACAATTTATTTGATTGGTGTTTCTCTTTTCTATAGTCTATCCACAGTTTCTAGTCTATCACATATTATTCATCTCAGTATTAGTACAATCTTTTAGGGTCCCTAACCAAAAATCCTACCAGACGTTTATAAAGATTAATACTTATTGATGTATATCAGGTGCTATGATGATTGATGCATACTATGATTTTATGTTCAATGCTGATTGTATGAATGTAGATAGACCACATACAAGAGATGTATTTTCGGGTCTTATGAGGACAGCTTATTAATATGAACCCAGATTTAATGTTGATTGCTTTAATATTGGGAAAGCGTACTGAATTTCTACCTCAGGATACTGAATTTCTACCTCAGGATTTTTGGTTAGGGGTCATAAAAGATTGTACTAATACTGAGATGAATAATATGTGATAGACTAGGAACTGTGGATAGACTATAGAACAGAGAAACACCAATCAAATAAATTGTAACAGGCGTTTAGTTGAGGCTTGATGTGCGGAGTGGAAAATGTTTACCAAACCAGACGTTTATAAAGATTAATACTTAGTGATGTATATCAGGTGCTATGATGATTGATGCATACTATGATCTTATATTCAATGCTGATTGTATGACGGTAGATAAACCATATACAAGAGATGTATTTTCGGGTCTTATGAAGACAGCTTATTAATATGAACCCAGATTTAATATTGATTGCATTAATACTGGGAAAGCGTACTGAATTTCTACCTCAGGATACTGAATTTCTACCTCAGGATTTTTGGTTAGGGGTCATAAAAGATTGTACTAATACTGAGATGAATAATATGTGATAGACTAGGAACTGTGGATAGACTATAGAAAAGAGAAACACCAAGCAAATAAATTGTAACAGGCGTTTAGTTGAGGCTTGATGGGCGGAGTGGAAAATGTTTACCAAACCAGACGTTTATAAAGATTAATACTTATTGATGTATATCAGGTGCTATGATGATTGATGCATACTATGATTTTATGTTCAATGCTGATTGTATGAATGTAGATAGACCATATACAAGAGATGTATTTTCGGGTCTTATGAGGACAGCTTATTAATATGAACCCAGATTTAATGTTGATTGCTTTAATATTGGGAAAGCGTACTGAATTTCTACCTCAGGATACTGAATTTCTACCTCAGGATTTTTGGTTAGGGATCCTAAAAGATTGTACTAATACTGAGATGAATAATATGTGATAGACTAGGAACTGTGGATAGACTATAGAACAGAGAAACACCAATCAAATAAATTGTAACAGGCGTTTAGTTGAGGCTTGATGGGTGGAGTGGAAAATGTTTACCAAACCAGACGTTTATAAAGATCAATACTTAGTGATGTATATCAGGTGCTATGATGATTGATGCATACTATGATTTTATGTTCAACGCTGATTGTTTTAATAAAAGAATTTTTTCATTAAAAAAAAAAAAACTCAGCAGGAAGTCTTAAAGGCTGCAAATGTCTCGTCTGGAGAACTCCAGCAAAGCCGGGCGATAAAGAGGAGCAGGCAGGGATGGCGGTTGTGTGAAATCTGCCCTTTGCTGGGGCATCCAAAGGAACAACCTGTCACAAGCGGGGAAGGGTGGGGGAAGACGACGAAGAAGGAGACGGGAGGACTGTACAACTTAATTAACTGCCTTGTGTTGATCCGTCAGTCTTCTCAATTAATCAAGGCGCGCAATTGGGGACCAGGAAATATTTAATAGGGATGTCAGAATCAAAAGCGTCTAAAATATTGCAAAATACCCCCAGGGCTCGGAGGGATGGGGGAAGAACTGAAGTGAGTCCCCAATCCCCCAACCCAGGTTTTCTATTGACAAGAAGAGGGAATGGATTGCCCTTGCAGAAGACATCTGTCGCTAGCATCCGTCCCGTCCCGTGCCACGCGCCTGCCCGGGCAGATTCAACACGACACCATCTCTGAAAGTGCACCCGGTCTCGCACCTGGTGGTCTCTGGTGTGGAATGGAACAACTCGCCACGGCCAATTTACCACAAGACAGCTTGCCACCAACAATTCGCCACAGCCAATTTACCACGAACAATTCAACACGGCCAACTCACCACGGCCAATTCACCACAGAACAATTCACCATGGACAATTCGCCACAGCCAATTCACCAAGAATAGAATAGAATAGAATAGAATAGAATAGAATAGAATAGAAGAGAAGAGAAGAGAAGAGAAGAGAAGAGAAGAGAAGAGAAGAGAAGAGAAGAGAAGAGAAGAGAAGAGAAGAGAAGAGAAGAGAAGAGAAGAGAAGACAGAATAGGGAATAGAATAGAATAGAATAGAATAGAATAGAATAGAATAGAATAGAATAGAATAGAATAGAATAGAATAGAATAGAATAGAATAGAATAGATAATAGAATAGAATAGAATAGAGTAGAGTAGAATAGAATAGAGTAGAATAGAATAGAATAGAATAGAATAGAATAGAATAGAATAGAATAGAATAGAATAGAATAGAATAGAATAGAATAGAATAGAATAGAATAGAATAGAATAGAATAGAGTAGAGTAGAGTAGAGTAGAGTAGAGTAGAATAGAATAGAATAGAATGGAATGGAATGGAATGGAATGGAATGGAATGGAACGGAACAGAACAGAATAGAATAATAAGAATGGAATAGAATAGAATAAGGAATGGAATAGAATAGAATAGAATAGAATAGAATAGAATAGAATAGAATAGAATAGAATAGAATAGAATAGAATAGAATAGAATAGAATAGAACAGAACAGAATAAGAATAGAATAAGAATAAGAACAGAATTAGAATAGAATTAGAATAGAACAGAATAACTCTGTCTCTTTAAATGTACACTAATCAGCATACATTAAAATGAGATTTCTTTGCATACAGCTCTCAAAGGTTAACCACTTCCAACATACAGTGCATAAACAATAAATAAATAAATAAATAAATAAATAAATAAAATTATGCATATACCCACATACACACACATATGCGGCCCAGAGAAAGAACACCGTCTAGTTCTGATGCATATGTACACATGGCGAGAAAAACGAATCTTGCGAGTTTACCAGACCGGTGGCATAGGGAACAAAGCTGTTGTAGAATCTGGTAGTCCTGCTATAAATCCTTCTAAACCTCCTCCCAGAGGGGAGCCAAAGAAACAGACCGTAAAGTGTGTGTGTGTGTGTGTGTGATCTCTAACAATGATCCGAGCTCTAAGCACATGTAAGTCCTGTATAAAATAAGCGACCATCCTATAATCTTCTCCGCTGTCCTCACCACTCTCTGCCTGGACCTTCTATCTGAGGCTCTGCTAGCACCAAACCAGACAGTGACGCAGTTTGTTAAGACGCTCTCTGCAAAAAGTGGCCAGGACAGGAGGAGAAAGCAGCCATAGGTTAAAACTGGAGGACTGAACCGAAGCAAATTTCCTACAGTCTGAAAATACAAGCATTTGGGAACTATTTGCAGTTCTACGCCGTTTCCCGGTGATCTAATGTCTCAAATTATCCCAAGAGTATCAAATGACCATTAAGTATCACCAGGAGACTCCGAAACGGGATGGGCTGGAAAAACAGCTAAAGTCCAGTTGCAAAACAATCACAATTTCCCCCCCCCCTTTGCCACCTGCTACCCTTCACAAGACACAACTGGATCACAGCTGCAACATCCCCCCTTTCTCCCCCCCTCCCCAAATACCAACTCAATGTTTACATTTTAAACTCATAAGCAAATTTAAAAAAAGCACGATCTGGGAACTTAATCCCCTGTTCTTCTTCTTTCATTCCACCTCTCCAAAATCTTAGCAGATGGGCCGGAGTTTGGGGGCCCAAAAAAAGATCTTTTTCATTTCCAAAATTGAGGTAGCTATTTGTGGGGGGGGGGAGAGAAGGGGATGTATTTAAGCTACACAAACTAGGGCTAAATTGATTTATCCAGGCAATTATCATGTACAATTACTATTCTAATTGAAGTTCACATCAGCATACCGTAATCAGTTACGTTGGCAAAAGGGCAATTAAATTCTTTCCACTAATTACAGCTATTTTTGATTTTTTGGGGGGCCTTGTCGTTCTAAGCTACATTCCTAAACTGAAATGCCCACATTTCAACATCACTCCGCAAGCTGCATTGGCTGCCAATTGGTCTCCGAACGCAATTCAAAGTGTTGGTTATGACCTATAAAGCCCTACATGGCATCGGACCAGGTTACTTGCGGGACCGTCTGCTGCCGCATGAAACCCAGCGACCGGTTAGGGCCCACAGGGTCGGCCCTCTCCAGGTCCCGTCAGCCAGACAGTGTCGCCTGGCGGGGCCTAGGGGAAGAGCCTTCTCTGTTGCGGCCCCGGCCCTCTGGAATCAACTCCCCCCGGAGATCCGTACTGCCCCCACCCTCTCCGCCTTTCGCAAATTATTGAAGACCCATCTTTGCCGACAGGCCTGGGGCAGTTAACACCTTGCCCCAGCCAGTGTATGTATGTTTGCATGTCTGTCTTTGGATGATTGGTTTTTAATTAAGGGGTTTTACAATGTATTTTAATGCCAGATTTCTTCATGTGAGTATCCATGTTGTAAGCCACCCTGAGTTCTTGGAATAGGGCAGCATAGAAATCTAATTAAATAAATAAATAAATTTTGATTTTCCTCCCTCCCATCTCTTTCCCTCTCTTCCAGAACGTTTTTTGGGGACCCAGCCCATCCTGGAGAAATTTTTTTTAGGGTGGTTCCATGTGCATCTGAATGTGTTTACCCGTACCATTTCTTAGCTTTTATCTTTTCAATTTTTACTTCACTGTTATAGATAGTTCTCAAGTGACAACAGTTTGTTTAGTGGCCATTCCAAGTTACGACGGCACAGAAAAAGGGACTTATGATCCTTTTTCACACTTACGACCGTTGCAACGTTCCTCCAAGTTCAGACGCTTGGCATGCGACGCGTAGTTACGACGTTTGCAGCATTCCAGGTCACGCGGTTCCCTCTGGGGGAATCTGGGAAGCTGGATTTCGCTTAGCGGCCGTGTCACTAACCACAGTGATTCATTTGAAACTGTGCCAAGAAAGGTCGTAAAAGGAGGCAAAATTCACGGAACAACTGTCCCACTTAGCAACAGAAATTTTGGACTAGCTGTGAGAGGGACCTTGGAGTCCTAGTGAACGATGACTTAAAGAAAAGCCAGCCGTGGGCGGAGGCAGCCAAAAAAGCTAACACAATCCTGGGTTGTATGAACAGAGGCACAGAATCAAAATCACGCAAAGTATTAGTACCGCTTTATAAAGCCTTAGTAAGGCCACACGTGGAATACTGCAACCAGTTTGAACAGTCACTAACCAAACGGGTGTAAGAAGAGGACTACCAGCATATACACATTTATGTTGGATAGGAGACCCTGCAGAAAACTTACATAGGTTTTGAAATCATCAAAACCCCCTAAGATCCTCGGAAAGATTCCTAGGAACAAGCACATATTCTTACCAGCAGTAGTCCAACAGGTGAGGAGGCAGGACAGGGATATAAACGTGTTGCCAAAACATTGGGTAAAGCAAGGAGGCTGAGCCGTGGACGCAGGCAGTTAACTGAAAGAACAAACAGGACAAAGGTCAGCTCACCTGGGCAAAAGGGGGAGATCCATCCCAAGATTATTAAGACACAACTCCACCGGTTGGTGGAGAAAGTCCCTCGGTGGACTCTCTTGTTGATAGCTGAGGCTAGATTTTCGATGCTTTCCTGGGGTGGAGAACTTTGGGCAAGGTTTGGGGTTAAGATCTGTTAAGATCTTTTTTATTGCATCATTGAAACATTCAGTGCCCTCACTTATGGGATGTCACTGTTTGGGGGGATAGGGATAAGAGGAGAGGAGAGGAGAGGAGAGGAGAGGAGAGGAGAGGAGAGGAGAGGAGAGGAGAGGAGAGGAGAGGAGAGGAGAGGAGAGGAGAGGAGAGGAGAGGAGGGGAGGGGAGGGGAGGGGAGGGGAGGGGAGAAGAGTTAAAATAGAGAATATGATAGGGTAGGGTAGGGTAGGGTAGGGTAGAGTAGGGTAGGGTAGGGTAGGGTAGGGTAGGGTAGGGTAGAGTAGAGTAGAGTAGAGTAGAGTAGAGTAGAGTAGAGTAGAGTAGAGTAGAGTAGAGTAGAGTAGAGTAGAGTAAAGAAGAGAAGAGAAGAGAAGAGAAGAGAAGAGAAGAGAAGAGAAGAGAAGAGAAGAGAGAGTAGAGTAGAGAAGTTAGAATAGAGAATCGAATAGAGAAGAGAAGAGAGAGTAGAGTAGAAGAGAAGTTAGAATAGAGAACAGAATAGGGTAGGGTAGGGTAGGGTAGAGAAGGAGGAGAGAAGAGGAGAGGAGAGGAGAGGAGAGGAGAGGAGAGGAGAGGAGAGGAGAGAAGAGAAGAGAAGAGAAGAGAAGAGAAGAGAAGAGAAGAGAAGAGAAGAGAAGAGAAGAGAAGAGAAGAGAAGAGAAGAGAATCGAATAGAGTAGAGTAGAGTAGAGTAGAGTAGAGTAGAGTAGAGTAGAGTAAAGAAGAGAGAGTAGAGTAGAAGAGAAGTTAGAATAGAGAATCGATTAGAGTAGAGTAGAGTAGGGTAGAGTAGAGTAAAATAGAGTAGAGCAGGAGAGGAGAGGAGAGGAGAGGAGAGGAGAGGAGAGGAGAGGAGAGGAGAGGAGAGGAGAGGAGAGGAGAGGAGAGAAGAGAAGAGAAGAGAGTAGAGTAGAGTAGAGTAGAGTAGAGTAGAGTAGAGTAGAGTAGAGTAGAGTAGAGTAAAGTAAAGAAGAGAAGAGAGAGTAGAGTAGAAGAGAAGTTAGAATAGAGAATCGATTAGAGTAGAGTAGAGTAGAGTAGGGTAGAGTAGAGTAGAGTAAAATAGAGTAGAGCAGGAGAGGAGAGGAGAGGAGAGGAGAGGAGAGGAGAGGAGAGGAGAGGAGAGGAGAGGAGAGGAGAGGAGAGGAGAGGAGAGAAGAGAAGAGAAGAGAAGAGAAGAGAAGAGAAGAGAAGAGAAGAGAAGAGAAGAGAAGAGAAGAGAAGAGAAGAGAAGAGAAGAGAAGAGAAGAGAAGAGAAGAGAAGAGAAGAGATTTTTCATTGGCCAAGTGTGATTTGACACACAAGGAGTTTGTCTTGGGGGCAGAAGCTCTCAGTGTACATACAAGCAACAAGTAATACATCATGATCATAATCATAGAATCCAATCATCATAAATCACAAGATACAACACTCAGTGATAGTCACTGAGAAATTCTGGGAGTTGAAGTCCACAAGCCTTAAAGTTGCCACGGTTGGGGACCTCTGGACTATTAAACCACCTCACAAGACTTTGCTCCATAAAATCAAAGGCGGGGGGGGGGGGTAAGTGAAAACAAGCCACCTCAAAGCCATCTTTGGAAGGCAACAAAGCTTGAGGAAACCTACTTACCAACCGCCACTACCATTTGATTTGATTTGCTCGCAATCCCCATACTTCCACTAGTGAAGGGTTACTTCCTACAAGATGTTTTGTTCAAGCAATAGGATGGCCGAACTTGGTATGTTGGAAAGAGGTTGGCCAAAGTTCCTGGAATGCAGCTTGGGATTCGGAGAATCCAAAGCAGGAAAAGAGCCATTAAAAAAAAAAAAACCTCTAAAAATAACAGATTTTGTCATTTGCTCCTTCAACAAGGGATGCCTCCCCTGTGTTGTCTTCCCCTCTTCCCAACAATTACACCCAAGGAAAAGACAGACAAGGCAAGGATACTCCCTTAGTGGGCTTTTTAATGCAAAAAACAGAACTTTATTCTATCTTGTGCTCATAATTCGGAATTCCTGCCTGAATTATCAGGATTTCTAAGTGTACTGCGTGGGGGTCGCTATGTGGATCCAATTTTGGCCTGCTAAACTTTTTTAAAATGCCTTTCTACAAAGAAAAACATTCCTTAATAGCGGTTCTTAATCATCTTCACCTGAAAAACAAGAGGCTTAGCCATGGAAGTTCTTTAGTTTGGAAAACTGAGCAAAACAAAAATCCCTGAAGGAAAACATGGGATCAATTGACTAATTGCCCATGTAGGAACGTTTTTCAAAATTCACCAGTATCCATCCCATGCTCCTTCGTAACAATATATACTGGTTCATTGAACATACTAGAAAATTAATACGTTTTGGTTTCGTTTGGAAATATTTTTCACTGCCAGTTTTAGAATAGAATAGAATAGAATAGAATAGAATAGAATAGAATAGAATAGAATAGAATAGAATAGAATAGAATAGAATAGAATAGAATAGAATAGAATAGAATAGAATAGAAAATAGAAGAGAAGAGAACAGAATAGAACAGAACAGAATAGAATAGAATAGGAAATAGAATAAATAGAATAGAATAGAATAGGAAATAGAATAGGAAATAAAATAGAGAATAGAATAGAATAGAATAGAATAGAATAGAATAGAATAGAATAGAATAGAATAGAATAGAATAGGAAATAGAATAGAATAGAATAGAATAGAATAGAATAGAATAGGAAATAGAATAGGAAATAGAATAGAGAATAGAATAGAATAGGAAATAGAATAGGAAATAGAATAGAATAGAATAGAATAGAATAGAATAGAATAGAATAGAATAGAATAGAATAGGAAATAGAATAGAATAGAATAGAATAGAATAGAATAGAATAGAATAGAATAGAATAGAATAGAATAGAATAGAATAGAATAGAATAGAATAGAATAGAAGCTGGAAGGGAGCTTGGAGGTCTTCTAGTCCAGCCCCCTACTCAAGCAGGAGAACCTATGCCATCTCAGACAGGTGATTGTCCAGTCTCTTCTTAAAAATTTCTAGCGATGGAGCGCCCACAATTTCTGGTGGCAAGCTGTTCCCCTGATTAATTGTCCTCACTGTCAGGAAGTTTCTCCTTAATTCCAGGTTGCTTCTCTCCTTGATCAGTTTCCAACCATTGTTTCTCGTCCTGCCCTCTGGTGCTTTTGCTAGAGTTGAATTCATACTCTCAAAATCAGGCTGCAGGATGAGGAGTCTCTCCAAATCCAGACAATGGCATATGTCTAAGTTAACAGCATTAGTGCATGTGTGTGTGTGGGGGGGAATTAATTTGCCATTTATCCAGGGGACAAGCAAAACAAAATGAAACGAACTGCCTCCCTCTGCAATCAATACCTATTTACTGAACAAACAGCTAGAAAAAAAAATAACACTTTTTTTAAAAAACAACAACAACAACCAAGAGCCAGCTGTTGCTACTGCTAAAACCTTGCGACATATACAGATCTGAACTCTGAACTAAACTAAACTGGAACACGGTGGAGAGTAAAGTCATTTTTTTTTTATAAGTAATGTAACGAGAGCGGGCTTAAGTGTGCTGTGTCTTTCATCTCTCTGGGCACTTGATGGGCTCTAAGTAGCATTAAGCCAGCATCCTTATCCAACAAAATTGCGGGGAAACCGAGATTCTTATCATCCCCCATTTGAGTTCGCTAAGAGGTCACGAGGAGATCCATCTGAAAGCTTCGTTGATCCATTCTTTTCTTGCCTGATTTTTTTTTCTTTCTTTCTTTCTTTTTTTTGCCTCCAGGAAACAAGCAAACAAGTAATCTAGCCATTGTGCCCGCTGTGAACATTCTTCCCAAAGCGATGACACCAAGAAAGAAAAGTTAGCAGAGATGGCTAAATTGACTCCTTTGAGTCTTTCGCAAACTGTTAAAGACACATCTTTGCCGGCAGGCCTGGGGCAGTTGACACCTTGCCCCAGCCAGGGTATGTTTGTTGTAAGTTTGTTTCGGATGATTGGTTTTAATTTAGGGGTTTTATAATGTATTTGATTTCTATATGCTACTGATTATGTTTTAAGCCGCCCTGAGTTTTCGGAATAGGGCGGCATAGAAATCGAAACAAATAAAATAAATAAATAAATAAATAAATAAATAAATAAATAAATAAATAAATAAATAAATAAAGAAAGAAAGAAAGAAAGAAAGAAAGAAAGAAAGAAGAGAAAGAAAGAAAGAAAGAAAGAAAGAAAGAAAGAAAGAAAGAAAGAAAGAAAGAAAGAAAGAAAGAAAGAAAGAAAGAAAGAAAGAAAGAAAGAAAGAAAGAAATACAAGTGCTTTCGTTTCTACTTGGAAACCGTTTCTGGACTTTGTGCTCGAGGTGGGGGGGGAAAGGAAACGTTGATTTTGGGTTTGACTGACTTGCTTGATTTGCTGTTACAGAAACAGCTCGTTTATAATATTATGGCAAAGTGAAAAGTTGAGGTTCAGCGTTAAGGTTCAGCCCACTTCTAGCCAGGCTAGATTCGCCCATTAGGCTCCCCTGCTAATATCTCCACCCGCGACTCAGAGGAAAGGGTGCCTTTTCCAACTTACCGTGCTCAATTTACTGCAGCAAATGAGGATGCGGCGTTCGTAGAGCATGCTAGCGTACAAATGCAGCATGTTGTTGACATCCACGGCGACAAAATACTCAGTCAGATTTCTCTAGGAAGGAAAAAGAAGGGAAGGATGGTTAGGAAATGGTCTTCCAGCCAACGGAGCTGTGACACTCCTCAATAGTCACTCTCAAGCTAGCATCTAAGGTGGGATAGAAACCTTAATCAATCATCAGAATAGAGTTGGAAGGGACCCTGGAGGTCTTCTAGTCCAGCCCCCTGCTCAAGCAGGAGACCCCTAGACCAGGGCTAGGCAATCTTGGCTCTTTTATGACTGGTGGACGTTAACTCCTAGAATTCCTGAGCCAGCCATGCTGAGGGGAAAGGGAGAGGTTTCCAAGCTGAGCCGTGCTGGCTCAGGAATTCTGGGAGTTGAAGTCCACAAGTCATGAGGGGGCCATAGTTCCCCCACGCTGGCTCAGGAATTCTGGGAGTTGATGTCCACCAGTCATAAAAGAGCCAAGGTTGCCTACCCCTGCCCTAGACCAAGGGTCTTCAAACTTGGCCCTTTTATGACCTGTGGACTTCAACTCCCAGAATTCCTCAGCCAGGCACACTGGTTGAAGAGTTCTGGGAGTTGAAAGCCACACGTCATAAAAGGGCCAAGTTTGAAGACCTCTGCCCTAAAGTAGACCATGCCAGACAAGTGGCTATCCATCCTCTTCTTTAAAACCTCCAGTGATGGAGCACACACAATCTTCTGGTGGCAAGTTGTTCCACTGGTTAATTGTCCTCTCTGTTAGGAAGTATCTCCTTCATTCTAGCTTGGATTTCTCTTTGATCAGTTTCCATCCGTTGTTTCTTGTCTTGCCTTCTGGTGCTTTGGAAAATACGTCGGCCCCTTCCTCTTCTGGGTGGCAGCCCCTCAAAATATTGGAATACCGCTATCATGTCCCCCCTTGTCCTTCTTGTCTCTAGACTGGCCTAAACAATAGGCTAATGGCCTTGCAACATGGAAAATTATCGGTCTAACCTTCATTCAACCCAAACCATCAATATTTTATGATCTTCCTCTTAGAGATTTCTGCAGACTTTTCTGCTCATAATAATACGCTCTCTTCCACAAGGCAGACAGAGTGATTAGCTCAGAGGGGTGATAAGAACTCAAGAGTGCCAGGGTGAAGATCATGGGCAGCACCAACGCCCTTCATGGCTCCTCGTTGGTTTAACTCAAACCTTAGTGGCCAGCTAAGAGGGAGAACCATCCAGTGGAAGGGGCTAGGACACAGGTCGGCAACCTGCAGCTCCGGAGCCACATGTGGCTGTTTCAGCCTTCTCATGTGGCTCCCAGCCTCCTCCGCCATTTGCAGAGAGAGAGAGAGAGAGACAGAGAGAGGCATTTGCGCTTCCCCCATTTCTCTCTCTCTCTCTCTCTCTCTCTCTCTCTCTCTCTCTCTCTCTCTCTCTCTCTGTGTGTGTGTGTGTGTGCAAAAAAGAGAGTGGACTCACCGTATTCTCCGAGGAGCTGAAAAGCTTACTGTGCGGGGCTCCTGCCTTGGCTGCGTCTCTGCAGGAAGCAGGAAGGGCAGGACAGAGCTAGCTAGCCCAGCTATGCTGTCTCAGGAATTCTGGGAGTTGAAGTCCATGAGTCATAAAAGAGCCCAGGTTGCCTACCCTGAGCTTGTTGGAGAACAGTTTGCCAAGTGAGCAGAAGATCAGAGAGGGGGGCAGAGGGGAGGAGAGAAAGAGAGAAAGGGAAAGAGAGAGAGAGAAAGAGAGAGGGAGTGGAAAGAGAGAGAGGGAGAGAAAGAAAGAAAAAGAGAAGGAGAGGAAAGAGAGAGAGAGAGAGGGAGAGAGAGAGAGTGGGGGAAGAGGACTGGCAGACCAAGGGCAGAAAGAGAGAGAGGGAGAGATAGAGGGGGAGGGAGGGAGGGAGAGAGACCCTTTTGACATCTAAAACAGCATATACCTTTTTACCTTTATGATCCATCCATCCATCCATCCATCCATCCATCCATCCATCCATCCATCCATGCATCTATCTATCTATCTATCTATCTATCTATCTATCTATCTATCTATCTATCTATCTATCTATCTATCTATCTATCTATCTATCTATCTGTCTATCTATCTATCTAAAAAAGGACATATGCAGTGTTATCTTCATTTTAGATATCAAAAGGGTTTTGAAGCTCCCACTGTTTTGTTTTTGGTGGGAAATGGGTCCAAGTGGCTCTTTGAGTGTTTTGGGTTGCCTACCCCTGGACTAGGAGAATAAGATGGACCTTGTGTTGAAATAAACCTGTTCAACTGGCATGCAGTTCCTCCCTCCCCGTGGTTCCTACTCCATCTGTGCTGATTAGCAAGATATTTGTGTCTAAACAGAAACTGTTTAGAAGTAGTAGCCACTTCCTGCCACTGTGGTACAGATACAACAGCAGCACATGGAGATAACTTGGCAGGGCTGTCAAAAAAAAAAAAAGGCAATCTTCGTGCTACCCAGATGCTAAGTTGCTAAATTGTGGAGAAAAGCAAAGTCTTACACTTAGGCAAGAAAAATCAAAGGCACAAATACAGATTGGGCGAGACCTGGACTGGAGACAGTAACTGTGAGAGGGGCCATGGAGTCATGGTGAACGATCACTTGACTATGAGCCAGCAGTTGTGCAGCAGCAGCCAAAAAAGCTAATACAATCCGGGGTTGCATAAACAGAGGCGCAGAATGAAGATCACGTGAAGTACTAGTACTGCTTTATAAAGCCCTAGTAAGACCACACCTGGAATACTGCAGCCAATTTTGGTCACCATATCACAAAAAGATGTTGAGAATTGGGAAAAATTTCAGAGAAGAGCAACTAAGAAGATCAAAGGCCTGGAGACCAAAATGTACAAAGAACGGCTGTGGGACTTGGGTTTGGCTAGTCTAAAGAAAAGAAGAAACAGGGGTGACATGATAGCAGTATTCCAGTATTTGAGGGGCTGCCACAAGGAAGAGGGGGTCAAACTATTCTCCAAAGCACCAGAGGGAAGGACGAGAAACAACAGTTGGAAACTGATCAAGGAGAGAAGCAACCTGGAATTAAGGAGAAACTTCCTGACAGTGAGAACAATCAACCAGTGGAACAGCTTGCCACCAGAAATTGTGGGTGCTCCATCACTGGAGGTTTTTAAAAAGAGACTGGACAATCACCTGTCTGAGATGGTATAGGTCCTCCTGCCTGAGCAGGGGGCTGGACTAGAAGACCTCCAAGGTCCCTTCCAGCTCTATTCTATTCTGTTCTGTTCTGTTCTGTTCCATTTTACTTGATTCCATATTTTCTATTCCATTCCATTCTATTCTGTTCTGTTCTGTTCTGTTCTGTTCCCTATTCTATTCTATTCTATTCTATTCTATTCTATTCTATTCTATTCTATTCTATTCTATTCTATTCTATTCTTTCCATATTCTATTCTATTCTATTCTATTCTATTCTATTCTATTCTATTCTATTCTATTCTATTCTATTCTATTCTATTCTAATTTATCATTCCATTCCTTTCCACTCCACTCTCCACTCCGCTCCGCTCCGCTCCGCTCCGCTCCACTCCACTCCACTCCACTCCACTCCACTCCACTCTACTCTACTCTACTCTACTCTACTCTACTCTACTCTACTCTACTCTACTCTACTCTACTCTACTCTACTCTACTCTACTCTACTCTATCCCAAACTCTTGGGATCCAGACTAAAACTGGCAAGCAAGCCTTCTATTCTGATCTACAAGCATTTCCATAAATCTTTAATTTTCCCACAGCAAAAACTTACATTTTCGGGGATGCTGGGAAGGTCTCTGGTGTCGGGCACCGTAAAGTAAGAGTGCTGAAGGGGAAGGGTGGAGAGAAAGAAAAAAAACAATGCACCTCACATTTCCATTTATTTTGATATATTTATGCGCTACTGCAGAGATTCACAAACTTGATAACTTGAAGATATGTGGACAGCAAGCCCCAGAAGGCCCACCCAGTTGCCGTGCACAAATTGCCAGGGTTGAGGAGCACTGATCTACTGCTTGGGGAAAAAACAAACAAACTTCAGCATACACCACTGATGCCATAAACGCAATGGAATGCAACTCGACAATCCAAAATGCAGTGATGCTAAATACAAGATACAGATTTGTGATCAGGTTAAGTAGGTTTAATGTTCTTTCCTATTCATGGAGATTCCAGGAAAAGATCCCTCTTGGCATATCTTAAGCCAATGTGGCGGTTAGGAATGGGGAAAGGTTTCTGGAAAGAAATTCTAAAATAACAAAGGTGGTAGTTTACATAGAAAAACCATATAAAATGTTTTACAGATGGCACTTAACACCTGTGAGGTTAGCGAAAATGTTTAAAAATATGTCTGGTAATTGTTGGATACATAGACAAAAACCAGGCACATATTATCATCTTTGGGGGACATGTCCTAAAGCCCAAAGATTTTGGTCAAGAACACATAGATCAGCGTTTCTCAACCTGTGGGTCGCGACCCCATTTGGGGTCGAACGACCATTTCACGGGGGTCGCCAAACACCGCAGTCCACCATTTTTTCCCCTTTTCCCCTCGGCCGGCGCCAGGGGCAGCACCGCACATGCTGAGGTAGCACCGCGCATGCGCAATGCGGGCCGTTGTGCCACGCATGCGCGATACGGACTGTCACGCGCGTGCATGCGCGACGCAGGTCAGGGTCACAGCCTGAAAAAGGTTGAGAACTGCTGACATAGATGGTTAGAGAAAACGACTAAAAAAATAAATACGTGGATTTTAAGCCAGAATTATGTTCGTTAGGCACAATGGTAGGACATTATGAGAAGGAATGTGTATATACGTAATGTTACATGTGTTAACGGCAGCAAGAATTGTATGTGCTCCACATCGGAAAGATGAAGAATTACCAGCGGAGGAAGAGATAATTAAGAAAATTTTTAGACTGTCCAGAAATGGACAGATTGATGCTGAAAATGAAAGAGAAAGAAGACTCAATATACTTTAGAACAGGGGTCTTCAAACATGGCCCTTTTATGATTTGTGGACTTCAACTCCCAGAATTCCTCAGCCAGGCACCGGGAGTTGAAGTCCACAAGTCATAAAAGGGCCAAGTTTGAAGACCCCTGCTTTAGAACATGGGATGGTTTTTATCAATGGCTAGAAAAACGAGGTAGAGAGAAAGGATCTTAATATGTATTAGTAGGTTAAATATTGGAACCCAGACAATATGTTGCCGATAAAATATTAAGCATTTGTAACTATAAAAAAATAATAATTAAATATTGGAGGGGAAAAAAAGAATGGGGAAAGGTCATCTGTGCTCCTGGGACTTCTTTTTTTTATATAAATGTATTTTATTAGATTTTTATATGGGTAGGGAAAAGATGGGGTCGGGGGGGGGATACAGGGAAATCGGGATAAAGGGGACAGGGTGTGGATAGTTACAGTAGATATGTGATTCAGCGAACAAGCTGTCGTCCGGGTCTTCATATTGAATATTATTGTTTATATAATACTAAAAATTTATAAAAGTAGATCGGTATAGTTACAACAAACTTTGGGTAAAGCAGTAATATTCCTTTAAATGATTAACATAGTTAATAGCATAGCAACTATTTCCAAACATCAAGCGTAATACTTAATATAATAAATCTCTAATATCTCTTCTTATTCTAACGTGTTTCAACCCACTGATAAAATTTTCCCCAGGTTTTATAGAAGATTGAATTATTATTATTATTATTATTATTTATTAAATTTCTATGCCGCCCTATTCCGGGAACTCAGGGCGGCTTACAGCATAAATAGAAATCCAATACAAACTAAATAGTACATTTATAAAAATAAATATATAAAAAGAAGAACCCCTAAATTAAGAACCATTCATTCAGCAAACATACACACAGACATACACTGGCTAGGGGCAAGATTTCAACCGCCCCAGGCCTGCCGGCAGAGATGGGTCTTTAGTAGTTTACGAAAGGCGGAGAGGGTGGGGGCGATACGGATCTCCGGGGGGAGTTGATTCCAGAGGGCCGGGGCCGCAACAGAAAAGGCCCTTCCCCTAGGCCCCGCCAGGCGACACTGTCTAGCCGACGGGACCTGGAGAAGGCCGACTCTGTGGGCCCTAACCGGTCGCTGGGTTTCGTGAGGCAGCAGGCGGTCTCGTAAGTAACCTGGTCCGATGCCATATAGGGCTTTATAGGTCATAACCAACACTTTGAATTGCGTTCGGAGACCAATAGGCAGCCAATGCAGCTCACGGAGTGATGCTGAGATGTGGGCATTTCTGGGCAGGCCCAACACTGCTCGCGCGGCTGCATTCTGCATTACCTGAAGTCTCCGAACGTTTTTCAAAGGTAGCCCCATGTAGAGAGCATTGCAGTAGTCGAGCCTCGAGGTGATAAGGGCATGAGTGACTGTGAGCAGAGACTCCCGGTCCAAATAGGGCCGCAACTGGTGCACCAGGCGAACCTGGGCAAATGTCCTCCTCGCCACAGCCGAAAAATGATGTTCCAAGTTTAGCTGTGGATCGAGGAGGACGCCCAAGTTGCGGACCTTCTCCGAGGGGGTCAAAAGCTCCCCCCCCAGGCTGATGGACGGATAGATTGAATTATCTTTGGGAGGCAGAACCCATAGCCACTCCGTCTTGTCGGGGTTGAGTTTGAGCCTGTTGGCACCCATCCAAACCCTAACAGCCTCCAGACATCGGCACATCACTTCCGCTGCTTCACTGAAATGACACGGGGTGGAGATGTAAAGCTGGGTATCATCAGCATACTGATGATATCTCACCCCGTGTTGTCGGATGATCTCACCCAGTGGTTTCATGTAGATATTAAACAGCAGAGGGGAGAGGACCGATCCCTGAGGGACCCCACAAGGGAGGAACCTAGGGGTCGACCTCTGACCCCCCGCCAACACCGACTGTGACCGACCAGTGAGGTAGGAGGTGAACCACTGCAAAACAGTGCCCCCAACCCCCAACCCCCCCAGTCGGTGCAGAAGGATACCATGGTCAATGGTATCGAAAGCCGCTGAGAGGTCAAGTAGCACCAGGATAGTGGAAAATCCCCTATCCCGGGCCCGCCAGAGATCATCCGTCAGCGCGACCAAAGCAGTTTCCGTGGAGTAGCCGAGCCTGAATCCTGACTGTTGAGGGCCCAGATAATCGGCCTCATCCAAGGACCGCTGGAGCTGGAGTGACACCACCTTCTCAACAACCTTCCCTATAAAGGGAAGATTGGAGACAGGACGGTAGTTGTTTAAAACAGCTGGGTCCAGGGAAGGCTTCTTGAGGAGGGGGCGCACAATTGCCTCCTTGCAGGGAGCCGGAAAGGACCCCTCCCTCAAAGAAGCGTTGACAATCTCCTGAACCCAGCCCCGCGTCACCTCCCTGCTGGCCGAAACCAGCCAGGAGGGGCACGGGTCCAATAAACAGGTGGCGGAGCTCACAGCTCCAATGGCCTTGTCGACTTCATCAGGTGCCACCGGGTCAAACTCCTCCCACACAACAGGATCAAGACGAGTCCCTGTCATCTCGACTGAATCATTATCAGCCGATACTGCATTCCAATTGGAGTCAAGGTCCATCCGAATCTGGGCGATTTTATCCACAAAAAACTTATTAAAGTCCTCAGCAATACCCTGCAAGGGTGCATCAACCCCCCCCTGATTAAGGAGGGAGCGAGTTACCCTGAACAGGGCGGCTGGGCGGGATTCCGCAGATGCAATCAAGGCGGAATGATACGCGCATCTTGCCGCCTTGAGCGCCACCTGATAAGTCTTGATATAAGATCTTACAAGTGTTCGGTCAGATACGGATTTACTTTTCCTCCATCGCTTCTCTAGGCGTCTCTTCTGGCGCTTCATCCCCCTGAGTTCCTCAGTAAACCAAGGAGATCTCCTGGGTCTGCTACCACAGAGAGGTCGCAGCGGCGCAATCCGGTCAAGAGCCCCCTTCGCAGCCATATTCCAGGCCGTAACCAGGGACTCTGCCGAACTGTGAATGAGAGAGTCCGGTATTTCCCCAAGCGTCCTCTGAAAACTCTCTGGATCCATCAGACGTCTGGGGCGGAACCACCTAATCGGTTCCGCCTCCCTGCAGGGGAGGAGTGGAGCCTTAAAAACAAGCCGCAGCAGAGAATGATCTGACCATGACATAGGCAAAATATCTAAGCCCCTTAAATTCAGATCATTGCTCAACTGTTCTGAGAGGAATACCATGTCGGGAGTGTGTCCCCTCTCATGAGTCGGACCCTGAACTACCTGAGTCAGGTTCATGGTTGCCATGGTGGCCATGAACTCCTGCGCCAACCCAGAGGATTCGCCGAGCGACGGCAGATTTAAGTCCCCCAAGACAATAAGCCTGGGGAACTCAACCGCCAGCCCAGCAACCTCCTCAAGTAGCGCAGGCAGGGCTGTTGACACGCAGCTGGGAGGCAGGTACGTAAGCAACAAGCCCACCTGAACCCCTAGGTCCAACTTCACAAGAAGCAACTCACAACCCGCAATCTCAGAAACAGCAAGCCTGCGTAGACTAAAGGTCTTCTTGGCTATAATAGCCACTCCTCCCCCCCTTCCCTGGGGTCGTGGCTGATGCCATACCTGAAACCCGGCTGGACACATCTCAGAGAGAGGAACTCCTCCCTCCGGGCCCAGCCAGGTCTCAGTCACACATGTGAGGTCGGCCTCCTCATCCAGGAGAAGATCACGGATGAGGGGAGCTTTATTTACAACCGACCTGGCATTGAGCAGCAACAGCCTGAGCCCAGGGTCCGGATTTCCCCCATCACCAGTACTTCGGGCTGAACTCACAGGGTCGGTGCAAGGGATCACTTTTAAACAGCGAGCTCTTGTTCCCCGGGAATGGCCTACCCTGTGGCCCCCGCCATATCTGCCTCTCCCCAGCAAGACCGGTATACTTTGGCCCTCTATCACCCCAGAGCCAGCGCCCCCCTCCCCCTCCGCCTCTGCCGTGCCAGGCAGGCTAGCCAGTCCATCCCATTCATTCCACTCAACCACAACTCCATCCATATCATTTAATTTACCCCTCCCAAAAACCACCCTATAAACTAACAATTTAAAAACGAGCTAACCATCCATTCATCCATTCAACCCGATTCATTCCACAAACAGTCAATCCCCCCCCAATCTTTCATAACTTCTAACAAGTCAATTAAAATTGTATTAAATAGATATAAATATTTAAAATTTAGACAAACAGTATATAAAAAAAACTTGAAAAACATAGTGACAAACAGAGTCGGCTGATTAGAGCAATGGCTGCTCAGCGGCTCAATTGTTCTCTTCCCTTCGGAATCCTCTTTCTCCTTCATCTCTAACGTTAATCTGTCCATTTCTGCACAATCTAGGATTTTCAAAATTATAATCCGATCTGATGGTAGGTTTTCATTTTTCCAAAATTGGGCGAAAACTATTCTTGCAGCTGTCAATACATGTAGTATTAAATAATCATTTTCTTTACCATAGTTAGGTCTTAATATGCCTAACAAGAACAGTTCTGGTTTAATTTTCATCATCTTTACTAACCATCTATGAATCTTAGACCAATATTTTTTTGCAATAGAACATGTCCACCAGCCGTGATAATAAGTACCCGGTTTTTGCTTACATTTCCAACATGTATCTGATAAATTTTTAAACATTTTCGCTAAGCGAACTGGCGTCCTATGCCATCTATAAAACGTTTTATATAAGTTTTCTTTGTATGTTACTGCTTTAAGAACATAAGAACATAAGAAGAGCCATGCTGAATCAGGCCAAAGCCCGTCGAGTCCAGCATTCTGTGTCACACAGTGGCCCACCAATTGTACATGGGGATCTTGAGCAGAAAGAGAAGGTAAAACCCTCCCTTTCCCTTGACCCCCAACAAATGGTACTCAAGGGAATCCTGCCTGCCTCAACCAACATAGAGGCGGCACATGGACATCCATTTTAATAACCACCGATACACTTGGCATCCATGAATCTATCTAACCCTGCCTTGAAGCTGTCAAGGCTGACAGCTGTCACGACCCCTTCTGGAAGTGAATTCCATAAATCAACGACCCTCTGGGTGAAGAAATATTTCCCTTTATTTGTCCTCACTTTCTTAGCTATGAGCTTTAGGGTGTGCCCCCTTGTCCTGGTATTGTTTGATAGAGAAAAGAATTTAGTAAGTTTAATATTTTTATCTGCTCCTGGGACTTCTGTGGAGCCCCCAAGACGGTGACTGAAGACGTTCTCCAGACCCCCCCCCCAAAAAACCCTCCAGACTTTTCCCATTTTTAGGAATGCTTACCACACTGAGATGAACCGAAGAAGCCGGCTCAGGAATTGCTAGTTTGTAAAGTGTCTGCAGAAGTTCACATCTTTGGCTCTCCTGAAACGAAGAAGAAGCAATGAGGTGGTCTTTCCGAGGTGGTTACGTTCATTGGGAGAAGAACATCTATCTCCAAAGAGGCCAAAAAATATCTTGGATTTTCCTTGTGTCCACCCCATCAACGGGCAAGAGAGATCTGCCTTACTTCTGTCAACAGAGGAACCCCTATGTATCCCCTCCCCCACTGGGAAAATGGCCGCCTGTCAATCTATTGAAGGCAACACCGGGGACCAACGTGGTCTCTTCTGACAGAAGTTGCCAATTTAGGTTTGCTACGCGAAACATCCGTTACTTAAGTGAGTTTTGCCCCATTTTACGACCTTTCTCGCCACAGTCACTAAGTGGATCGCTGCAGTTGTTAAGTGAGCAAAACACGACTGTTAAAGAGAATCCGGCTTCCCCCATTGACTTTGCTCGTCAAAAGGTCGCAAAATAGGATCACGTGACGCCCGGACACTGCAAACTGGCATAAGTACAAGTCAGTGGCCAAGCATCTGAATTTTTTGGGTCACATGACCATGCAAAGGCCGTTAAGTGTGACAAACGGTCAAAAGTCACTTTTTTCAGTGCTGTTGTGTAACTTTAACACTTACTAAGTGACCTTTGTTGTAAGTTCAAGTGTTGTGACCTGTCTTCTTGTTTTAACAAAACGTGTTCTAGTGAAATAATCTAGACTTGTCTTCAAAAGCTGAATCAAAGATGATTTGGCTCACTTCCAGAGTTGTCGAATGATAAAGTTTTAAAGACATACACACACTGGGTCTCGCTCAAACATACAACAGTGGCCAAAATTGTGGGAACCTTTTGGGAAAAGGGTATTTTTGAGGTTTGATGGCTAGTAACACTACTTTTTGGGGGGGAGTAGTACCATAACATTATATATCAATGGAAAGATAATTTCATCAAAAATGTAATGAAACATAGTTTGTTCAATAATCTATACTGTATTCTATGAAAAGTTATAGCCAAATAACCAGAAAAGGAAGCACAACTTGCATAGGTTGATCTCAGGGAGCTTTCCTTCATCTGATGGCAGCCAATGAGCATGAGTGTTTAGAGAGCCAATCAGGTGTCATCATGTTTTGGCCATGAGCCAATCAGATCACAGTAGGATCCAGTTATTAATGTCCTGTATTGAAGCTGAGAGGAGGACATTGGTCAGTGTGTTATGTGATCTCTATCAAGTTGGTTGGTTTTTTTTGTGTGTTCTTTCCTTGAGTGAGCTTGTAAAACGTAATAAAATTAAAATCACGGTGCAAAGAGTTGACTGGTTGCCCAGAAAGCGATATAAAATAGAATTATTAAGTGAACAAGGCTACAGTTATAAAGAAATGAGAAGAAAAATGGGTGGAAACTTAACCAAAGGTGGCATTTCTACTGTATACTTTTCCCAAAAGGTTTCCGCAATTTTGGCCACTACTGTACGCACCTCTTCAAACCCACAAGACAAACAAGAAGTCGCACACAAACACGGAAGTATATTTACCTGGCCCTTCACGGTGTAGTCTGCCAGAATATTCAGCAGCTTATAAAAGACTTCAAACCATGGGAGATAACTAAAAAGAGAAAGGAAAGAAAAGCACGAGTTTGCACATTAACGTTACGGGGGGGAAAAAACAACCACATTTCTTCTGCAAAAGGTGTACAGAAAGACCAAGCAAAGGAAGCTTGTGGAGATGTCAGCATCTCGCCACTCCTTGTACGCTCCTGATCCCTGAGATAAAATCAGAATATATCAGTTGTGGATGCAGACCTCTGATGTCTTTTTACTAGCTATAAAGCCAGAAAAACTTGATAAGCAAAGTACGTATTTGATTTTCCATGTGATAACGGAGGCAAGAGTTATAGTTGCACAATACTGGAAGAAGGAAGTAACTGTGAGAGGGATCTCGGAGTCCTAGTGGACAATCCCTTAAATAGGAGCCCGCCGTGTGCTGCAGCTGCCAAAAAGGCCAACACAGTGCTGGGCTACATGAACAGAGGGAGAGAATCCAGATCACGTGAAGTGTTAATACCACTTTACAATGCCTTGGTAAGGCCACACTTGGAATACTACATCCAGTTTTGGTCACCACAGTGAGGTTGAGACTCGGGAAAGAGTACAGAGAAGAGCAACAAAAATGATTAGGGGACTGGAGGCTAAAACATATAAAGAATGGCTGCTGGAATTGGGGATGTCTAGTTTAACGAAGAGAAGGACGAGGGGGGAGATGATAACAGGGTTCCAATATCTCAGGGGCTGCCCCAAAGAAGAGGGAGTCAAGCTATTGTCCAAAACGCCCGAAGGCAGGACAAGAAGCAACAGATGGAAACTCATCGAGAGAAGCAACCGAGAACTAAGGAGAAACTTCCTGACAGTTAAAACAATTAACCAGTGGAACAACCTGCCTCCAGAAGCGGAGAATGCTCCAACACTGGACGTTTTTAAGAAGAGACTGGACAGCCATTTGTCCGAAATGGTGTAGGGTTTCCTGGCTGAGCAGGGGGTTGGACTCAATGACCTCCAAGGTCCCTTCCAACTTTACTATTATTATTATAAGAAGAAATAATTAAAAAAAATACTAGACTGTTCGGAAACGGACAGACGTACTTTAAGGATGAAGGAAAAAGGAGAAGCAGAACATTTTCAAACTTGGGACCTGTTTTATCAATGGTTAGAGAAAAGGTTTAGGGATTAGGAATTTAATTTGTATTGGTGAATTAAGATACTCAGGCAACACGTTTTGTTGAATGATTACTACCGAATTCTATTTAAAAATAATAATAAAAACTTTATAGAAACCAAAAAAGTTAGGTTTTTGGGTTGGTTTTTTTTGCCCAGAGAAAATGGGAGCACGGTGAAGGGCAAAGGTTCTTGAGGAAAGGCCTTGCCTTGGACGCTACAAGAATATTTGGGCTCCAAGAGCTGGGCCAGAGTGACAAACGAAATCAGATACAACAAATACGCCATACAATGGGTGGAGAGGGCTGCCGTCAAGATCTCCTTGGAAAGCTAAATGTCTATGGAGACTTTCAGTCCTCCAGACCATGGTTGACCCAAAGGTACTTTTTTTCATGAGGCAAATGGACTTCCTTGCTTTCCTCTGAAGACGTTTCGCTTCTCCTCCCAGAAGCTTCTTCAACTCTGACTGGATGGTGGGGAAATGGAAGGATTTATACTCCTTGCAGAGCGCTGGTCATTTGCCTCCTTTTAGAGAGTCATGGAGGCCACATGGAGGTTTATCTGTGTCCTCTGAGTGGTGCAAATGGGCGTGGAGCCTTATGGGAACTGTTGAAAGGATTTGTGTTGTAGACTGGAGGTAGATGATGTCGTATTCCTCCCCCTCTAAACACAGTCCTTCCGGCCGTTCCAGGAAGATGGGCACAAATCACCAACGAGGAGGTTTTCCAGTCGCAGGAAAAAGAATCTCTCACCGGACTTATCTTTTTTATTGTCTGGAAGCAGCACTGGAGGGGAGAGAATATCCCTCAGCTGCAGAAGAATAGGATAGGATAGAACAGGACAGGACAGGAGAGGAGAGGATAGAAGAGAACAGAATAGAATAGATGACAGGGAATAGAAAATATAGAATAGAATAGAATAGAATAGAATAGAATAGAATAGAATAGAATAGAATAGAATAGAATAGAATAGAATAGAATAGAATAGAATAGAATAGAATAGAATAGAATAGAATAGAAATACAGAAGAATGGAATAGAACAGAACAGAACAGAACAGAACAGAATAGAATAGAATAGAATAGAATAGAATAGAATAGAATAGAATAGAATAGAATAGAATAGAATAGAATAGAATAGAATGGAATAGAATGGAATAGAATAGAATGCAGAATAGAATAGAATAGAATAGAATAGAATAGAATAGAATAGAATAGAATAGAATAGAATAGAATAGAATAGAATAGAATAGAATAGAATAGAATAGAATAGAATAAGAGTAGGATAGAATTAGAATGAATAGAATAGAATAGAATAGAATAGAATAGAATAGAATAGAATAGAATAGAATAGAATAGAATAGAATAGAATAGAGCTCGAAGGTATCTTGGAGGTCTTCTAGTCCAGCCCCCCACTCAAGCAGGAGACCCTATACCATCTCAGACAGGTGACTGTCTGGCCTCTTCTTAAAAACCTCCAGTGATGGAGCGCCCACGATTTATGGAGGCCAGCTGTTCCAGTGGTTAATTGTCCTCACTGTTAGGAACTTTCGCCTTAATTCAAACCTCTGGGAAAATGGGGATGCTGGCATTTCAGACTGCAGTTATTAACCCAGCAGCCGAGAGGAACTGGCGAGCCAGCTCATCGGATCTAAGCGCCGGTTTTCTCTAAGGCTTCAGTGTCAAAACCAAGCCCTGCTTAGGGATCTGGGATCGCTTTGCTAAGCAACGGTTCCAACGGACCCCGGCAACTGCCGGGCGAGCTCTCCAGGGCCCTGTGTTTGTCTTTTCACCTGGGGGAAAAAAAACCTGGGCAGGTGTTCTCTCTTCAACAGGTACAGGGGGAGACTCGGGCCAAGTGCAAGACTCTGGGAAATCCCACGGGGGGAGGAAGTGGGAAGGGGGGGGGAGAAAAGACTTTGGGTTGACTTCTCTGGGCTCAAACAGGGCTCACCCGAGAGGCCTCCTCCAGATGGGGGGCTTCCGTGGACCTTTTCAACTCTTCTGGGGAATTGTGAGTTGTGTCCAAAGGTGTGCGCCCTGCTCCGCTCTGAGGTTCATAGCTTTGAGCTAGTCAGGGTGGAACCAGCTGGCATGTAGGACTTTTCCTTCCTCCCTCCCTCCTTTCTTCCTTCCTCCCTCCCTCTTTGCCCTCCTTCCTTCTTCCTTCCTTCCTCTTTGCCTTTCTCCCTCCCTCCGTCCTTTTTTCTTTCTCTTTCTTTCTTTCTTTCTTTCTTTCTTCCTTTTCCTTCCCTCCCTCCCTTCCTTTCTTCCCTTCTTTCTTTCTTTCTTTCTTTTCTTTCTTCCTTCTCCTTTCCTTCCTTCCTTCCCCTTTTCTTTTTCTTCCTTCCTTCCTTCCCTCCTTCCTTTCTTCTCTTTCTTTCCTTCCTTCCTTTTCCTTCCTTCCTTCCCTTCCTTCCCCTCTTTTCTTTCTTTCTTTTCTTTTTTCTTCCTTCCTTCCTTCCTTCATTCATTCATTCTCTTCTCTCATCTTCCTTCCTTGGTTCCTTCCTTCCTTCTTTCCTCCCTCCCTTCCCTTCTCTCATCTTCCTTCCTTCCTTCCGTTCCCTCCCTCCCTCCCTTTCCCATCTCCTTCCTTCCTTCCTTCCTTCCTCTTTTCTTTCTTTCTCTTTCTTTCTTTTTCTTTTTCTTTCTTTCTCTTTCTTTTACTTCCTTCCTTCCATCCCTTCCTTCCCTCCCCTTCCTCTTCTAAGTTCTTCTATTTGAGTTCTACCAGCGGAGTGGAAGCAAGCAGAACAGGGAGGGGAGAACTGTGAGTCTCCTCTTCAAAACACAGGGAGGGGCTGGAGGCACATCAGCCTCACACCCTCCTCTGCCTGGAGCCGATGGACCGAGCAAGTGCTAGCCCACCCGGGGATTGCCGGGCCATGCTTTTCTCATATTTCATTGGTAACCAAGCACTTCCTCTTCCCCTCGTTTCCTCCAGAGCTTTTGATTAGCTCCGGCTTTCACAGGTCAGAGGTTAAACAAAGGAAGGGAAGTCCCTACTGAAATGGACCACAGCCCTGCTGTAAAATTTAAAAAAAGAAAGAAAAAGAAAAGGAAAAGAAAAAAACCAGCCCAAGAAGAGCAATTCTGCTTAAAGGACGTGAAAAGAACGGGCTGAAAATTACTCCGGGCACCTCAAGTTCAGAGACTTCACCAGCCCCAAGTCATCTGGCCTTGTTACACCTTTCTCTCTTCAACTCAACTTCGCTGGGCAACACAACAACACCGTTCATTCTCTCCCACCCAGGTGGAGATGCAAACCCTTCCTTGCCTCCAATCTCACAAGAGGCCATATTTTCTCCTACGGGCATTTTTACGGTCATGAATAGCATTCCTTGGAGAGGTTCTAACACAGGGGTCTGCAACCTTGGCCACTTTTAAGACTTGTGGACTTCAACGCTCAGAATTCTGGGAGTTGAAGTCCACAAGTCTTCAAAGGAGCCAAGGTTGAGGACCCCTGTTCTAATGGGTTGGGCAATCCTGTGTGTTGCCGCTGGTTTTTGGACCGTGTAACAAACCTCAAAAAATAAGAAAGATGTTGAAACGCCAGCAGGGAGCTCTCTTTGGGTCTTTCCTGAATAAATGTATTGCATGCCGTGTTTGTGTATGTGTGTTTCTCTCTCTCTCTCTCTCTCCCTCTCTCTCTTTTCCTCTCTCTCTCTCTCTCTCTCTCTCTCTCCTCTCTCTCTCTCTCTCTCTCTCTCTCTTTCCTCTCTCTCTCTTTTCCTCTCTCTCTCTCTCTCTCTCTTTCCTCTCTCTCTCTTTTCCTCTCTCTCTCTCTCTCTCTCTTTTCCTCTCTCTCTCTCTCTCTCTCTCTTTCCTCTCTCTCTCTTTTCCTCTCTCTCTCTCTCTCTCTCTCTCCTCTCTCTCTCTCTTTCCTCTCTCTCTCTTTTCCTCTCTCTCTCTCTCTCTTTCCTCTCTCTTTTCCTCTCTCTCCCTCTTTCTCTCTTTCCTCTCTCTCTCTTTTCCTCTCTCTCTCTCTCTCTCTCTTTCCTCTCTCTCTCTTTTCCTCTCTCTCTCTCTGTCTGTGTGTGTCTTCCTTCACCTATTTCTCCTCCACCCTCCAAGCCCTGTTTGCTCTCTCCTGACCAAGCTTACTCCATAACAGGAACAATCTCTGTCCTATTAAGACCACGTTCTTCCAAGAAGTGTCCCAAAGATGCCTTTCCCCCCACCCCCATAAAGGCAACTGAACTTCCTGGTTTTTCTTTAAGACATCTCACTTCTCATCTAAGAAGCTTCTTCCGTTCTAACTAACTGGCGGGGAATGGAAAAGGTTTATCCTCCCTGCAGGATGACTCCAGAGGCGCTTCTAAGAAGCTAAGGTAGACCCGTGGGAGAAGACTCCAGGGAAAGAAGACATGGATGACAGACGCTTCCCAAGAAAAAAAGAAAACATGAAGGAGACCGCCGCAGAGTGGAACCCAAAAAACAGCCTGATCCCATCCATCACGCCCAGCCTTTTCCTCCCAACTTAGTAGTAACATCTTCTGCAACATCCTAATCACTTAAAGAGGAGCCGGCCATGTGCTGCAGCTGCCAAAAAGGCCAACACAGTGCTGGGCTGCATGAACAGAGGGATAGAATCAAGATCACGTGAAGTGTTAATACCACTTTACAAGGCCTTGGTAAGGCCACACTTGGAATACGGCATCCAGTTTTGGTCACCACGATGTAAAAAAGATGCTGAGACTCTAGAAAGAGGGCAGAGAAGAGCAACAAAGATGATTATGGGATTGGAGGCTAAAACATAGGAAGAACGGTTGCTGGAATTGGGTCTGTCTAGTTTAATGGAGAGAAGAACGAGGGGGGACAGGATAGCGGTGTTCCAGTATCTCAGGGGCTGCCCCAAAGTAGAGGGAGTCAAGCTATTCTCCAAAGCACCTGAAGGCAGGACAAGAAGCAACGGGTGGAAACTAACCAAGGAGAGAAGCAACCTAGAACTAAGGAGAAACTTCCCGACAGTGAGAACAATTAACCAGTGGAACAACCTGCCTCCAGAAGCGGTGAATGATCCAACAGTGGAAGTTTTTAAGAAGAGACTGGACAGCCATTTGTCCAAAATGGTATAGGGTTTCCTGCCTGAGCAGGGGGTTGGACTCGATGACCTCCAAGGTCCCTTCCAACTTTATTATTATTATTATTGTTGTTATTATTATTATTATTAGTAGTAGTAGTAGTAGTATTAAATATATTTTATCTGCTGTCTACAGGACAGCGCGGGTCCATTCCCCTTGAGGAATTGTCCTGCTTTAGAAGCTGGTGGTGACCATCCTGTTGGCCAATTATTGTGACTCTTGGGGGGGCTCCAGCCCCCCCCAGGATCTGTGGTCTGCACTAATTAATTGGGTTAGGGGGTTCGCATAACACACAACACCTCTTAATCCATTTAAGCGTCTCCTAGCAGTAGAGATTTGCAATGCAATCCTTGTGGAGTTAATTTTTTTTTTAATTGCTACCATGGGTGGGTGAGTGGGTGGGGGGGGGAAGCGTGGGTGTTAAGTTGTTGTGACCGGTGGGAGTCTAATTGGAACTACATCTTCCCTGGTGCAAGGAGAATTGAGCTACATTAGTATCACTGGGCAATTTTATTCCCATATTGACAGCTGAACCGATCAACTCTGCTCTCCTTTCCTATCTCGTGCTGCTCTCCTTTCCTATCTCGTGCTCCGCAATCTTGAGCGGAGCCCGGCGCTCACACTGGCAATTGGCAAAAAAGCAACGGCGGGATGAAACAGGGTATCTAGTCTGACCCCCGAGGAGGAAAAGAAAGAAAGAAACAGGACGAAAAGTATTGTTCCGCCACTGCAAAAGGGCGTAAATTGAGCAAGTGCCTTTAAAGTGAGGACTCCAGTTACGTGCAGTGAGATTAATAGAAATGTCTTTATAATTACCCCCTGGCAGTCGTTAGGCCAGCTTTGGAAGGGGACGGGAACGGCAAGCACCGTTGCAAAGAGGAAAAGAAGTAAAAAAAAAAAAAAAGGAAAAGTTCCAAGCAAAACTTTCTGGATCATAAATACGTGGGCAGCATTTTGCGCCCTTATCTGGATCGGGAGTCTCTCCTTACAGTCACACATGGCCTTGTCACCTCGAGGATCGACTACTGCAACGCTCTCTACATGGGGCTACCCTTGAAGAGTGTTCGGAGACTACAATTAGTGCAAAATGCAGCTGCGCGAGCAATTGTGGGCCTTCCACGTCGTGCCCACATTTCACCAACTCTCCGCATGCTTCATTGGTTGCCTATTGGTCTCCAAGTCCAATTCAAGGTGTTGGTTATTACCTATAAAGCCCTTCATGGCATGGGACCAGGATACTTACGGGAACGCCTTCTGCCACATACTTCTCTACGACCGGTGAGAGCGCACAGGGTCGGCCTCCTCCAGGTCCCGTCAGCGAAACAATGTTGTCTGGCGGGCCCTAGGGGGAGGGCCTTCTCTGTTGTGGCGCCCGCCCTCTGGAACCAACTGCCCCTTGAAGTCCGCGCTTCTCCCACCCTCCCGGCCTTCCAAAAGAATCTTAAAACCTATCTTTGCCGGCAGGCCTGGGGATGATTGTGGATTGCTGCTTGAATGAGGTATGTGTGTGGGGTTTTTTATTTTTTTATATATATATATTTTTCTCTGATTTGGACTTAGATTGTTATCGATGTTATATATATATATATATGTTGTAAGCCGCTCCGAGTCTTCGGAGAGGAGCGGCATATAAGTCCAAATAAATAAGTAAGTAAGTAAGTAAGTAAGTAAGTAAGTAAGTAAGTAAGTAAGTAAGTAAATAAATAAATAAATAAATTTTAAGGTGTCCTTCCGCGAAAGACTTTTTCAAGCTGAAAACGGCCCAGAATTCCGTACGCTTCGCTTTGTGATATATTTTTTTTTGTTAAGTAATTGGACTGGTCAATTATGGGGGGGGAGAGGGAGGGGGAGGGGGAGGAGGAAGAAGGAAGAGGGTGGAGGAGGAGCAGGAAGAAGGAGGAAGGAGGAAGGAGGAGGAAAAGGGAGGAGGAGGAAAAGGGAGGAGGAGGCGGCAGGAAGAGGAAGGAAGAGGGAGGAGGAGGAGGAGGAAGGAGGAAGAGCAGGAGGGAGGAAGAAGGAAGGAGGAAGAGGGAGGAGGAGCAGGAGGAAGGAGGAAGGAAAAGAGGGGAGGGGAGGGGAAGAAGGAGAAGAGGGAGGAGGAAGGAGGAAAAGGGAGGAGGAGCAGGAGGAAGGAGGAAAAGAGGGGAGGAGAGGAAGAAGGAGGAAGAGGAAGGAGGAAGAGGGAAGAAGATTAGCAGGAGGAAGGAGGAAGAAAGAGGAAGAGGGAGGAAGAGGAAAAGGGAGGAGGAAGGAGGAGCAGGACGAAGGAGGAAGGAGGGAGGAAAAGAGGGGAGGAGGAGAAGGAGGAGGAAGGAGAAAGAAAGAGGAAGAGGAAGGAGGAAGAGAGAGGAGAGGAAGAGGAAGAGGGAGGAGGAGGCTACAGTGCTGGAAGTGATGCTTGATCGCCCACCAAGGCCTAAGTGGAAATGCCGCTTAAAATCCACCCGCAACTTCAAATTAAAAAGCCGCCTTTAAGTGCTTGCAAATCAGATACGGAAGCCGAGGAGAGATCAGCGGTCGGGGTGTCCCGGGGTCGACAAACTGTAGAGCCCTCTCAGAGGAGATAAGCACTCATCGTTGCCAGATGTGTTCCTCCTGGCTAAAATGCAGCCTGGGCGGACACAACAAGCTAATCCAGACTAGCACAACACAACAGCCCCAAACGGCACAGAGAGCCTTGCAGCAAAAGAGCATGGAGCTGCCTGGACAACATGACGATGGGGGCTTAACCTGGATGTTAAAGAGACCTAACACACAAATAGAATCCCTCGATCTTCCTCTGGAAATCAGATCTGCAGGAAAACAGGGGTGTCAATCACCTCTGTGCCCACACACACACACACACACACAGAGAGAGAGAGAGAGAGAGAGCAGCCTCGGACTGACCACAGCCAGAGACCAAGGGCTACCCTTGGATGGGCCTCTGGCCTGATCAACAAGAGGTCATTATCCTCAAAAGTTTAAACTGAGTCAGAGTTCATTGCGGGAATGTTTCACTGAGAAATGAAACAGCTGCTTCGGATTTCAAGGAAGGCAGACATTTTTATTATTATTACTATTATTATATCATCATCATCATTATTATTATTATTATTATTATTATTGTTGTTGTTGTTGTTGTTGTTGTTGCATTTCCCCTCTTCAGTGATAAGGGATAGGATGGATCCATTCTCCTTCCATGCTGGAGCCTGAGGCTATGAGCAAAGCGTTGATTTCAAAGGCGGATCAGGTCCAGCCCATGGCCCACCACACACGTCCTAGTACAACAGATGTTGGACTGATTCTGGTTGCCTCAGTCTGAAACACGAAAACCCTGCTGGAGAACAGAAGGGTGACAGCCCAGCTTTAAGAAATGGAATGGGATGGGCTCTTCCGGTGCAAGTGTCCGCTTAAGACACTGAAAATGGTCCAACGTCTGACATACCGGCGTAGGCTGTCCTACAATACAGCCTCTAACAAGACCAGACTGTCCAGGACACCTGGTAATAGGATTGTTTATCTTTATACTAAGAAAGTTGGGAAGGCACCAAAGTCTGCATGTGGTGTGTGCCCAGGAACACTTCGTGGTGTCCGCGCTGTTCGACCAAAAGTTCTTATGAGACTTTCCAAAACAAAGAAACACGTTAGTAGAGCCTATGGAGGTTCGATGTGTGTTAAATGTGTTCGTGACAGAATCAAGCGAGCATTCCTTATTGAGGAACAGAAGATTGTTGTCAAAGTACTGAAGGCACAAGCACAGAGTCAAAAATCAAAGTGATTATTTCTATTGTCGCCCAATAAATGAAGATTTAAATAATCTAAAAAAAAAAAAGAAATGGAATATGGAATATGGAATATGGAATATGGAATATGGAATATGGAATATGGAATATGGAATATGGAATATGGAATAGAATAGGATAGGATAGGATAGAGAATAGAATAGAATGGAATGGAATGGAATGGAATAGGATAGGATAGAGAATAGAATAGAATAGAATGGAATGGAATGGAATGGAATGGAATGGAATGGAATGGAATGGAATGGAATAGAATAGAATAGAATGGAATGGAATGGAATGGAATGGAATGGAATAGATGGAGAGAATAGAATAGGATAGGATAGGATAGGATAGAGAATTAGAATAGAATAGAATAGAATAGAATAGAATAGAATAGAATAGAATAGAATAGAATAGAATAGAATAGAATAGAATAGAATGGAATGGAATGGAATGGAATAGAATAGATGATAGAGAATAGAATAGAATGGAATGGAATGGAATGGAATGCACTTTTTCTACTATTAGATAAACCAGGGATCCATGGCTGGCTGGGGAATTCTGGGAATTGAAGTCCACAAGTCTTAAAGTTGCCATGGTTGGGGGACCCCTGATATAAAACCATCTATTGACGCTACAGAGATGTACAAGGGTGTGTTGTGTGTGTGTGTGTGTGTGTGTGTGTGTGTGTGTGTGTGTCTGTGTGAAATGATGGATGGATAACCTTGAATGTTGAACCCTGGGTCAAGAGCTACTCACCAAAATGTCGCTAGGACGAAGACAGAAGGCGTGCCCAAGAGAAAAAACATATCGTTAAAAATGCCTGCCGTGTATTTCCTCTCGTGCATATATGAATATTCCTCTTGCTTTAATGCTATTCCCCACTGGTGTGTGAAGAAGTACACAATGTTGAGGCTCCTTGAGGGGTTCACCCAAGGCTTTGGGTGTGTGTGTGTGTGTGTGTGTGTGTGTGTGTGTGTGTGTGTGTGTGTGTGTGTAAGCCTCAGACAACCCTTTTTGACTTTTTAATTTGCACAACACAAGCCGATAGAAGTAAAATACCTGGAAGGCTTGCCACACAGTTCCTGGAGAAACACAATTTAAATATCAGATGATCCCTTCTCATCTTTGAAGGGGGGGGACAGAAAAGTCTCCCTCCACACACCCCAAAGCTGAAACAGCTGTTTCTTCTCACATCAAGACAGGCTTAATGAGTTGGAAGTTTGTATAATAAATATCCTTCCCTTTGAAATGCGAAGATTCCACCATGAACATGCCTTTGATTTCTCTTTTTGCTTTTAAAAGACTCATTAGAATGGCAGAGGGAGAGAGGCACCAGCTCAATCACTGCGGCTCTCCTCCCACTCTCCTCCCAGCGGAGAGCTGCCAAGGTCAGGGGCAAGCAGGAGCTGGGTGCGAGAGGTGGGACAGGGGTGGGACAGGGAGGCAGCCTCTGAACTGGGCAAGCGGAGGAGCGGAGTCAAATTATCCATTTTGCTGGAGGAGGAGGATGGAGATGGAGGAGGAATAGTAGAAAGGGAGGAGGAGGAGGAGGAGAAGAGGAGGAGGAGGAGGAGAAGAAGAAGAAGAAGAAGAAGAAGGGGAAGAGGAGGAGGAGGAGGAGGAGGAGAAAAACAAAAAAAGGAGGAGAATAAGAAGAAGAAGAAGAAGAAGAAGAAGAAGAAGAAGAAGAAGAAGAAGAAGAAGAAGAAGAAGAAGAAGAAGAAGAGGAATAGTGAAAGGAAGAAGGAGGAGAAGGAGGAGGAGGAGGAGGAGGAGGAGGAGGAGAAGAAGAAGAAGAAGAAGAAGAAGAAGAAGAAGAAGAAGAAGAAGAAGAAGAAGAAGGGGAGGAGGAGGAGGAGGAGAAGAAAAAGAAAAAAAGAAGAAGGAGGAGGAGGAGAAGGAGGAATAATGGAAAGGGAGAAGAAGGAGGAGGAGAAGAAAAAGAAAAAGAAAAAATAAGGAGGAGGAGAAGGAGAAGGAGAAGAAGGAGAAGAAGAAGAAGAAGAAGAAGAAGAAGAAGAAGAAGAAGAAGAAGAAGAAGAAGAAGAAGAAGAAGAAGAAGAAGAAGAAGAGGAGGAGGAGGAGGAGGAATAGTGAAAGGAAGAAGAAGGAGGAGGAGGAGGAGGAGAAGAAGAAGAAGGGGAAGAGGAGGAGGAGGAGGAGAAGAAGAAAAAGAAAAAGAAAAAAGAAGAAGGAGGAGGAGAAGGAGGAATAATGGAAAGGGAGAAGAAGAAGGAGGAGGAGGAAAAAAAGAAAAAAGAAAAAATAAGGAGGAGGAGAAGGAGAAGGAGGAGAAGGAGGAGAAGAAGAAGAAGAAGAAGAAGAAGAAGAAGAAGAAGAAGAAGAAGAAGAAGAAGAAGAAGAAGAAGAAGAAGAAGAAGAAGAAGAAGAAGAAGAAGAAGAATCTGATGAGATCATCTATTCAGCTCTACTACAGGACTATCTGCATTCGTATTTGATCTTCTAAAAGGCATCTAGATGGAGGCAATTCAATAGTTTTAAGGGATGACAAGTTGACTGAAGCACAGAGAAGGTCTAGAGCAACAGGCTTACTCTAAACATCTCCCAACTGAAGCCTCCTCTGGGGTGCAAATCCTCTCATAGAAAAACAGTAGGAATTCTTTTTCACTCTACCAAATAGTCCTGGAAAATCTTTTCCCCCACATTTGCCTCTCCAGGCTTGGGATTTGAGGGAAAAAGAGACCAACATCTACTATTTTCCAATGCGTATAAATTCTCAAGCACCCTCATTCCCAAACCCCAACGCAGGATAATATCTTTCCCTGCTAAGCTTCTTGTTAATTCCCTGTTCTGTCCTTGTAGACCGTCTGCCCATTACAGGGAGACATTTTCACACTTGCAAGCTTAAGGCACACAAACACAAACACACACACACACACATCACCATAGCAACAATTATGCATATTGATGAGATGCTGGCATGTCTGCCACAGAAGAGACCCTGGTATCTTGAAACATGAGACCATAATGTGGGGGACTCCACTTTGCTCACAAAGTTGAATCCGGCTTCATTACAGGGTGAGGGAGAAGGAGAATTAACACCAGGCCCCCAATGTTGCAGAACAGAACACAGAATAGAATAGAATAGAATAGAATAGAATAGAATAGAATAGAATAGAATAGAATAGAATAGAATAGAATAGAATAGAATAGAATAGAATAGAATAGAATAGAATAGAATAGAATAGAATAGAATAGAATAAGAGTAGAATAGAATAGAATAGAATAGAATAAGAGTAGAATAGAGTAGAGTAGAGTAGAGTAGAGTAGAGTAGAGTAGAGTAGAGTAGAGTAGAGTAGAGTAGAGTAGAGTAGAGTAGAGTAGAGTAGAGTAGAGTAGAATAGAACAGGAAAAAATAAATATAGAATAGAATAGAATAGGAAAAAATGAATAGAATAGAATAGAATAGAATAGAATAGAATAGAATAGAATAGAATAGAATAGAATAGAATAGAATAGAATAGAATAGAATAGAATAGAATAGAATAGGAAAAAATGAATAGAATAGAATAGAATAGAATAGAATAGAATAGAATAGAATAGAATAAGAGTAGAATAGAATAGAATAGAATAGAATAGAATAGAATAGAATAGAATAGAATAGAATAGAATAGAATAGAATAGAATAGAATAGAATAGAATAGAATAAGAGTAGAATAGAATAGAATAGAATAGAATAAGAGTAGAATAGAGTAGAATAGAATAGAATAAGAGTAGAATAGAATAGAATAGAATAGAATAGAATAGAATAGAATAGAATAGAATAGAATAGAATAGAATAGAATAGAATAGAATAGAATAGAATAGAATAGAATAGAATAGAATAGAATAGGAAAAAATGAATAGAATAGAATAGAATAGAATAGAATAGAATAGAATAGAATAGAATAGAATAGAATAGAATAGAATAGAATAGAATAGAATAAGAGTAGAATAGAATAGAATAGAATAGAATAGAGTAGAATAGAATAGAATAAGAGTAGAATAGAATAGAATAAGAGTAGAATAGAATAGAATAGAATAGAATAGAATAGAATAAGAGTAGAATAGAATAGAATAAGAGTAGAATAGAATAGAATAGAATAGAATAGAATAGAATAGAATAGAATAGAATAGAATAGAATAGAATAGAATAGAATAGAACAGGAAAAAATGAATAGAATAGAGTAGAATAGAATAGAATAAGAGTAGAATAGAATAGAATAGAATAGAATAGAATAGAATAGAATAGAATAGAATAGAATAGGAAAAAATGAATAGAATAGAAAATAGAATAGAATAAGAGTAGAATAGAATAGAATAGAATAGAATAGAATAGAATAAAAGTAGAATAGAATAGAATAGAATAGAATAGAATAGAATAGAATAGAATAGAATAGAATAGAATAGAATAGAATAGAATAGAATAGAATAGAATAGAATAGAATAGGAAAAAATGAATAGAATAGAATAGAATAGAATAGAATAGAATAGAATAGAATAGAATAGAATAGAATAGAATAGAATAGAATAGAATAGAATAGAATAGAATAACAGTAGAATAGAATAGAATAGAATAGAAAGAGTAGAGTAGAGTAGAGTAGAGTAGAGTAGAGTAGAGTAGAGTAGAGTAGAGTAGAGTAGAGTAGAGTAGAGTAGAGTAGAGTAGAGTAGAGAAGAATAGGATAATTAGAAAGAATAGAATAGAATATAGAATAGAATGTACAATAGAATAGGACAGGACAGGACAGGACAGGACAGAATAGAATAGAATAATTAGAAAGAACAGAACAGAACAGAACAGAATAGAATAGATAGATAGATGTGGGGTCTCCCAACAAGCTGTATATTCCATCAATCAATCAGAATAGAAGCTGGAAGGGACCTTGGAGGTCTTCTAGTCCAGCCCCCTGCTCAAGCAGGAGAACCTATACCATTTCAGACAAGTGACTGTCCAGTCTCTTCTAAAAACCTCCAGTGACGAAGCTCCCACAACTTCTGAAGGCAAATTATTCCGTTGGTTGATTGTCCTCACTGTCAGGAAGCTTCTCCTTAATTCCAGGTTGCTTCTCCCTTTGATCAGTTTCCATCCGTTGTTTCTCGTCCTTCCCTCTGGTGCTTTGGTGAATAACGTGACCCCCTCTTCTTTAGGGCAGCCCCCCAGATACCGGAACGCTGCTATCCTGTCTCCCCTCTTTCTTCTCTTCTTTAGACTGGCCAAACCCAAGTCCCGCAGCCGTTCTTCGTAAGAGAGGCCCCTTCTATCCATGAATGTCCTTTGGAGGTAGTTGATCTTAACTGTCCACTTGCTTAGCCTTGCCATTGCAATTCAAAATGGTTGCCTACCACTCTCCAATCAGAGAACGTGACCCCCAAAATTTGCTTCAGGATGGGAAGTGACACACACACACACACACACACACACAGAGAGAGAGAGAGAGAGAGAGAGAGAGAGAGAGAGAGAGAGAGAGAGAGAGAGAGAGAGAGAGAGAGAGATTTCAAAAGAACGTGGTTTGAAACAAGCAGTCCTAGATCTTGTTCTGAGTGTCCCATTTGAATTTCTTTTTTTTTTATTATTAAAATTAATAATTTTCATGTCGATACGCCCTTCCCTCTATCAATTACATTCTTAGTCTATTTGATATATACCTTCCAATAATCAATAGATAAATATTTGTATATGTAAATCAGGGAAAGATTCAAGCTAACTGCTATCCAACTTAATACAATCGATTTAAATTTAAATTTGTAAACATTCTTCACTCCCTGTGTCAAGATTTAACTATAAGCCAGGTACATTTTCTTTGATTGGTGTTTCTCTTGTATGTAGTCTATCCACTGTTTCCAGTCTATCATATATTGTTCATTTGAGCGATCCTTCAAGTATGCTGATATTTTAGCCGTTTCTGCCAAATTTATTACTTTCAAAGTCCATTCTTCTATAGGTGGTATTTCTGGCTTCTTCCAGTATTGTCCCACCAACAGTCTCGCTGCTGTGATCAAGTTCAGAATTAAGTTCGTCTCTGTGGTAGTGTTTCTTAAGGTAGCACCTACCCCCACCTATCACCTGGAGTGACCAGATTAAAATAGCGCAAGGAGAAACCAGTAAGCGGAACGAAGAAGAAGAAGAATAAAATAAATGATATTGCAAAGGTTGGGGAGAAAAAAATAAAATAAATCAAGCCTGGGATTATTAAAGCAATTGGACGGTGGTTCTAAGGTGGTGGAGGAATGTGCATTTTTTTCCAAAAATGTAGGATTGGATTGAAATTTATTTTATTTTTATTTTATTTATTTTGTTTGGACTTATATGCCGCTCCTCTCCGAAGACTCGGAGCGGCTTACAACATATATATAACAATATTCACATCTAAGTCCAAATTAAAAGAACATTAAAAATAAAAACCAACACACATTCATCATTCACACAACAACCCACAATCATCCCCAGGCCTGCCGGCAAAGATAGGTCTTAAGATCCTTTCAGAAGGTCGGGAGAGTGGGAGAAGCGCGGACTTCAGGGGGCAGTTGGTTCCAGAGAGTGGGCGCCACAACAGAGAAGGCCCTCCCCCTAGGACCCGCCAGACGACATTGTTTCACTGACGGGACCTGGAGGAGGCCGACCCTGTGCGCTCTCACTGGTCGAAGGGAAGTATGTGGCAGAAGATGGTCCCGTAAGTATCCTGGTCCAATGCCATGAAATGAGATTAACTGCCCGTGTCATCCCCTGGAGGAATTTTAGGAGACACAGAGAAAAATCTTGAAGTCCCACCCTCCCACAACTACGCTTGAGATCAACTCTATGGGGTGATGCAGATGCGTTCCAAGCAGAATTTGGGGGGAACAGGGATGGCGAGCAAGTCGGCAAGGAGAGCATCGTGGGTGTAGGAGAAGACCTTGGCATGATGGGGTGAAAACAGGCAGAGCTGACTAGGAGAAGGACCATCCCAATCCCTTCAATCTCTCAACGGTGATGCCAAACACTAGGTGGGACTCCTATGGGTTGAAGCCCAAGACCTCTGAAGATCAGCCTATGGAATGAGAAAGCTCTTCATGTTTTAAAAGTCCTTCCCAAAAGATGCTGTGAGATGTTAAACATGAATCCTTTTTGCAGACACCGCAGGGACTCCCTCTCTACTCTGTTCTTCTCCAGTGATGAAGCTCCCGCCACTTCTGAAGGCAAACTCTTCCACTGGCTGACTGTTCTCACCGTCCGAGAATGTCTCCTTATTTCTAGGTTGAGTCTCTCCTTGAACAATGGATGGAAACTGATCAAGAAGAGACTCAACCTAGAAATAAGGAGACATTTTCCGACAGGGAGAACCACCAACCAGTGGAACAGAAGTTGCCTTCAGAAGTTGTGGGTGATCCATTACTGGAGGCTTTCAAGAAGAGACTGGGACAGCCGATTGTCTGAAACGGGTGTCCTGCTTGACCAACAGATTGGGCTACAATCTAGATGACCTACAAGGTCCTTTCCAACTCGGCTATTCTATTATCCTTCTTCTGCAAAAGATCAGATGGCTCTTCTTGAGGCGCTTCAGCCCATCTAATCCACCCGTCCACCTAGCCAAACACACCAAGAGGAAAGCTGGCACCGCTGGAGGTCCCGCGATCCACCAGCTGCCAAACAGATCCTTCTCTGAAAGAGGCTGGGCTGCGTCAACCCGAGGACAACCTCAAGGCCGGATCTTTTCGACCGCTTTCTGGAGGACAATGCCCTTCCGAAGACTTCTCCAAGAACTCCAAGGGGCTACCAGCAGGCCTTCCCAGCCTCCACATATGGTTCTCCTCCCCTCACACCTCCTCTTTCCCCCCACCCCCACCATCCTCCCCTCATTATCAGCTGAATCCCCTCCCGGGAATCTGGCTGGTTCTTGTTGTTAGGAGAAGGAAATGGGCCTCTAATTTCTCTTGCCTGCTTCTGTCAGCAGCTATCTTTGGCCCCCTGACAGATGTCTTCTAGGCTCCGGGAAGCCAGGCCTCCAACGGAACCAAGGTTGTCCTGCCTTTTCAGTGGCGATACCCCACTTCCATATCTCCTTTCCCTCTTTGAAGTGGGGGGAGATGGGGCGGGGGAAGAGAAAGAGCTGGCCTTCCCCAACTGAAGTGCTAATGCGTTGTGCATTAGCACTAAAAAAAGAGGGCCAACTTACCCGGGGCCGAAGGGTTAATAAAAAGTGGCAGGATTTAACAACTCCTATCCCAGTTGCTTGGCAACTGCAGAAGGTGCCTTAGGAAGGCTTAATTAATGAATGGGGAGGAAAAAAGGGTTTTCCTGGTAAATAAGGCCGGGGCGCTGTGCCTTCATTCCCACAACTCTGCCTCTCCTCGTTCCATCCCCCCCAAATATCTCCAGATTCTTCTCTGGTCCTTCCTGCTCCAGCTTGGCCTTTTTTCTTCTTCTTCTTCTTCTTTTTTTTTTTTTTGAGAATTGCCTCTTCAAGAAACACTAAACACACCCAGAAATGGATGCACAGCCAAGGGTTGCAGGGATAAACTCTTCCTAAATTCAGGTGTTTTTTTTCCTGGGCTCCAAGATCACCGCAGATGGGGACTGCAGCCAAGAAATTAGAAGACGCTTGCTCCTGGGGAGGAAAGCTATAGCAAATCTAGACAGCACACTAAAAAGCAGAGACATCACCCTGCCAACAAAAGGGCGTAGAGTCAAGGCCATGGTTTTCCCAGTTGCAATGTATGGCTGTGAAAGTTGGACCCTAAGAAAGGCTGAGCGCCAAATAACGGAGGCCTTTGAACTCTGGGGCTGGAGAAGACTCCTGCAAGTCCCCTGGACTGCTAGGCGATCCAACCGCAGTCCTGGAGGAGATCAACCCTGACTGCTCTTTAGAAGGCCAGATCCTGAAGTTGAGACTCAAGTCCTTTGGCCACCTAAGGAGAAGGAAGGACTCCCTGGGGAAGAGCCTCATGCTGAGAAAGATGGAGGGCAAGAGAAGAAGGGGACGACGGAGAAGGAGGTGGCTGGATGGAGTCACCGAAGCAGTAGTAGATGTGAGCTTCAATGGACTCCAGAAGATAGTAGAGGACAGGAAGGCCTGGAGGAACGTGGTCCATGGGGTCGCGATGGGTCGGACACGACTTCGCAATTAACAACAACAGCAAAATTCAGGACAGATTGACCAGATGTTGGCAGGCCAAAGGGAAGATCGGGAAACCAACACAAAAGGACAGCGGCCTGTGCCTTCAAGGGCATGAATTCCACCACAAGACGCCTCTCCTCCCTTCAGGGGGTCCATCTATCCCACAATTGTCCTTTTTTCTTTTTTTGGCAGGAAAATTTCGGAAGCCTCCCTCCCCAACGGCGAAGTAGCCATGAGTTCTGGCTAGCCTTCGTTCTTACCAAGAGGGTGACTGGATCCTCCCACATTTGCTGTGTTGTTTGGGAAGTCCGGATGGGTAAAAATGACAGGACACATTGAACTGAGTTCAAGACATGGGATAGCTTAAAGGACGGCTGTCTTTTCCCGTTTTCTTCATGAACAAAAACCTTCTGCTTCCCTCCCCCACCCACCCACCCCAAGGGACAGAAGGAAACCTGGAGCCATTTTCCGATTCGCGGTTCCTCCAGATTCTGTTTTTGGGTTCGCTCTTCAGGGTCACCACTTGGCCCCACAGAGAATCACAGAGTCACAAAGAGGCCTCCACAGAGAGGACGGGTTGGGTGGGGGGGGTGTCAACTTATTTTCCAAAGCACCAGAAGGCAAGGCAAGAAATAACGGATGGAAAGTAATGAAGAAGAGAAACAACCTGGAATTAAGGAGAAACGTCCTAACGGTGAGGACAACTAACCAGTGGAACAGCTTGCCACCAGAAGTTGTGGGTGCTCCAGACGGCCATTTGTCGGAAATGGTGTAGGGTTTCCTGCCTGAGCAGGGGGTTGGACCAGATGACCTCCAAGGTCCCTTCCAACATTATTATTATTATTATTATTATTATTATTATTATTATTATTATTATTATTATCATTATCATCATCATCATCATCCCTGGAGGGTTTAAAGAAGAGGCTAGACAGTCACTTGTCTGAAATCGTGTACGGTCTCCTGCTTGAGCACGTGGATGGACTAGATGACCTTCAAGGTCCCTTCCAACTCTTGTTATTCTATTATTTTATTCTTTTATCCTTCCTTCCTTCTTTCCTTCTTCCCTCCCTCTTTTCCTTCCTTCCTTCTTTCCTTCTTCCCTCCCTCTTTTCCTTCGTTCCTTCGTTCCTTCCTTCCTCCCTCCCTTCTTTCCTTCTTCCCTCCCTTTTCCTTCATTCCTTCCTTTATTCCTTCCTCCCTCCCTCCCTTCTTTCCTTCTTCCCTCCCTCTTTTCCTTTGTTCCTTCCTTTATTCCTTCCTCCCTTCCTTCCTCCCTTCTTTCTTCTACCCTCTTTTCCTTCGTTCCTTCCTTTATTCCTTCCTTCCTCCCTCCCTCCCTTCCCTCCCTCTTTTCCTTCATGACTTCCTCCCTCCCTCCCTCCCTTCTTTCTTCTTCCCTCTTTTCCTTCATTCCATCCTTTATTCCTTCCTTCCTTCCCTACCTCCCTTCTTCCCTCCCTCTTTTCCTTCGTTCCTTCCTTTATTCCTTCCTTCCTTCCTCCCTCGCTCCCTCTTTTCCTTCATTCCTTCCTCCCTCCCTTCTTTCTTCTTCCCTCTCTCTTTTCCTTCGTTCCTTCGTTCCTTCCTTCCCTCCCTCCCTCCCTCATTACTGGAGGTCTTGAAGAGACTGGACAACACCTTGTCCCAAATGGTGTCGGTAGGGGAAGACCTCCAAAGTCCCTTCCAGCTCTCTTCCAACTGACCGATTGACACTGAATATGGAGGAGAAGGGATTGCAATGGAACCAGGGAGGTGCCAAGAGGCTGGCCTCAATAAGCAGATTTCCAGGCACAGCTCAGCTGCTATTGGATAGCAGGGCACCTCCTTTGCTGGGGGTGGGGGGGGGCACAGAGCCAAATCCACTGCTCAGACTTGCTTGCCTGAATGCTTCTGGAGAAAGGGAGAGAGAGTCGAGGGATGCCTTGTAAAGCCCTCTTCTTTTCACCGGGAGAGGAGGAAGGGGAAGGGGGAGAAAACCGCATCATAATTTAATCCTGGGGCAAAAAAGCATTGTAGCCTCAAGATACACCACCCTCCCCGCCCCCCATCCCTCCACAAAGCCTGGAGAAGGATGCAGAAGGAGCGCCTTTCAAACTCCTGACCAGGAACGAGAAAAGGACACAGCCTCTCTCAGCAATTAAGGTTCTCTCCAAGAGGCCCTTGCCAGCCCCCCAACAGCGAGGTAAGGGTGGAGTAGAAGCCCTGACAGTTTCCCGCTGGCTTCCCACAATCACAGTCGATGGGGAAGCCAGCGGGAAGTCGGAAGTCGGGGACATGCGAAGTCCTCGCTTAATGACAGCAAGAGGTCCTGGTTCACTGTCCAGCTTCCCTGCGTGGCCAAGATCCCACCACCCATCTTGCTTTCTCAGAGAGCAGACGCAACCCCCCCTCCCCCAATTTATTTTATCTACTCCAGGAGAACTAAGAGAATACAAGCATTTGAAATGTGGATTGACAGGCAGCTGTTACGTAGAAGCTGGGCTGACAAGATCAGAAACGAGGAGGGGATCAGCCGCCTGGGAAAGCCCAGGGAAATCATCAAAACAATTAAAAAAACAAAAACTGGAATATTTCAGACAGGTGATGCGACACCCAGAACAATACGGCATGCTCCATTTCATCCTCCAGGGAAAGATGGAAGGCCGAAGAAGAACATCGTGGCTTCAAAATCTAAGGGACCGGTTTAGACAAAACTCAGCAGCACTTTTTCGTGTGGCTGCCGATAAAAACAGGATCGCCAACATGATCGCCAATGTCTGATAACGGATAGGAAGAAGAAGAAGAGAAGAAGAAGAAGAAGAAGAAGAAGAGAAGGAGAAGGAGAAGGAGAAGGAGAAGGAGAAGGAGAAGGAGAAGGAGAAGGAGAAGGAGAAGGAGAAGGAGAGAGAGGAGGAGGAAGGAGAGGAGAGAGAAAGAGGAGGAGGAGAGAGAGAGGAGGAGGAGGAGGAGGAGGAGAGGAGGAGGAGGAGGAGGAGGAGGAGGAGAGTGTGCAGAACTCGAGAAGACGGGAATTAAAACATCTAAAATTCAACCTGCAGACAATAAAATGGAAGACTAGGAGAGGGTGATTTTCATGGCCTCCTCCAGCGAAGAAGCCTTTCCTGGGGGACCGTGGTCTAGCCAGCGCTTTTCTAGCCACCGTAACATACATGGTTTTGAGGATTATCAAAAAAGGAGCCCTTATAGGTTGCCCTCAATTCTTGGGAGAAAGCAGCGGTGGAAACCCAAAGGTGCTTTTTTCACAAGGCAACTGGACATTCTGAGATGTTTCGCTTCTCATCCCAGAAACTTCTTCAGCTCCAACTGGATGGTGGGGAACGGAAGGATCTTCTGCCACATTACTTCCCTCCGACCAGTGAGCGCGCACAGGGTTGGCCTCCTCCGGGTCCCGTCAGTGAAACAATGTCTGGCGGGTCCTAGGGGGAGGGCCTTCTCTGTTGTGGCGCCCACCCTCTGGAACCAACTGCCCCCTGAAGTCCGCCGCTTCTCCCACTCTCCCAGCCTTCCGAAAGGATCTTAAGACCTATCTGTGCCGGCAGGCCTGAGGATGATTGTGGATTGTTGCTTGAATGATGAATGAGTGCTGGTTTTTTATTTTTAAATGTTCTTTTAATTTGGATTTTATATGAATACTGTTTGTATATGTTGTAAGCCGCTCCGAGTCTTCGGAGAGGAGCGGCATATAAGTGTAAACAATTAAATTAAATTAAATTAAATTTATACTCCTCGCAGACTGCTAGTTCTTGCCTCCTTTTAGAGAGTAGTTGAAGTCACTCGGAGATTATAATCCTTCCCTTCCCCCACCATCCAGTCCGAGCTGAAGAAGCTTCTGGGAGGAGAAGTGAAACGCCTTCAAAGGAAAAACAAGAATGTCCAGTGTCTTGTGAAAAAAGCACCTTTGGGTCAACCGTGTCCTGGTTGACATCCGCAGACAGCAGCTGAAACAAATTGTAATAGTGACACCCCCGGAAGATGTGATGTTAAAGGCAGATAAACCGGCCACAATACCTATTTCTTTTCTTCCAAGAACTGCAGTTCTGACTGCAGCTGATCCGGCCTTGATTTGAGCTGGATTATTCTTTGGGTTGTTGTATTTTAGAAGATCACGGCATTGTTAAGTCACCATGAGTATCCGCTGGGTTAAAAGGGGCAGGGCGCGGATAGCAGGAAATCAATCCGAAATAAAACCCCTCCATCACTCGGCGGCTTAGAATGCATTCGGGACCCGAAGGGGTCGCAACCTGTGGCATTCCCTTCTTTTCGAACTTAATCATCTTTCTTTCTTTCTTTTTTTCTTTTTTCTTTCTTTCTTCTTCTCTCTCTTCTCTCTCTTTTTCTCTTTTCTCTTTCTCTTATATCCTCTTTCTCTCTCTCCTCTTTCTCTCTCTCTCTTCCTTGCTCTTTCTCTCTTCCTTTCTTTTTGTCTCTCTCCTTCTCTTTCTCTTTCTCTCATTCTCTTCCCTTTTCTCTTTCTCTCTCCTTCTCTCTCTCTCTCTTTCTTTCTCTTTCGCTCTCCTCTCTCTCTCTCTTTTTCTCTTTTTCTCCTTTCTCTCTCTCTCCTCTTTCTCTCTCTTCCTTGCTCTTTCTCTCTCTTCCTTTCTTTTTGTCTCTCTCCTCTTTCTTTCTCTTTTTCTCATTCTCTTTCTCTCTCCTTCTCTCTCTCTCTTTCTCTTTCTCTCCTTTCTTTCTCTCTTTTCTCTTTCTCTTTTTTCTCTTTTTGTCTCTATCCTCTCTTTCTCTCTCTCTCTTCCTTTCTTTTTGTCTCTCTCTCTCTCTTCTCTCTTTCTTTCTTTCTCTCGTTCTCTTCCTTTTTCTCTTTCTCTCTCCTCTCTGTCTTTCTTTCTTTCTCTTTCTTTTTCTCTTTTTATCCTTTCTTTCTCTCTCCTCTTTCTCTCTCTCTTCCTTGCTCTTTCTCTCTCTTCCTTTCTTTTTGTCTCTCCTCTCTTTCTTTCTTTCTTTCTCTCATTCTCTTCCTTTTTCTCTTTCTCTCTCCTTCTCTCTCTTTCTCTCTTTCTTTCTCTCCTCTTTCTCTTTCTTTCTCTTTTCTTTCTTTTTTCTCTTTTTTGTCTCTATCCTTTTTGTCTCTCTCTCTCTCTCTCTCTCTCTCTCTCTCTCTCTCTCTCTCTCTCTCTCTCTCTCTCTCTCTCTCTCTTTCTTTCTTTCTCTTTCTCTTTCTCTTTCTCTTTCTCTCTCTCTCTCTCTCTCAACATCCAAAGCATGGCTGAGAAATGTTTGGAAGGAGCGCTCCCTCAACAAAAACAACCCACCCTATCTAATTTCTGCCCTGAACATGCAAAGCTCTCCTTCTTGTCAATCTAATAGGTGTTTGGGGAGTGAGGATCTGTCCAGAGGAAGAAGGGACTAAACCGAAGGATTTAAAAGAGCCGGGCCATCTGCTGCTCCCTCAACTATTAAAAAAATGCCTGCAATGCATCTCTCTCTCTCTCTCTCTCTCTCTCTCTCTCTCTCTCTCTCTCTCTCTCTCTCTCTCTCTCTCTCTCTCTCTCTCTCTCTCTCTCTCTCTCTCTCTTCTCTTTCTTCCTTCTTCCTCAAAACAAGTTCCAAATTGGGAAGGGAACTGTTGGGGAGCAGAGGGATCTCCCAATCCTGGCAAAACAACCGTTTTCTTCTCTGCAAAGATGCAGGGCCAAAATCCTCTAGGCAGCCCTCCTCCCCAGCTGCCTGCACGCGCACACACACACACACACACACACACACACACACACACACACACACACACACACACAGTGCCTCAATGCCCAGACCCATGTCAGGGCCAAGCCAGGAAGCTGTCAGTTCCTATTCCATGCGGGCTGCAGAGCCCTATTAAAACCGCCTTTCCAGGGAAACGAGGTCCACTGTTTCCAGACCCTGGGAAAGGGGGTGGAAGAAAGGGAGGACTCTGCTTCTCCAGCCTTTGAGTTGGACCCTTGCACCGGCTGGGACTCTCAAGGAGGCAAACAAAAGAAGTCTGTGGATGGTTTTGGCTGAAATCCACGTCCACCCTTCAGAAGGTTGCAGGTCAGCCTCACCACCCCCCATTGATTCTTAGCGAGTACAAGCTGTAAGAAGCCCCAATTCAGAATTTTTTCCCCCTCCTCTAATCCCTCCAGATATTCCTGATCCTTCCATGTGTTTCTGCTTAATGATAGATAGATAGATAGATAGATAGATAGATAGATAGATAGATAGATAGATAGATAGATAGATAGATAGATAGACAGACAGATAGATTTCTTTTTGCTGACAAAGAGTTAAAGATTGAAGTGGGAGGCTAGTATAGCTATTTCGGACTTGGCTGACAAAGAGGGGAGGAGAGCCGGTGGCCTGGTGGTTACGGGACCACCTTCTGCCACATACTTCTCTACGACCGGTAAGAGCGCACAGGGTCGGCCTCCTCCAGGTCCCGTCAACGAAACAATGTTGTCTGGCGGGCCCTAGGGGGAGGGCCTTCTCTGTTGCGGCGCCCACCCTCTGGAACCAACTACCTCCTGAAGTCCGCGTTTCTCCGACCCTCCTGGCCTTCGGAAAGAATTTAAAAACCTACCTCTGCCGGCAGGCCTGGGGATGATTGTTGATTGTGGTGTGATTGATGAGTATGTATGGGGTTTGTATTTTTAATGTTGTTCGGATTTGTTCAATTGTTTATATATATATGTTGTAAGCCGCTCCGAGTCTTTGGAGAGGAGCGGCATACAAATCCGAATAAATAAATAAATAAATAAATAATACAACTGCCTAGCATGTAGACTGTCCAGGTTAGAATCCCATAAAGGGTGTGGCTAGCTGATGAGGACTAATGAGTCCGAAATAGCTGTACTAGTCTCCCACTTAAATCTTTAACTCTTTGTCAGCAAAAAGAAATCTGAATTTGTAGTGTATCGCAGTGGCGACTTGAGCCTGCTTAACGCCCCTAGTTGGGGGGGGGGCTGCAAGGCAAAAGAGATTATTAAAAAAAGTAGAACTGCAGTACAGCAGTCAAATCTGCTCAATTAACAGGGAATATTCGCTCCCTAAGATCAGAGGACTAAAGGCGAGGCATGGGGAAGAGAAACAGGATAGCAGAGGGGATCCTGTCAAGCACCTTCAGACGACTGGGCAAAGAGCTAATCAAAGAGAGAGAAGCAAGCTAGAACTAAGGAGAAATTTCCTGGCAGTCAGAACAATTAACCAGTGGAACCACCTGCCTCCAGAAGCAGTGAATGCGCCAACACTGGAAGTTTTTAAGAAGAGACTGGACAGCCATTTGTCCGAAATGGGGTAGGGTTTCCTGCCTGAGCAGGGGGTTAGACTAGATGACCTCTAAGGTCCCTCCCAACAGCATCATCATCATCATCATCATCATCATTGATCATCAGACTGGATTTGGCAGTTTTGTCTACCTATCGAGTCCTTCCAAGGACCTGGGATAGGCAGATGTGGATGTTTGATGGTATTACAGATATCGTCGCAGGATGGAAGCAATTCCTAGTAAGGCCGCCTTTTGCAATTGACTGATGGCGAATTTGTCAATGCCAGTGGTGTCCAAGTGGGGCTCCAGTTGTTTTGGGGTTGCACCCGAGGTGCCTATGACT
>JARGCV010000672.1:67500-120000 GCA_034064705.1 Bothrops alternatus
GCACAGATGAAAACCTATAAATGAACCCTTGAGCTGCGAATTGGTTAACAAAAATTCTCTTTTGCATTAAAAAAAAAAAACCCCAGCAACAGATTTAAAATCAGACTTGTGTGGGGGGGGGGAGACTCGGCAGCCACTTCCAACAAGTAATAACTGAAAGCAAAACACACCCTTTTAGGTTTCACCCAGCGCCACACAACAGATTTAACACACAATCCTAACCTCTCCCCTGCATTTCTTGTAGTCCTCGGCTTACGACCACAATTGAGCCCAACATTTTTGTTGCTCAGTGAAAAACATTTGTTCAGTGAGTTTTGCCCCGTTTTACGACATTTCATGTCACCATCATTAAGTGAATCACCGCCGTTGTTAAGTTAGTCACATGGTTGTTAAGGGAATGTGGCTTCCCCATGGACTTTTGCTTGTCAAAAGGTCACAAAAAGGGGGTCACGTGACCCCAGGACGCTGCGACCGTCGTAAATACAAGTCAGTTGCCAAGCATCTGAATTTTGATCACATAACCGCGGGGATGCTGCAACGGTTGTTAAGTGTGAAAACGGTCCTAAGTCACTTTTTCCAGTGCCGTTGTAACTTCGAACAGTCACTAAACGGGCTGTCATAAATCGAGGACTCCCTGTATGCATGTCGTTTTTAACCCAGCCTTGATTTCCTTGCGGGGACTAAGCAAACCCCACTCCAAAAGGGAAATTTTCTTTTCTTTTATTTTATTTTCCGATTTCTATACCACCCCTCTCCCGAAGGACTCGGGGCGGTGTACAGCCCAAAATTAAAAACATATCAATATACAAAAATTAAAATAATTAAGAATAAATTAAACCATTTGGCCATAAATCCCATTTAAAACCCAATACATTATATATCTTAAAAATAACTCAATCCCCTAAAACAATTTTAACCTTGCTGGAACCGGAGCTTCTATGCCAAGCCGGCCTGTCATAAATGCATTTATGCCCTCAAAATATTTATTCCAAAGCGTTTTACTCCCTTTAATTTATCTTACGCGCTATTGTGCGTTTTCCAAGTCAGCATCAATATTTAAATAGGGCACCCTTTTTTTTTGCCTTTGCGTCTCACCACATCGCAGAGCTGTGTAGTTTCACAGAATAATCAAAACAGAACAGCCATAGTTTGAAGATCCCTTACAAAGAAAGCTCTCTCTCTCTCTCTCTCTCTCTCTTTTTGTCTCCCCCCCTAAACAAATGGAGGTCCTGATCGTATCAACGCCCAACTGCTGTTTGTAAGAAGAAGAGACGAAAAACGCAGTGGTAAAATAAAAACACAGACCGTTTTTATTTGAGGGAGGGGTGGGCTGGTGGCTGGCTGGCTTCATTATAGAGACTTGCAAGAGGCATTGAAGGTAGATGAGGCTAAGGAAAAGAAGGTTTTGTGGGAGATTTTCCAATTCCCTGAACTGGGAATTGGAAGCTGGGTTTTTTCCTCAGGGACAAATAAATCTTCCGTAAAGCAAACCGTCACACAAAAGCTCTTCAGGATGACAGTTCTACTTCCACCGTGTTTGTGTGTTTGGGCACGGGGCCAATAGCAAATGCAGGTAGTCCTCGACTTACGGCTGCGAATTGAGCCCAACGTTTTTGTTGTTACGTGAGACATTTGTTGAGGTTTTGCCCCGTTTTACGACCTTTCACTGCAGTTGTTAAGTTAGGAACACGGTGGTTAATTAAGGGAATCTGGCTCCCCCATTATGACTTTGCTTGTTAGAAGGTCACGAAAGGGGATTGAATGACCTCCCCGGGATGTTGCCACCGTCACAAATACGAGTCGGTGGCCAAGCGTCTGAATGTTGATCACGTGACCCTGGGGATGCTGCGACGGTCGCAAAGGTGTAAAACAGACGTAGGTCACATTTTTCAGCACTTACGACCGTCCCAGCATCCCCAGGATCACGGGACCGCAATCTGGGTGCTTGGCAACTGGCTGGCATTTATCACAGTTGCAGCATCCCAGGTTTAGGTGATCCCAGCTGGCTTCCGACAAGCAACGTCAATGGAGGACGCTGGATTTGTTTAACGGCGGCACGATTCATTTAACAACTGCAGGGATTTGCTTAACAACCATGCTAGGAAAGGTTGTAAAATCAAGCGGGACCCTCTTGACGACTGCCTGGTTTCTGGTCATAAGTCAAGGGCTACCTGTAGGAAGGGGGGGCTTATTCCCAATTTCAACCACTTGCAGAAAAGACATCGACCTGCATTCAGAAGGCATTCAAATCCCGGTATTCCGATTGCGGTCGTTAAGACCGGGACTAGCAGCATTCTTATAAAGTTATCCTGTATCAAAATGCTCAGGATAAGTCATTGTTTTTTTTAATATATATATATACATATACATATACATGTGTGTGTGTGTGTGTGTGTGTTTTCTGAGGTTTTCGCGGGTGTTTGTATGTAGAACACATCTCCACCCAATCAGAACACAGCCTAGCTCCCAGCCAATCAGTTCAAACCCCCACTGGCAGTTAAAAGGAAGAAATAGCTATGATCACACATTGCTCCTAGAAGCACGAAGCCGAAAGCACCAGCCTGAAGATGACGAATGGGACTTCGTCGAAACGTCGCCAAGACACTTCAAATTCTATGTGGGAGAAAACCCGAAGAACCAAAGACCTACATACAAACACATATACATAGACCTACATATATACACAGACCTACATACAAACACATATAAACATATATATATGTTTTATTGATTTTTTAACATACCCACCTTAATATTTGGTAAACAGCATGTTGTCTGGGTTTATATTTAAAAAACAATCAATAACAATTAAGTTTCTAGAATTCTATAGTCCACTTAATAGCTTTGCTTGATTTTCTCTTCCTCCAATAATATTCTCTACTGCCAACCTTGAATTAATACAATTCTTATTATGGGGGTAAGTGACAATTAAATGCGGACATTTTTCTCATGTTTCTGCAAATAATAGCCCCGTCGATATGATATGAAGCTTCTTTTCTTAACTGATCATCTCGATTGCCTCGTTATAGATCCTGTTTACAAAATGCTTCTTTGAATTTGTTTCCTCCACCGTATTCAAAACATGCGTACTGGTTTTCAGGTTTTCTCAAAATTAATGACACTTAAGCATTTCAGTCTTTTTCCTCACGCAGGCCCTTCCCACACTTTTACATTTCTCATAGCTTTTAAAAAAAAAAACATTGTTTAAGGATAAGTCATTGTTTTTAATGGCCAGAGAGGAAAATCTCATATTCAGCCTTGGATTTCAGAGAGCCGGCAGCTTCTGTGTCTCCAAAGCGATTTCGCCTGTGGGCCGTCTCTTTAAATTAACGCAGAGGGTTTTAAGGAACACAGCAGGTATTAGAGAGATTTCACGGTATGACTTTGCAAGAAAAGTTGAATGGGAGGAGCCGAGCAATGCTCTCCCGTGCCCTCTGCTGCTAGGCGAGCAGAGGAATGGCCTTCCTTCCCAAGCTGATTAGACACCCATTAGTCATCTATGCAAATCTAGACAGCACACTAAAAATCAGAGACATCACCCTGCCAACAAAAGTACTATAGTCAAGGCCATGGTTTTCCCAGTTGCAATGTATGGCTGTGAAAGTTGGACCCTAAGAAAGGCTGAGCGCCAAAGAATGGAGGCCTTTGAACTCTGGGGCTGGAGAAGACTCCTGCGAGTCCCCTGGACTGCAAGGCGATCCAACCGGTCGGTCCTAGAGGAGATCAACCCCGACTGCTCTTTAGAAGGCCAGATCCTGAAGTGGAAACTCAAGTACTTTGGCCACCTAAGGAGAAGGAAGGACTCCCTGGAGAAGAGCCTGATGCTGGGAAAGATGGAGGGCAAGAGAAGAAGGGGATGACGGAGAAGGAGGTGGCTGGCTGGAGTCCCGGAAGCAGCAGACATGAGCTTCAATGGACTCCAGAAGATGGTAGAGGACAGGAAGGCCTGGAGGAACGTGGCCCATGGGGCCATGATGGGTCGGACACGACTTTGCAATTAACAACAACAAAAGTAGAAGATCGTGTTGCAATCCTTTCCTGAAGACCTCCAATGGTGGAGGGACCTTCAGGTTCATGCTCCATCATTGGAGGCCTTCAAGAAAGGATTGGGCAGCCCTTTGACCGGAATGCAACAAGATCTTCTACCTTGGCCAGGGGGGTGGACGAGAAGACCTCCACGGTCCCTTCCAGCCCTGGGATTCTAGATCAGCAGAGCAGAACATCCACAAGGCTTCCTACAGGGAGAAGGAAGAGCAACCTCTGGCTTACCTTAAGATACAGAAGCAGGTCTTGGCCCCCGAGGACAAGCGGCAGAAGCCGAACCTCTGTTTGCTGTCGATATCCGTGAGGACAAAGGTGAAGTTCTGTCCCACCTGCCCCACCGTGAGGCTGGACATGAAAAGAAGGAAGGGGGTCAGTTAGTAGTCTGTCGCCTTCCGCCTTGCAAAGTCTCTCAGTCAGGGGTGTCCGGCCGTGGCAACTTGTGGACTTCAACTCCCAGAATTCCATCCCATTCCATTCTTGTCCTCTCTTCCCCTCCCATTCCCTCCCCTTCCATTCCATTCCTCCCCTCCCCTTCCCTTCTTCTCCTCTCCTCTCTTCTCCTCCCATTCCCTTCCCTTCTTCTCCTCCCCTCCACTTCCCTTCCCTCCCCTCCCATTCCATTCCTCTCCTCCCCTCCCTTTCCCTTCTTCTCTCCTCTCTTCTCCTCTCTTCCCCTCCCATTCCCTTCCATTCTTCTCCTCCCCTCCCCTCCCTTTCCATTCTATTCTCCTCTCTTCCCCTCCCATTCCCTCCCCTTCTTCTCCTCCCCTCCTCTTCTTCTCCTCCCCTCCCCTCCCCTCCCTTTCCATTCTATTCTCCTCTCCTCCCCTCCCCTCCTATTCCTCTCCTCCCCTCCCCCTCTTCTCTTCTCCTCTCTTCCCCTCCCATTCCCTTCCCTTCTTCTCCTCCCCTCCACTTCCCTTCCCTCCCCTCCCATTCCATTCCTCTCCTCCCCTCCCTTTCCCTTCTTCTCTCTTCTCCTCTCTTCCCCTCCCATTCCCTTCCATTCTTCTCCTCCCCTCCCCTCCCTTTCCATTCTATTCTCTTCTCCTCTCTTCCCCTCCCATTCCCTCCCCTTCTTCTCCTCCCCTCCTCTTCCCTCCCCTTCTTCTCCTCCCCTCCCCTCCCCTCCCTTTCCATTCTATTCTCCTCTCCTCCCCTCCCCTCCTATTCCTCTCCTCCGCTCCCCTTCCCCTCTTCTCTTCTCCTCTCTTCCCCTCCCATTCCCTCCCCTTCTTCTCCTCCCCTCCTCTTCCCTCCCGTTCTTCTCCTCCCCTCCCCTCCCCTCCCTTTTCATTCTATTCTCCTCTCCTCTCCTCCCCTCCTATTCCTCTCATCTCCTCCCCTCCCCCTCTTCTCTTCTCCTCTCTTCCCCTCCCATTCCCTCCCCTTCTTCTCCTCCCCTCCCCTCCCCTTCCATTCTCCTCTCCTCCCCTCCCCTCCTATTCTTCTCCTCCCCTCCCCTCCCATTCCCCTCTTCTCTTCCCCTCCCATTCCCTCCCCTTCTTCTCCTCCCCTCCTCTTGCCTCCCACTCCATTCCATTCCAGTCCACAAGTCTTAAAGCCATCAAGGTTGGCCGGCCCTGCTTTAAACAGAGCTGGCTAAGCCAGCAGCTCTCCTCCATTCTTACAACCACCCCTGTTTGAACCACTGTTCAAACTTACAGTGGCACTGAAAAAAACATGACTTACAACCATCACAGCATCCCCATGGCCCTGGGATCAAAGTTCATATATTTACAACCACTGCCGCTTCCTGCAGTGATTTGCTTAAATAACCCTGACCCAAAAAAGATCCTAAAACTGGGCATGGATATTCTGCTTCCCAGTTGTGGTCGTAAGCCGAGGACCGCCTGTGTTCCTTTTGTGCCAAGCTTTTTTTCAAAAACAAAAAACCAAAACCAGCCAATAGAAGCTTTTGGTTCAACGGTGCAAACAATATTCTTGAGTCAATATTCTTGAGTCACGCTGGGTCCTCTCCTCCCTCACGGAGGAGGGAAAAAAAACGAGGGCGGAGTAAAAGGAGAGCAAGCTACAAGACTGGATGAAAGCAGCGTGGGTACCTAACAGCCCTGTAATTAGTAAAGGATACAACTCTGAGCAGCTTGAACCCTCTTTCCTAAACAACAGTTTGTTTTATACGGGAGGAGGAACCGATTACTTATAGCTGGAATTTCCCCGAGTGGCGTGCAGAGGGGAAAATGCATAACGTGTATTTTAATGTCTTTGTGGCTTTGCCAGGTCTTTCCATGAATGCCACCCCTCCAACACACACACACACACACACACACACAAGAAAATTATAGCCCTGAGTTACCCCCCCCCAGGGGAGACCCCCACTTTGCGTCCTATAGAAGAGCAAAGGGGGGGACTCAAAAGACAATGCACCCAAGAGTAGCCGGTTGCTGGAGAAAGAATGAAGGCCAACTACACAACACAAAGCCTCCGTGTAGGGTTCTTCCCTACAATACACAACCCCTGTGTAGGGTTCTTCCCTACAATACACAACCCCTGCTCGCTTGTCATCCTCGTAGCAACTCTTGAATGTCCTCCCAAGGAGACACAACGGGGTGGAGCTGAGCAAACCCATCCACCTCAAGCTTTGAGAAGCTTCCCAAGACCGAGCAGCCTTTTTTCACCGTGATGTTCTTCTAGGAACGACCATTCTTTCTCAAGTTCTTCAGATGTTCTTCTCCCCCTCCCACCCCACCGAAGGTGCAAAGGCTTAGCCTGGACACAGGAGACTCCATTCTCCTCGCCCCATTTCAGAAGGGTCTCCTATCCCTGGCATCTGAGCCTGCCACTTCTTCAAGGTGTGGTGGGCTCCAGAGGCCTTCAACTCCCTGCCCGGGGCAACCTCTATCAGAAGCTAAAGGACTTCAGTTTCAAGATTGAGTGGGTGGAGGGGTCAAGGCACTTGAGGCCGTCTTCCAAATATGGACCTCTGGTGAGAAGCCACTTGGTCTCACCACCGCTTTCAAGAAAGGGCTCTTGGAGACCAGATGGACATCTGGGTGCCTGCCATTTTAGTGGAGCGTGGGATCTCACGGCCCTCACTTCTCCTGGGTTTTGGAGAGAACAGCCCAATGGCAAGATAATGGAAATTTGAACTGGGCCACCCCAGAGAAGAAAGACCACAGGGACAAGGCAATGCTTCTTTACTACCCCCTCTTATTGGTATGATGATGATGATGATGATGATGATGATGATGATGATGATGATGATGAGTATTATTACTCTGTTACTTTGCATGTACACGGAGAGTTTCTGCAGCTGAGACAAATTATAATAATAATAATAGTAAAGTCGGAAGGGACCTTGGAGGTCATCTAGTCCAAACCCCTGCTCAGGCAGGAAACCCTATACCATTTTGGACAGATGGCTGTCCAGTCTCTTCTTAAAAACTTCCAGTGTTGGAGCATTCACAGCTTCTGGAGGCAGGTGGTTCCACTGGTTAATTGTTCTAACTGTCAGGAAGTTTCTCCTTAGTTCTAGGTTGCTTCTCTCCTTGTTGAGTTTCCATCCGTTGCTTCTTGTCCTGCCTTCAGTTGCTTTGGAGAACAGCTTGACTCCCTCTTCTTTGGGGCAGCCCCTGAGATATTGGAAGGCTGCTATCATGTCCCCCCCCCTCGTCCTTCTCTTCGTTAAACTAGACATACCCAATTCCAGCAACCATTCCTTATATGTTTTGGCCTCCAGTCCCCTGATCCTCTTTGTTGCTCTTCTCTGCACTCTTTCTAGAGTCTCAGCATCTTTTTTTACATCGTGGTGACCAAAACTGGACGCCGTATTCCAAGTGTGGCTTTACTAAGGCCTTGTAAAGTGGTATTAACACTTCACGTGATCTTGATTCTATCCCTGTTAATGAGCTACTTGGCCATATGAACTGTTCTGTTCTGTTCTGTACTACTCCATTCCATTCTTCTCCTCTCCTCTCTCTTCCCTTCCCTTCCCTCTTCTCCTCTCCTTTCTTCTCTATTTTCTTCCTTCCCCTCCCCTCCTCTCTCTTCCCTTCCCTTCCCTTCCATTCCCTTCCACTGAAGAGGAAACACCTGAGCAGGAACATTTATTTATTCCACCTTGTCTCCCTCTTATTGACTCTCCCTGCTCCCATACTGGCAGCTACACACACAGATCTTGACGTAAGCTTTTGCAGCAGGATATCCACGTCACACAATAACGAAGAGAAGGCAAAGCGTGATGGACAAGAAGAAAGACAGATCAGAAACAACGGAAATCACACACACACACACACACACACACACACACACCTCAATATGGGCAATGATGTTCTCAAGGAGCAAATTCAAAGCTCTATAAATCCATTGCAATTCGCCTGATTTGCAGAACGACCCACACACACACAAAAAAAAACCCCCACAACACCCCGCAGTTTTAAAAACTACACAATGTCAACAGCAGAATGTAAATCACTTTTGAAGACAACTTATTTATTTATTTATTTATTATTTATTTAATTCGATTTCTATGCCGCCCTATTCCAAAAACTCAGGGCGGCTTACAACATAGATCATGGAAAATCAGGGTGGAATCTGACAGAAGCTTCCGACCTGGCTGTGACTGATTCCTGATACGATTAAAACATTTTTTAAAAAAATTCATTTATAATATAAAATAAAAACCGCTAAAAGAAAATAGAAAAGATAGGGGAGGAAAGGGGAAGGGAAGGCCCTGACTTCTGACTTCTCCTTGGTGCAGAATAAGATAATGACATCAAACCCCAACTTTTTACTTTTCCACAATAGTGTGAACTAGCCCTTTCTTTCCCGACAAACCTACCGGTATGTCGTTGGTACGGTAACACCCAAAATCACAAGTTTCATTTCTTTTCCTCCACCTCAAGCAAAAAGTCCAGAAGTGGTTTCCAATGTCAAGAGGAAAATGATTGTGTTCTGTTTTTTTTTTTTTAATCAAAGCAGCAGTCAGTTTAGCCCTCTCTGCTAACTCCATCCATTTTGTCAGCCCTTCAACCACGGTGGGGGAATCAAAGGATCCTTCCATTTTTGTGCATAAAGTAATCGATTAAAACTTTTTTTTAAAAAAAAACAACACTCCACTAAAGATCCTTAAGGGAAAAAAAGAAAGAAAAGGCACTATTTTAAAAAACAGGTTTAGGAAGAAGCTGAAGGACGACACGCTCTTTAAATCAGCCGGCCCAATTTTATTTACATCGCGTTTATAATTTTTTTTCCCCCTTTCTGATAACGTTTAGGAACTCAGCCTTACCTGTCCACGTAGAAAGGGAAGCAGAACCGGGCCACCGTGGGCAGAATTTCCTGCGGGGAGAAGAGAAGGAGGGAGGGGGGAGGAGGAGGAGGAGGAAGAGGAGAAGAAGAGAGATAATTTAATCATCTAAAGGGACCGATAAATCTAATGTTAACACACGGAAAGACAATCTTGCAACTCTGCCCCGCAGAAACCGGAGACAAGATGAAGAGAAATACGCTTTATCAATTACACACCAGAAGAGCCCGCCAGTCAATCATGGGAAAGAACAAACATGATCAAACTTCATTAAAAATGAAAAATTAATCAAGATTCACACACGGGCAAGCAGCAGGGCCCCACCCCCACCCACCCCGCGGCGGCCCTGGGAAGGAGGGGGGCGACAGGGATGGCCTGGTGCTAACTCGCCTCCGGGGAGGCTCTCCGACCCCGCCAGATGGAGAACAGCAAGGCCACCAGGACCAGCCAGCTGGATCTTTGGCCTGATCCTTCTCCCCCTCCTGCTCCTCCTCTTCCTCCCCCCTCCTCCTCCTCCCTTTCCACTGTTCCTCCTCCTCCTCCTCCCTCCTCTTCCTCTTCCATCTCTATTCTCCTCCTCTTCCTTCTCCTCCTCTTCCTCCCCCCTCCTCCTCCTCCCTTTCCACTCCTCCTTCTCCTCCATCGCTATTCTCCTCCTTCTCTTCTTCCTTCTCCTCCCTCTTCCTCCCCCTCCTCCTCCTCCCTTTCCACTATTCCTCCTCCTCCTCCATTGCTATTCTCCTCTTCTTCCTCCTCCTCCTCCCCCTCCTCCTCCCTTTCCACTATTCCTCCTCCTCCCTCCTCCTCTTCCTCCTCCTCCATCTCTATTCTCCTCCTTCTCTTCTTCTTCCTCCTCCTCCCTTTCCACTATTCCTCCTCCTCCTCCATCGCTCTCTTCTTCTTCCACCTCCCTCTTCCTCCCCATCCTCCTCCCTTTTGACTATTCCTCCTCCTCCCTCCTCCTCTTCCTCCTCCTCCATCTCTATTTTCCTCCTTCTCTTCTTCTTCCTCCTCCTCCCTTTCCACTATTCCTCCTCCTCCCTCCTCCTCTTCCTCCTCCTCCATCTCTATTCTCCTCCTCTTCTTCTTCCTCCTCCTCCCTTTCCACTATTCCTCCTCCTCCTCCATCGCTCTCTTCTTCTTCCACCTCCCTCTTCCTCCCCATCCTCCTCCCTTCCCACTATTCCTCCTCCTCCCTCCTCTTCCTCCTCCTCCATCTCTATTCTCCTCCTTCTATTCTTCTTCCTCCTCCTCCTCCCCTCCTCTTCCTCCTCCTCCCTTTCCACTATTCCTCCTTCTCCTCCATTGCTATCTCCTCTTCTTCCTTTCTCCTCCCCTCTCCTCCTCCTCCTCCTCCTCCCTTTTAACTATTTCTCCTCCTCCTCCATCTCTATTCTTCTTCTCCTCTTCTTCCTCCTCCCTCTTCTCCTCCTCCTCCTCCTCTCCTTCCTCCTCCTCCCTCCTTCTCCATCTCTATTCTCCTCCTCCCCTTCTCCCTCCTCTCTCCTCTTCTTCCTCCTCCTCCTTCTTTTCCACTATTCCTCCTCTTCCTCCATCTCTATTTCCTTCTCCTCCTCCCCCTCCTCCTCCTCCTCTTCCCTCGTATCCTAGGAACCAGGTTGGCTGAGAAGCGAAAAGGCTTCTCCAACAGAGCCTGCATGAAGGTCAGGAGATCGCACGGGGATGTCCATGGAAGGAGTTTCACCGTGGAGAAAAAAAAAAAAAAAGGTGCCCAGAAAAGGTGACATATAAGAAATTGCCTTGTGGGGGTTGAAGTCTACTTTAATCAGCAGACATCACTGATGTCTCCTTCCACACTTTAAAAAGAAGTTCTTTCTTTTAACAGGTTTGGGGAGCTGAAGGTTTGGACACGGTCTTCTCAAAAAGCATTTCCTTGTGGGCAGTTGGATCCTTGGAAGGAAAGGATTGTCTCTCTGTAGAAATTTTTCTACCTATCTTCCTCTCTCTCCTTCCTTCCTTCCTTCCTTCCTTCCTTCCTTCCCTGCTCTCATCTCTTTTTCCTCCCTCCCTCTGTTCCATCCATCCACTTTTTCCTCTCTCCCTCCATTTCTTTTCCTTTCCTCCCTCCCTCCTTCCTACTTGTCTTCTTTCCTTCCCTCTTCTCTCCCTCGCTTCCTCCCTCCCTCCTTTTCCTACTTGTCTTCTTTCCCTCCTTCTCTTCTCACCCTCCTTCCCTTCCCCTTCCTTCTTTCCTTCTCTTCTTTTCCTCTCTCCCTCCTTCCTACTTATCTTCTTTCCTTCCCCTCCCTTGCTTCCTCACTTCCTTTCCTCCCTCTTCCCTTCTTTTCCTCCCTCCCTCCCTCCTTTTCCTACTTGTCTTCTTTCCCTCCCTCTCTCCTCCCCCCTTCTTCCCTTCTCCTTCCTTCCCTCTTTCCTTCCTTCCCTTCTTTTCCTCCCTCCCTCCTTCCTACTTGTCTTCTTTCCTTCCCTTCTTTTCCTCCCTCCCTCCTCCCTCCCTTTTCCTTCCTCCTTCCTTCCTTCCTTCCTTCCTTCCTTCCTCCCTCCCTCCCTCCCTTCCCAAAACCAACCTTAGCACACTTGCTAAAATTACACATTGATTTACATAAGACACAGCCCTTTCCAGACCAGTAATAATAAATGATATGCTCATGGAATGGATGCTGCACGCTTCATTTCTTTTTAAATCCACTTCCATTATTTAACAAACAAGCCACATCAATCTAATTGTCCATTTAATGGAGCTGAAAACATATTGACGCTCTCTGGCCAACCCGCCCACCCCAAACCATCAAACCACTCAGTTGGGTCTGCCCCATTCCTTCACGCTTGCAAAGTCAAATGCTCCCCCTCGGACGGGGGAGTTCCAGAGGCGAAGGGGGGGGGAGAGAACTGGCCATGCTAAAGGACCTGGGCTCCAACAAAATATTTAAAATAAGAAAAGAGTGGAGGAGAAAGGGGAAAGGGGTGGGTTTCCTAAGAAAATTGGAACCCTTGCAGGGTTCATAATTCCTCTTTAGGAAAACAGGAAGCGGATTTAGACGGCAGAAGAGTTAAAGAATTTGCTTACAGCTGCTTGCAAAATGCATAGAATCCAGCAAAACTAAATCTATTACCCGGCATTTGGTCTCCACACTATAAAAAAAAGATGTTGAGACTCTAGGAAAAAGTGCAGAGAAGAGCAACAAAGAGGATCAGGGGACCGGAGGCTAAAGCATCTAAAGAACAGTTGCAGGAATATGTCGAGTTTAATGAAGAGAAGGACGAGGGGGGACAGGATAGCCGTGTTCCAATATCTCAGGGGTTGCCCCAAAGAAGAGGGAGTCAAGCTATTCTCCAAAGCACTTTCTGAAGGCAGGAGAAGAAGCAACGGATGGAAACGGATCAAGGAGAGACTCAACCTGGAAATAAGGAGAAATTTCTTGACAGCGAGAACAATCAACCAATGGAACAGAAATTGCCTTCAGAAGTTGTGGGAGCTTCATCAACAGAAGCTTTCAAGAAGAGACTGGACTGGCATCTGTCAGAAATGGTGGAGGGTCTCCTATCCTAGACCAGGGGTAGGCAACCTTGGCTCTTTTATGACTGGTGGACTTCAACTCCCAGAATTCCTGAGCCAGCCATCCTGAGGGGAAAGGTCCAAGCTGAGCCATGCTGGCTCAGGAATTCTGGGAGTTGAAGTCCACCAGTCATGAAGGGGCCAAAGTTTCCCTCATGCTGGCTCAGGAATTCTGGGAGTTGAAGTCCACCAGTCATGAAGGGGCCAAAGTTTCCTTCATGCTGGCTCAGGAATTCTGGGAGTTGAAGTCCACGAGTCATGAGGGGGCCATATTTCCCCCATGCTGGCTCAGGAATTCTGGGAGTTGAAGTCCACGAGTCATGAAGGGGCCAAGGTTGCCTACCCCTGTCCTAGACCATTTCAGATTGGATGGTTGTCTAATCTCTTCTTAAAAAAATCTCCAGTGATGGAGCACCCACAGCTTCTGGAGGCAGGTTGTTCCGCAGCTAACTGTCCTCACTGTCAGGAGATTTCTTCTTAATTCTCGGCTGCTTCTCTGCGTTACCATTGCACATCCCTGGTCAGCAAATGAAGGAAAGGCTATTTTCCTTGGCTGAACAACTGGCGTTTGGGTCGAATCTAGCCCAACGCCAAGTGTGTGCTTTTTCATTTTTATTTATTTTTACACGCGGTGGCACGCTTAACATTTTAATGAGCTCCGGAGGTGACGCAAGATAAGGAAAGAGAAATCCATACCGGGCAAGTCACAGCCCTTGAAACACAAAGCGGGAGTCGCTCTCCCCCAGGATCCAGCCCTACCGTCTCACCCCTGGCCCTCAAGATATTTGCCACCTGGTTCTCAGCCCGTCCCCCCCCCCCGCCGCCCGCAGTCCCTTCTCTGGTTCCCCTTCTTTTCATAATCAAAACACTGCTGACATTCTAATCCCAGGTGGGTCTTCTGAAATCCCTTCCCATCGATCCCGCAGACAACGGATTGGAGACATCGATTAGGCTGGGTTTTGGCACCAAAGTTTTCAAAATAAATGAGCCGCAGCGACAGAAAGGCTGCTCCCTTGGGACACACACACACACACACACACACAGAGGAGCAACAGAGAGGGGAGACTGAAGCCCGCCAGCCTGGGAAGAAAGGTTCACAAAACAAGTCCGCTCTCCACGATTCTAGCTTGATGGTGCACCTCAAGACTAAGAGAAGGGGAGATGTTCGCCTAGCCCAGGGGTGGGCAACCTTGGTTCTTTTATGACTCGTGGACTTCAACTCCCAGAATTCCTGAGCCAGCAAGGCTCAGCTTGGAAACCTCTCCCTTTCCCCTCAGCATGGCTGGCTCAGGAATTCTGGGAGTTGGAAGTCCACGAGTCATAAAAGAGCCAAGGTTGCCTAACCCTGGCCTAGGCCTAGGCCTAGGCCGCTTTATGATTTGTGGACTTCAACTCCCAGAATTCCTGAGCCAGCATGGGGGAACTATGGCCCCTTCATGACTGGTGGACTTCAACTCCCAGAGTTGGAAACCTCTCCCTTTCCCCTCAGCGTGGCTGGCTCAGGAATTCTGGGAGTTGAAGTCCACGAGTCATAAAAGAACCACAGCTGCCTACCCATGGCTTAGCCAAGCAGGAAATGTCAGATGTGACTAGGAAGCTGATTTAAGAGCGAATGTTCTTGAGAAGAAGGCTCAACCGTCTTCTACATGGACATCTTTGAATGGAGAAAGGAAAGGGGAGATACCTTGATCACGTCAATGAGAAATGGGCCAATTCTTTCCCAAGAGAAGACCTGCAGATTTGGTCTTCAGGTAGGGTAGCTCAATTATGGCTGTGAAGAATAGAGTAGGGTAGGGTAGGGTAGGGTAGGGTAGGGTAGGGTAGGGTAGGGTAGGGTAGGGTAGAGTAGAATAGAATAGAATAGAATAGAATAGAATAGAATAGAATAGAATAGAATAGAATAGAATAGAATAGAATAGAATAGAATAGAATAGAATAGAAGTCTGGGATCTTGGAGGTCTTCTAGTCCAGCCCACTGCTCAAGCAGAAGATCCTGACCTATACCATCTCAGTCTCTTTTTAAAAACTTTTAAAAACTTCCAGCAATGGAGCGCCCACAATTTCTGGTGGCAAGCTGTTCCACTGGCTGATTGTCCTCACTGTCAGGAAGTTTCTCCTTAATTCCAGGTTGCTTCTCTCCTTGATCAGCTTCCAAGCATTGTTGAAAACTCCAGTGTGTTAAGAATGGGGGAACCAATAAGAAGCTAAAATCTTGCTTTAGATTCTGGTCGAAAATACATATGTGGTTAAAGAAAATGTTAAGGAAACATGTAGATTTTAAGCCGGAACTATTTCTTTTAGGTCTAACCTCTGAAAACTCTGATAAAGAACGTGTCTATTCAATATTACATGTACTAACAGCAGCGAGAATTACATTCGCACAGCATTGGAAAAATGAAGAAACGCCAGCTGAAGAAGACCTAATTAAGAAAATTTTGGAAATGGATAGGCTTACACTGAAAATGAAAGGAAAAAAAGATAACAGTATATTTCCAAACACTGGACACTTTTTACCAATGGCTAGAAAAACGGAATAGAGAGTGAAAATGGAAAATGTATTATTATTAAGTTAAATATGTGAACCCAGACAACGTTGTTTATTAAGCACTAATGATTGGTAATTATATATTTTTAATTATAGGTATATAGATAGAGATAGATATATAGATCATAGATAGATAGATAAATAGATAGATCATATAGAAATATAGATATAGATGGATGGATAGATAGATAGATATAGATGGATAGAGATAGATAGATAGATAGATAGATAGATAGATAGATAGATAGATAGATAGATAGATAGATAGATCATATAAATATAGAGATATAGATAGATGGATAGAGATAGATAGATAGATAGATAGATAGATAGATAGATAGATAGATAGATAGATAGATAGATAGATAGATAGATAGATAGATAGACAGATATAGACAGATAGAGATAGATACTGTAGATAGATATAGATAGATGAATAGATAGATAGATAGATATAGACAAAGATAGATAGATTACATAAATATAGAGATATAGATGGATAGAGATAGAGATAGATAGATAGAGATATAGACAGATAGATAGATACTGTAGATAGATAGATACTGTAGATAGATAGATAGATAGATAGATAGATAGATAGATAGATAGATAGATAGATAGATAGATAGATAGATAGATAGATAGATAGAGATGTAAAAAGAAGCTAAAATCTTGGTTCTCCTACCATACCCTCTGTATTTCCTATCCCTTCTGTCATTCTATTAGACCAGAGGTCCCCAATCCCCGGGCTGTGGACCAGTACCGGTCCATGGCATGCCAGTAACCGGTCTGCACAAACGAGCAAAGCCCATCCAGGTGGAAAAACCTCTCTCCACGGAACTGGTCCCTTGTGGCCCAAAGGTTGGGGGCCTCTGTGTTAGACCATAAACCTTCTGGGGAGGGGGGGGGTTACTCGTAACGATGACAGTCACCTCATTTCCTGTTTGCTTCCAGTTTACTCACTAGCTCTTTCTTCCCTAACAAAAAGCGACTTTATAACTGTTTTTCACCCTTACGACCACTGCCCCGTCCCCACGGCCATGTGGTTTACATTCGGATGCTTGGCAACGGACTCCTACTTACGACGGCGGCAGTGTCCCGGGGTCATATGACCCCCTTTGGTGAACTCCGGGCAAGCCAGGCCACGGGGGAAGCTTCACGACCACATTTCTCATTTAACAACTTCGGGCACGCGATTCGCTTAACGAACGTGGCCAGCAAGATGGGGCAAAGCTCACATAAAAAAATGTCTCGCTGAGCCACGTACATTCTGGGCTCATTGGCGGTCATTAAGTCAAAGGATTAGCTGTAATCCAGCCGGTCCTAGGAAGAATCCCCCCCTCCCCCAAACAAGCTTGACAATATTTCGAGTTTTAAAAATGCAGTTCTCAAAGGGTACACAGATGGACAACTTTAGCCGTTCCAGGTTGGAGCTGCTGCCTGTGTGTGTGTGTGTGTGCGTGTGTGTGTGTGTGTGTGTAGAACTCTTGTTCATTACCAGTTGTGACAATCCTTGAATTTTCAAATTTAATTGGGCCTGTGCCTTGAAATCTACCCCCTAAGGCCGCCGGTCCTTTCAATCTAGCTTGGGCATTACTCAGCGGAAAGACTCCCATCTCCCGGAGGTTTCATCTCCGATACAACAGAAGCCAAAGCAGAAATAATGGCTCTGCCTTGAATTCAGCACTTGGTGGCCCTCCTCCTGGGACCCGGGCCTGGCAGATGCGGTCTTAGAAATCCATGCTGGATTTGCAAAGAAAAGGGCCGCCAGAGATCTGCCCGGCCCTCCTTCGCAGCATTGTGGCCGGGAAACATAAAAAGCAACATGCTAACACACATTCTCTCTCTCTTTCTCTCTCTTCCTCTCTCTCTCTCTCTCCTTCTTTTTCTCTCTCCTTCTCTCTCTCTCCCCCCCTCTTCCTCTTTCCCTTCGTCTCTCTTCCTCCTTCTCTCTCTCTTTTCCCCTTTCTTTCTCCTTCCCTTTCTCTTTCTCTCTCTCCCCTCTTTCTCTTCTCTCTCCCTCCTTTTTCTCTCTCCTTCTCTCTCTCCCCCTCTTCCTCTCTTTCCCTTCCTCTCTCTTCCTCTCTCCCTCCTTCTCTCTTTTCCCCTCTCTTTCTCTTTCTTTCTCCTTCCCTTTCTTTCTCTCCCCTCTCCTTCCTCTTTCTTCCTTTCTCCCTCCCTCCCCCCCCCCCTCTCTCTCTCTCTCTCTTTCTTTCTTTCTTTCTCTCCTTTCTCTCCTTCCTTCTGAGGTTTTTGCAGGAGTTTGTATGTAGGTCTTTGGTTATTCGGGTTTTCTCCCGCATAAAATTGGAAGTGTCTTGGCGACGTTTCGACAAAGTCCCATTCGTCATCTTCAGGCTGGTGTTTTCGGCTTTGTGCTTCTAGAATTGCTCCTAGAAGCGCGAAGCCGAAAGCACCAGCCTGAAGATGACGAATGGGACTTTGTCGAAACGTCGCCAAGACACTTCCAATTTTACGCGGGAGAAAACCTGAACAACCAAAGACCTACATATATATAGTTATATATATATAACTCAACTTATCAACCCCCTGGTGTCCCCCCAACCATCAAAAAGAGAGTCCTTCTCACTCTAAACCGTCCAATAAAAGCAAATTGTTTCATACAAAATCCCCAAATGCTTTTATTTAAGCTTTTTGGGAAAATTGCCCTCCTTGGAAAGCATGACATTGGAAGGGGAGGGGGAAATTGGAAGGGGGGTGGAAGAGGATATGAAGGACAGCTTAATGGCTCTACCCCCCCATTGCATAAATATTCAGAAGGAAGATTAGAGGGTCCCTGTTCTCCAAAGTCCACACAGAATTGCCAAGAACAAAACTAACAAGGAGAGCAGATGTTAGACAATGCAGCACAGCCTCCCTCCCCTCCCTCTTTACCTCTCCTCCCCCCAGCCCCCATCCCACCCCACCCCACCTTTCGGCTGTGCTAAGGCCCTTTCATCCCCCTCCTCTTTTCCGCACCCCCCCAGGTCATTCAAGGATTCTCCTATAGGTTTTTCATTGTGGGCCAAAATGGCAAGCCTCCAAAGTTCCTGTTCAAAGAGCTTTATGCAAATCCTGCTTCCCTCCAGCCACCACCACCACCCCAGTTTCTCCAAACCCCCCCAAAAAAAAGGGGGAGAGGAAAAGGCCTCTGCTAAGCAGGCCGGGACGGCAAGTCCCAGATTTCATTTCTGCAGGACTGGGGTTTGGTTTTTTTTGCCGCAGGGCCCGGCTGCGTATTTGGACAGTGGACACCCCCAGACAGGGAGGATTAGTCCAGCTTGTTTAGCTAAACTCAGAAATCAAGGCCTTCTCTGGGAAGATGGGCAGATGTAGCCACCACTGAGGGTTCCAGCTGCTGCCTGCTTTCATCCCCTGAACAACTGGTGCCTAAGTCCAAAATTAGAGGCTCCTCCAAACAGACTTTGGTAAGTCTTAGTGCTGAAATGAGGGAGCTGCAGTGGGTGGTTTGGAAGCGTTATCCAGGCACACCGTGGCAGGCGTTTGACAAAGACAGCCAGTTGGCATAGCTGCAGAACAGAACAGAATACAGAACACAGACTAGGTTACAGAATAAAATAGATTACAGGAGAATAGAATGGGATGGGATGGGATGGGATGGGATGGGATGGGATGGGATGGGATGGGATGGGATGGGATGGGATGGGATGGAATAGAATAGAATAGAATAGAATAGAATAGAATAGAATAGAATAGAATAGAATAGAATAGAATAGAATAGAATAGAATAGAATAGAATAGAATAGAATAGAATAGAATAGAATAGAACAGAATATAGAATATAGAAAATAATATAGAATAGAATAGATGATTGAGGGTCGGTGCTGCCTCTGGTTGGCTGTGCAGTTGATTCGGATTCTGAGGGATTCGTAAGCTGATTGTAGGTCAATGTAACCTCCCCATCACTCACACCTGACCCCTCACAAGACACTCACTTGACACACCCACACCTGAAGCCTTTATAAACAGAAGAACACTGACCCCGACATCCCCTAAACCAGAGCTCCCAACTTTTCCAGCTTGGAGGCCCAGAAGGAAAGGGAGCAGCAGGGGAATGAGCACAAACAGGCAGCTGCATGACGGCGGCGCTAATGTGCGCCTGTATGCGCAAGCAGGCCATGTGCACCCAGGGAACGTGCGCACTGGTGCCCACCTGCATGCACAAACGGGACGTTGGCACACATGCACATGTACAAATGGACCGCTGGCCCCTGCGTGATGCTGACAGTGGTGCTAGCATCCCCGTCCATGCACAAATGGTGCTACCGTGAGCAGGGGGGCTCGCCAGCTACTCCCAGGGCCCAGTGGCCAATAGGCCATGGCCCAGTACTGGGCTGCAGACCCCTGCCCTAAACTCCATTGAAGATGTTACCTGATAACAAAACATTTGGAAACCAACTCAGAAGCTCCGAGAACGAATCTCCACCCTCATCTTACACCCGAGCTACAGATTTGCAACAGGTTGTAAGTCGAGCGGCATTAGGCATGGTGGATTTCAAGGCCCCGGGCTGAAGACCCAAATACCGGTAATTTAGGGATGGGAAGGACACCCCTTCTTGGCAAATATGGATAAAGTTACACGCTCCTCTTCCACGTCGCCGTTTGATCTCGCGAATTAACCATAAGACATCGGATTGCGTTAAATGCCGCCGTGAACTACCCAACTTCAGTTCTGAGCAGATGGTTCCTCGGAAGGACGCTGCACTCCGATTGACCCAAACTGTCCCTTCTTTGGAATGAAAGGACGTTGCTTGAATTTCTCCCTTCTTTTTTTAAGGTCCGCAAGTCACTTCTTTTTTCAGTTGTGGGAGTCAAGCGCGACGGGGCATTGTTGCACTTAAAAACATATGCTCGAATCCCCTCCACGTGAGGCAAGGTTGAGTTTTTGAAGACAAAGAACTTAAAGTTAAGAGATTTATCAATCGGGGGAGTTCTTATCGTGATTAGGAAAAATCCTGTAGCCTTTGCCCAGTTGGGAAGGAAGGATACTCTCCTGCTGGAGACCTCCTGGAGACAAAAGGCAGATTTATTTATTTATTTATTTTGCTTATCAAATCTGGTTCTGCCAAAACGGATCAGCGGGGCTGAGTCGTTCACACACGCAGCAACAAACTTTCATCAAAGCCACTCCAAACGCAGGCAATGTCCAATATTTAAATGGCCAAGGAAACCCGCGGCAGATAAAACCAAGGGCGCAATTAAAACAGGCAGCTCGGTGTTATAAAACAACATCTGGGATGCTCACCGTTATTTGTCAAATCTTGCAAAAGCTATCGAAAAGAGAGGGGGAGAAAAAATATGTATATATCAGCTGGGCTCCTGCCAAAACTGGCTTTTGGGGGGGGTGTTTGGCAGCTTTCTCTCGATGGAATTATGCAGCCCTTATTTGTAGCCTGTTTAAAATTCCTTAATTATGCCAATTACAACTTTAAACTGGATTTTATTTCTGAATAATTTAATTAGCCTTTTGAGAGGCAAAGTACCTTTTCTGGAGGGTCTCAGAAACGCGTTGTTTTTGTTTAGCTTTGTTTTGTTTTTTTACTCTGTGTGTGTGTGTGTGTGTGTGTGTGTGTGTGTGTGTGTGTGTGTGTACGGAGCATGCATTTTTAGCAGGTCTCCATCACAGCCTTTGGGCTTTTAAAAGACATATGTGTGCTGATAGTCACCCACGCGCACACACACATACACGCTCCCTTAAGTGTCTTTTGGGAGACGGCTGGATGCAAATTCTAGGTGAGTTGGAAGCGCGTCCAATAGCAATCGACAGTCATCCGTTCTTGCCACCCGCATGCACAGGTGTGTGTTTGTGTAGCTGGCCTTATCAGGGGATAATTCACCAGTGACTCAAAAGAGAAGTTGGAATAATAAGACTGAGCTGAAGAGTTTGCAAAGACTCGTCATGTGCTGGGAGAGTGAATCACACAGATTTCCCCCCCCCAGATAGATAGATAGATAGATAGATAGATAGATAGATAGATAGATAGATAGATAGATAGATAGATAGATAGATAGATAGATAGATAGATAGATAGATAGATTAGATAGATATAGATGATAGATAGATAGATAGATAGATAGATAGATAGATAGATAGATAGATAGATAGATAGATTAGATAGATATAGATAGATAGATAGATAGATAGATAGATAGATAGATAGATAGATAGATAGATAGATAGATAGATATAGATAGATATAGATAGATAGATAGATAGATAGATAGATATAGATGATAGATAGATAGATAGATAGATAGATAGATAGATAGATAGATAGATAGATAGATAGATAGATAGATAGATAGAGATAGATAGATAGATAGATAGATAGATAGATAGATAGATAGATAGATAGATAGATAATTACTTTGAGAGGAATAAAAAGCCTGATTGCCCACGGCTAGCTAAGCTAGAGGATCTTAAAGAAGGATGCACCATCTGATCCGAGAAAGCCCCAGTTAATCAGCAAATAAAAGCAAAATTCAGCCAGGAAAGCCAGTGTGCCAGGCAAATGAGATGAGGTAGGGAACATTAAAAATCTTCTCAATTAGGTATGCAAAGTCCATAAAAGGTTCTAAAAAGCACCAATGAAATATAGTCTGTGTTCAAAAAAATACACAGATGACCGAATCGAAGCCATTGGGTCCTTGGAAAATCTCCTTCTTTTCTCTCTTTGGTGGACTACTGTCAAAAATTAAAAAGGCAATAAAAACAGCTTCTCTCTTAATCCTTCCCCCTTTTGTAAAATTAATAAAAGAATTAGGTACCTACCGGTAGAAAAAAAAAAGGTGGTGGTGGGGGAGAGAGATCGCTCCCTTCCCGTTTATTAGTTCACGGATTCTAGAGTCCAAATCAGTTCCTTGTTAACGGGATGAACTAAAAACCTTGACGGAAATTCCGTCAAGGTTCGGCGAAAATGGGCAGGATGGATATTTTGGGAGAGTTCCTACAGATAAAGCCCTTTTCCCAGAAGGAATGACTGGGTTTTCTACACTCTGATGATCGTAATGAGCAAAACTCTTGGAGGGATAAGCCGATCCCTAGGCCTTGATTGTCAGCATCTCTTCCGAGCCATGAAGAGTAAGAGTTGAAGAGTAAGATGGAAAATCAGTCCAGCTACAAGAAGTGATCATTGTTGAGTTTCAGCCTTCAAAGAAACAAGAATTGTGCATGGAAACTGCAAGATGGAAGGATGTCAGAATTCACCATCTCTGTGCAGGGAGCAGGAGAAGATTCAGGTATAGTTTAGGGGGTACCTTGCTCAGTAGTAGTAACTGTGAGAGGGATCTTGGAGTCCTAGTAGACAATCACCTAAATAGGAGCCAGCGGTGTGCGGCAGCTGCCAAAAAAGCCAACACAGTGCTAGGCTGCATGAACAGAGGGAGAGAATCAAGATCAAGTGAAGTGTTAATACCGCTTTACAAGGCCTTGGTAAGGCCACACTTGGAATACGGCATCCAGTTTTGGTCACCATGATGTAAAAAAGATGCTGAGACTCTAGAAAGAGTGCAGAGAAGAGCAACAAAGAGGATCAGGGGACTGGAGGCTAAAACACATAAGGAACGGTTGCTGGAATTGGGGATGTCATGTTTAATGAAGAGAAGGATGAGGGGGGACATGATAGCAGTCTCAGGGACTGCCCCAAAGAAGAGGGAGTCAAGCTATTCTCCAAAGTGCCTGAAGGCAGGACAAGAAGCAACGGATGGAAACTCATCAAGGAGAGAAGCAACCTAGAACTAAGGAGAAACTTCCTGACAGTGAGAACAATTAACCAGTGGAACAACCTGCCTCCAGAAGTTGTGAATGCTCCAACACTGGAAGTTTTAAAGAAGAGATTGGACAGCCTTGGACAGCCTCCAAGGTCCCTTCCAACTTTATTATTATTATTATTATTATTATTATTATTATTATTATTATTATTATTATTATGAGGAGGAGGAGGAGGAGGAGGAGGAGGAGGAGGAGGAGGAGGAGGAGGAGGAGGAGGAGACCCTGGTCTTCTCCTCGGGTTCTCCTGTCCTGCAGCCACTTTCTAAGAGACCCTTGCAGGAAATGAGATGTTCCTCTTCTTTCGAAGAACCAAGAACCAACTTCCTGCCCAGTTTGAACCATAGATGATTCAACTCTAAGTTCATGCCCGCCTTGGCCCACCTTGCTTGAAGGCCAGGCTGTCTTCAGCTCCCTTGGGAGACCAGATTCACCCAAACCTCTCCTTTCCTACAGAACAGGTCAATCCTTTCAACTTTTGACATCTCATTCTTTTGCAATCCAGGAGGGACAGGGTCATCCCGGCCTCCAAAGTCCAAAGGCTCAACCAGGAAGCAAAGTGTCTGATGGAAGTCCTGCTGAAATGGAGAATCCCCAATTGTGGACCATACGATCTACTGGCAGGCTGTCATTTTGTGGCCAACTATGCAGATGCTAAACCACGCTTTGCACACATGTGAAAGGAAGGATCAGTCAAACAGCTGGAGGAGAAAGGAAATAATGCTACAGACTCTGTGGGAGATTTACTGCAGCATGGCATGAAGACCATATAATAATTCCTGTTGTTATCCTATGTTCTTTAAATTCCTTCCTTTCTTCTCTCATCTCTTCCTTCCTTCCTTCCCCCTTCCCTTCTTCCTTCCTTACTTCTCCCTTCTTTCCTTGTTTCTATCCTTCCTTCCTTCTCTCATCTCTCCTTCCTTCCTTCCTTCCCTCCCTCCTTACTTCTTTCCTTCTTTCTTTTCCTTCCTTCCTTCCTTTTCTCAACTCTTCTTTCCTTCCTTCCCTCTTCCCTCCCTCCTTACTTAGTTCTCCCTTCTTTCCTTCTTTCTATCCTTCCTTCCTTTTCTCAACTCTTCCTTCCTTGCTTACTTCTCCCCTCCCCCTCCTTACTTACTTCTCCCTTCTTTCCTTCTTTCTATCCTTCCTTCCTTTTCTCAACTCTTCCTTCCTTCCCTCTTCCCTCTCCCTCCTTACTTACTTCTCCCTTCTTTCCTTCTTTCTATCCTTCCTTCCTTCTCTCATCTCTCCTTCCTTCCTTCCTTCCTTCCCTCCCTTACTTACTTCTTTCTTTCTTTTCCTTCATTCCTTTCCGTTTCTCAACTCTTCCTTCCCTCTTCCCTTCCTCCTTACTTACTTCTCCCTTCTTTCCTTCTTTCTATCCTTCCTTCTCATCTCTCCTTCCTTCCCTTCCCGCCCTCCTTACTTACTTACTTTCCTTCTTTCTTTTCCTTCATTCCTTCCTTCTCTCATCTCTTCCTTCCTTACTTCTCCCCTCCCCCCTCCTTACTTACTTCTCCTTTCCTTCTTCCTATCCTTCCTTCCTTCTCTCATCTCTCCTTCCTTCCTTTCCTCCCTTCCTTCCTCCCTCCCTTACTTCTTTCCTTCATTCTTACCTTCCTTTTCTCACCTCTCCTCCCTCCCTTCTCCTCCTCCTCCTCCTTCCTTTTTATAAGTGACTACATTCATGTTGCCATAAAGTACAACGGGAGAAGTTTAAATTAAATTCAGGCCACAATACATGAGCCAAATGGGTGTATTTTCAAATCACATGCGTTTGGAAAAGGGGATATTTCAACCCATATTTTTTTTCGCTAATGACGTCGATGAGCCAACAGGATTAGATTTCTCTGGAAGGGGGGAAAACAAAGAAAAAAGAAAAAAAGTCAACAGGATAGGAGAATTGGAGCCAGCCCCTCGTTAAAAACTCAGAAAGTTCTTGTTTATCAACTTTGTTTTCAATCGCTACCCTACAAGTGGAGTTATTAAAGCCTCAAATTGAAGTCAGGCGAGAGAATGAGACCCGGTTCATTTGGTTCTTTTAACATCCTTTCACCGAGGGGGTTGGAACATTATTTCCCGCTTTTCATCCGCCTGAACGCTGGAAAGCAACGCCCGCACATAAAAAGGACCTGCCGAATTACAAAATTGTAATTTAACTAATTTCCGTGGTTTGAATTTGCGTTATTATGAAGCTGCTCAAGAAGGAGAGCTTTTAACTATAGTAATAAGCGTGCCTGGCTCGTGTGGCAACCTTTGTGCAGGCATATTCTTCAAGTGTGCACTTAAACTCTGAAACAGAAAGGGAGAGGTGTGTTTACGGAAGGGACTAGAAACTCTGTTTTTCACTTTTGCGCGCACTACAAATGCTCGGCCTTGAAACCCGTCTCTCTGCACCTCTCTAGAGTTTCTCTTCAACGCCCTGCATTTGATTTCAGCCACTTAAAATATATATGTATGGTATATATATAATGGAATGAGATGAATGAGAGCTGCTGTTAATAAGGCAACCTGACTATTTGATAGCCTAAAATTCTTTCTTTCTTTCTTTCTTTCTTTCTTTCTTTCTTTCTTTCTTTCTTTCTTTCTTTCTTTCCTTTTTCTTTAAGGAGAGGGACAGAGACTGGGGGGATATAGAGGAGGGGGCTTGCAGCTGCAATTCAGATTCTGCAATGAAGCTGTCCCTCTCATTAGCCACCCACTCCCGTCTCTCCCCCCCGCCACCCACCCACATTTACATTTCAGATTACATTTTCTCCTAAATCAGGAACGCTTTATCCAAACGGAGAAGGTTAAAATAATGAGAAACGTTTTCATAAAAAGATGCAGATTTTTTTCTCCCCCCCCCACCCAAAGCCCCGGCTTGGAAAAAGAAAGGATTTCCTTCTGTGGGGACAGAGAGAGAGAGAGAGAGAGAGAAAGATAATTTATTCCTCCCCTAAATGAGAAGCAAAACAGAAGGAGAAAAAAAAGATGAAACTGATCAACTTTCATTGCCCATTTATCTCGAGCAGACAATTAAGAGCCGAGATCAAACCCGGATTATGGCAACCGAGGCCGCATCAGGAAAGGCATCTCTGATTATTTTTAACCCCCTTTTTTTTCATCTGTCCTGTCTTTCTTCTTAACTCGCTTCCACGCTAGCTTTGTGGCTTAAGGAGAGCCAAGAGGCTACCAATCATTATCCAGCCACAGATGTCTGTCTAACCTTCCTTTTTTTTCTCGGGGTTATTTTTTTTTTTTTGTAAAGCACAATAATTTGCGACAGATTCTTGTAGGGCCAGATACAAAGGAGGTTCAGAATGAAACGCCCGGCGTCTGCCCGGAACCCTGATCAGAAGAACGGAGGACATGCGAAACACGCTGGATGTCAAAACAACCCGGCGAGAATTTAGGCTTGCGGAATGGAAGGGAATGGGGAGGGGGGCTTCGGAGCTAATGAGCGAGGGTCTTGGGTGGACTTCATCCTCCGTATTCCTTGGGGAGGGGATCCTCTCTTGGGATGGGACAGGGACCCCGATTTTGGACATTCTGCAGAGATTGTCAAGTAGAATAGAATAGAACAGAACAGAATACAATAGAGATAGAATGGAATGGAATGGAATGGAATGGAATGGAATAGAATAGAATAGAATAGAATAGAATAGAATAGAATAGAATAGAATAGAATAGAATAGAATAGAATAGAATAGAATAGAATAGAATAGAATAGAATAGAATAGAATAGAATAGAATAATAAGAATGGAATGGAATGGAATGGAATGGAATGGAATGGAATGGAATGGAATAGAATAGAATAGAATAGAATAGAATAGAATAGAATAGAATAGAATAGAATAGAATAGAATAGAATAGAATAATAAGAATGGAATGGAATGGAATGGAATGGAATGGAATGGAATGGAATAGAATAGAATAGAATAGAATAGAATAGAATAGAATAGAATAGAATAGAATAGAATAGAATAGAATAGAATAGAATAGAATAGAATAGAATAGAATAGAATAGAATTAAGGAATATGATGGTTGAAATCTACTAGCCTGCTTACGCCCCCCACCTCTTTTGTCTGTTCCTGCTTTTAAAGTAGTGTTTGCATCCTTACAGCCCCTGGAGGGGAGGAAGACCTCAACAACTGGCAACATGTAGAAGTTCGAGAAAACGATTTCTCGAGCCCCCCTAAATTTTAATCTGGGAATAAATACACAAAAGAGTAAAATAAAATAGCGTGTGACATCTCCTGTTGCATCTTTGGCTCCCGCGGGATGTTTGTTGAAGTTTGCAACGGGATAAAATGTTTCTCTTTCCGGTGTGCGTGTGGTTTTACACAAGGGAAACTACCAGTATTTCACGGGGGAGCCAGGCTTATAATTCATCGATCAGGGCCAGAGAAGAGCAACAAAGATGATTAGGGGTCTGGAGGCTAAAGCATAAAAGGAAAGGCTGCTGGAATTGGGGATGTCTAGTTTAATGAAGAGAAGGACAAGGGGGGGACAGGATAGCAACCTTCCAGTATCTCAGGGGCTGCCCCAAAGAAGAGGGAGTCAAGCTATTCTCCAAAGCACCTCAAGGCAGGACAAGAAGCAACGGATGGAGAGAAGAGAAGCAACCTAGAACTAAGGAGAAGTTTCCTGACAGTTAGAACTATTCACCAGTGGAAGCACCTGCCTCCAGAAGCGGTGAATGCTCCAACACTGGAAGTTTTGAAGAAGAGACTGGACAGCCATTTGTCTGAAATGGTATAGGGTTTCCTGCCTGAACAGGGGGTTGGACTAGATGACCTCCAAGGTCCCTTCCAACTTTATTATTGTTATTGTTATTATTGTTGTTATTATTATTATTGTTGTTATTATATTATTATAATATTATTATATCATTATTATTATTATTATTACTACTACCACCGACAGCCCCAGCTTGGCGGGACCTTTAATCCGGCTGCGCTTCACAGGAGAGGCTCCCGGCTCTTTCTGGCGCACGCTGTCCCAACGCCCGTGGAGTGCACTCGGAGACCAATTTATTAACAATTATTGGACCTGGTGTGTGTGTTGGTAGCTCGGCCCCAACTCCCCAGCAGAAGCAGCTGGAAGGGGCTTTCCTAAGCCTCACCAAAACAAAACTGCTTTCTTTTCTTTTTCTTTTTAAATAATATGAATAGTATAGTAGTGGGGGTACCAGGTCTTGCCGAGAATGTGCCCCGAGGGTCGTACGCCGCCGGGACAATTGCCAAAAGGGAAGGAGATCCCTTCTGCAAGAGAGAAAAGTCCCAAAAGGGACCAGGACCAGCATTGTGCAGAAAAGCCTAACGAAGACTTGGCACCGACGACGTCCTTCCCTTTCGGTATCTGTGCCAGAGAGCTTTTTCCAAACAGCTAACAATTACGAGAATTTGCCCGAGAGATCAAGTGTTTGCTAGTTGCCATGGCCAAGCAAAGAAACCTCATTCCACACACACACACACCCAGGTAATGCTTACTTCCCTAGAGAAATGGAGCAAGCGAGCGAGCGAATGGGGCTCAGCCCACAAGCAGTGTGAAAATACACCCCTCCCTTTCCTCCCTCCCCCCCCCTCCTGAACTGCTCCATAATGAGGGAGCCACCGAGGGAAATAGCTTTGAGGTATTGCAAGCATCCCGTGGACATGCTGAGCCAGGCGCAGTTGCTTTTCACCTCTTCCTGCAGCACTAATTGTACAATTCCCACGGCATTTTGCACGCTCAAGCGCCCTCTTCTCCCCTCCTCCTTTCTACTTTTGGGGAGGGGGCGGTGGAAAAAAGGAGCGAGCCCCCCACCCATCCCCCGCCTCCACAAGGCTCAGCACCACCAGTGACGCCAAACACACACACACCGAGGTGAAAGTCTGCCCACCCGGTAAATGACTTACATCAGGGAAAGTCTCCTTTAAGACTCTTCAACTTTCTTCTCCGGGGCTTCCTATCCATAAGTGTCTTGTAAAAAAAAAATCACTTTCTTTTGCTCAGATTTTTCTTGGGGTGGGGGGGAAGTAGGAGGAGGAGAGGGGGGAGAACAACTCTAAGAGGTCAAACGTCCCCCCCCTCTCTCTCTCTCTCTCACACACACACACACACACACACACACATGCAAGATGAATTTTGTCGTGTAAAAAATTAATTACGCATGCCCAACCTGGTCACTGTAGTCCTCTGGGAATCGCCTCCGCACCTCAGGATCTGTAAATAATTGACAGATAATATTAATTGGCTTTGAATTGGAGAGCAAGCAGAGAATCGCACATTAATATTTGATCAGAGGCTGATAGCAGCCCTGCAAGGACGAAGAGGTGGAGAGCAGGAAGACAAGACTTTGCAAGCTTCCCTTTTACTCTCCCTTCTCCAAGACCAAGAAGGGGGGGGTGTTAAGGGCAGGGCCGCCACGCTTAAAGAGGGGATGAATGAATGCAAAAAGCGGGAGACCAGCTTTGTGTTTCCTAAGCGAACAGGGCTTCAATTGTGCTTCAATTTGTTCAGGAAAAAAAAAACCAGTGGTTTCTTTGGGTGAATGACAGGAGCGGACTTTATAATCAGAAGGGGGGGTGGATTTACGGAATAATGGCATTCACAGGGAGGTGGGGGGCTGATTTACAGCTCTGTCAAAGAAACTGGGTGATGTTAAAAGGCTGCTTTAAAAAAAAAAAAGGCCGGATGGGGAAGACACAGAAAGAGAGAGGAGAGGGAGGGAAGAGAGAAAGTGAGGAGAGAAAAGAGAGAGAGAGAGAGAGAGAGGGAAAGAGAATGAGAGAAAAGAGAGAAAGAATATGAGAGCAGAGAGAGAGAGAACAAGAGAAGAGAGAAAAACAAAGAGAGAATGAGAGAAAAGAAAGAGGAAGAGAAAAGAGAGAGGAAGAGAAGGAGAGAAAAGAGAGAGGAAGTGAGAACAAGAGAGTGACAGAAAGAGGAGAGAGAGAGAGAAAACGAGAGAAAAGAAAGAGATAAGGAGTATAAAAGAAAAGAGAGAGGGAATGAGGAAAAAACAGACACTAAGAGAAAGAGAGTAAAAGGAAAGAACGAGAGGAGAGGAAGAGAAAATGAGAGAAAGATAAAACAGAACGAGAATAATTGTAAATAATTGACAGATTATTGACAGAGAACGAGAGAAGAGAATGAGAAAAAACAGACACAGAGAGAGAGAAAGAGAGACAGAATGAAAGAAAAGACACAGTGCGCAAAAATCTATCAACAAAGAACGAACTAAAGTTACTTTCAACCTCGTGAGCAACAGGAAAGCAAGTTTTAAGCCTGTTTTCGCCCTTCATTCTTTCATCCCTCTTTCTCAAGATAAACAACGTGGCCACAAGCAGCATTTTTTGAGCCGGTTTAATTGTATTAAACAGAACAGAAGCAGCAAAAAAAAAAAGAAAAGAAAAGAAAAAAGAAGAAAAAAAAACCCCAAACGCAGACAGAAATAATTCTTATGACAAATCATCTCCAAACAACCCTTGTCACGACCATCTGCTTTCCTGAAGCAAATCCTTAAGACTGCCAGGTTCTGTATTACGAGTGTAATTTTTAATTACAGTAATAATAGATTAAAAAACAAAACAAAAACTGGATCTCTTGCATTTGGAAGGGAAGTTGTCATTTGTAGAAGGAACTGGCTGTCAGAGCAACATTTGGGCGCACAATTGTGAACATCCTGCGCCCGCTAGGTTTCCTGGACAAGAGGCATTTGTTAAACAGATGCTTTCACTTTTGCAAAATAAATTTTTTTTAAAAAAAAACCTGAATTTAAAAATTGTTTCTGCAAGTTTTGATCGTTACGCGAGAATCTGGTTAAATAATCTTCACTGCTCAATTATTGTTCTCTCCCTGAATCAAAGCAGACGCGGCGGCAATGAATTATTTTATGATGCGTATATAATATATTCTGTATTAAAAAGGAAGTGCCGCCCTCATTCTCTCATAGGCTGATTAAATTGGTTCAGGGGCAGGTCCCAGGTTTTTTTTTTAACCAGATGGAGAATTCCCACTCCGGATGTCAACAGTGAACTCAAAGTGTACGATGTGTGTTTAAGAAAAAGCGAAGCCACGGAATCTGCAAATTAAATTTTCCATGAGGGCAGCAGTCTGTTAGCCGTTCATTTGGCCAGGAGAGGGATCGCTTAAAAGGGTCCGGGGGAGAGCGAGAATATTGCAGACCCTTGAGGAAGAGAAAAGAACCAGAATAACAGCAAAAAAAGAGAGAAATTTGAAAGGATAGGATGGGATGGGATGGGATGGGATGGGATGGGATGGGATGGGAGGGATGGATGGATGGATGGATGGATGGATGGATGGATGGATGGATGGATGGATGGATGGATGGATGGTGAGTGGGTGGGTGGGTGGGTGGAAGGATGGAGGGATGCCAACAGGCTTGGGGGGTATGAACATTGTTCTGCCCCCGGGCCGAGGAATCACCTTCCATTGCTGAGTGTTTATTTGATTGTGTTTGCTTGTTGTATGTGTCAATTTTTTAATTGGATGTAATTATTGTTATTGATTTTTATCTATGTCTATATTCTTGTTGTGAGCCGCCCCAAGTCTTGGGAGAGGGGCGGCATACAAATTTAATAAATAAATAAATAAATGAGTGTTGGATTAATGGATGGATGGATGGATGGATGGGTGGGTGGATGGATGGATGGATGGATGGATGGATGGATGGATGGATGGATGGATGGATGCTTGATGGATGGATGAAAGGGTGGATGAGTGGTGGATTAATGGATTCTTGGATAGATGGATGGATGTTTGGAAGGAAGGAAGGAAGGAAGGAAGGAAGGAAGGAAGGAAGGAAGGAAGGAAGGAAGGAAGGAAGGAAGGACAGATGGATGGGGGGTGGATGGAAGGATGGATAGAAGGATGATGTTTGGATGGATGGATTAGCTGATTTGATTTGCCAATTTTTGATCTACACAAGACCAAATGTTAAAGCCACCAACAGACCCATCCTGTATGTTTCATCTTCTCAAGGAGAAACTTCCTGACAGTGAGAACAATGAATCAGTGGAAAAACCTGCCTCCAGAAGCTCCAACACAGGAAGCTTTTAAGAAGAAACCGGACATCCACTTGTCTGAAATGGTATAGGGTTTCCTACCTGAGCAGGGGGTTGGGCTGGATGACCTCCAAGGCCCCTCCCAGCTCTATTATTCTATTCTATCTTCTCAAAAGTAAGCCCTTTGGAATCCATGCAGACGGGTACTTGAGTTCCCACCAATGAAAAACCTTGAGTAACTCAGAAATGGCTTTTCGCAGATTCTAGCAGATCTTAGAAGCCAAAACAACCCGGGGCTCAGATTCCGATGACATGCTACACAAACCGTTTGCTTCCAGCTTCTTGAGCTGAAAGCAGCCAAGTCAGAAATAATGGATGCTGCTCTGATGGGCTGTTTGTTTTGGTGACACCGCTGTGGAAGCTGAGGGAGACGTTCACCGTAACCCAGGGATCTTCAAACTTGGCCCTTTTATGACTTGTGGACTTCAACTCCCAGAATTCCTCAGCCAGGCACCCGTGCCTGGCTGAGGAATTCTGGGAGTTGAAGTCCACAAGTCATAAAAGGGCCAAGTTTGAAGACCCCTGACGTAACCCACGGAGACCAGGAAGACACAGCACGGGTTCTAACTGTAACAACCAGCAAAGAAAGAGTGGCTTTTCGTAACAGCAGCCTTCCTCGTACGTTTTATTATATAAGAGAAACACCAAACAAACAAAAGGTACTCGGAGTATACTTGAAGAGGGAAGGGAGGAGGGAAGAACGTTTACTAAAACAGATGTTTACAAAGATTAATACCTAATGTTGTATGCTATGTTCTAGGATGATGGTTTAGCAATAGGATCTTTGGTTTAATGTTGACCACATTAATATGGAACCAGATAAGAGAAACACCAATCAAACAAAGTGTAACAGGAGTATAGTTGAGGCTAGACGCGAGGGGTGGGAAAAGGCTTACTAAATCAGACGTTTTCAAAGACTAATACCTAGTATTGTATATCAGGTGCCATGATGATTGCTGCACAATATGTTTTTATGTTCAATGTTGATTGTTTTAATAAAAGAATTTTATATTAAAAAAAAATCACAGATGTTCCTCAACTTACGATCACAACTGGGACTTGAATTTCCACATCACGTCAGACCTGAGTTTACGACCATTTTTTACAGCGGTTGTTAAGCCAACCCACTTCCGTGGCTAAGAAAAACACAATCCCGCTTCTGCCGGGGTGTTATTTTCTGCAGATCACGATGCGGTGACTACAGGATGCTACAACTGGTAGTAAATGCGAGCTAAGGGCCCAAATTGTAATCCGGTGCTGCGATAGTCATACTGGTGTGAATACTGGTGGTAAGTCACTTCTTCCGAGGACAGATTGCAAATTTGAATGATCGTCAATCCCAACACACCACAGGGATTCTCTCTGTAGCTTCACAAGGGGTTGGATTCTTCCTATTGCCCCAGAGTTTATATCTTAGCTCTACCGGTGCAGATGGAGACTGTGTGCCCCTTACCCACATTTGGGGGGATTTCTCTCCTGCCCTTGGGCTCATCCCCAGGATTGGAACACCCGCAATTCAAGATGCTGGTTGTGTTCCCTTTAAAGCCCTTCATGGCTTGGGACTAGGTTAGCTGCGGGACTGTCTCTTGCCGGTCACATCCACCTGACCCACTAGAGGAGGGAGGGAGGCAAGGAATGTTGCGGGTCCCGTCCCCTAAGGAGGTACACCTGGCAGGACCCAGGAGAAGGGCCTTCTCCGTGGTGGTTCCCTCCCTCTGGAGCATCATCCCTCCGGAAATTATGACTGCTCACTCTCCACTTTGGCACTCTTTGGGAAGGCCGTGAAGACCTGGTTCTGCCAACGAGACTATGGGAAATCTGGAGCGGAATCCGGAATGTGTGTGGCAGCCGGGGGGGGAGGGGTTTGGGGGAGTTATTATTTTATTATTATTTTATTATTTTTATTTCTTCAACATTTTCTGTAACTGCCTAGAGTCGCCGTGAGCAAGAACGCAGCTATATAAATTTGGATAGATAGGTAGGTAGGTAGGTAGGTAGGTAGGTAGGTAGATAGATAGATAGATAGATAGATAGACAGACAGACAGACAGACAGACAGATATAGATGATAGATAGATAGCTATAGAAAGATAGATAGATTAGAGATAGCTAGATAGCTATATAGATAGATAGATAGATAGATAGATAGATAGATAGATAGATAGATAGATAGATAGATAGATAGATAGATAGATAGATAGATAGGATATAATGAGATAGATAGATAGACAGACAGACAGACAAACAGACAGACAGACAGACACAGATAGATAGATAGATAGATAGATAGATATAGATGATAGATAGCTATAGAAAAATATAAATAAATAGATAGATAGATATAGATAGATATAGATAGATAGATAGATAGATAGATAGAGATAGATAGATAGATAGATAGATAGATTAGATATAGATAGATAGATAGATAGATAGATAGATAGATATAGATAGAGATAGATAGATAGATAGATAGATAGATAGATAGATAGATAGATAGATAGATAGATAGATAGATAGAGCTAGATGATGATATAGATGATAGATAGATGATAGATGCAGTGCTTTTTTTCTAAAAAAAAAAACAAACAGTGCCGGAACTCACACACATCATATAACCCGCCTTGCCTACCCTACAAGGTTCCATCCAAAAAAAGGTGCCGGAACTCTGTTCTGGGCGTTCTATGAGAAAAAAAAGCCCTGGATATATGATAGATAGATAATAATATAGATATAGATGATAGATATAGATGATAGATAGATATAGATGATAAATATAATACCGTAGATAGCTGACAGATAGAAATAGATAATAGATGTTAGATGGATGATATAGATGAGACAATGATCAATAATAAGAATAATAATATTTTGCAAAATATTTCAAAGAACTGCAGCTTCCTGCAATAACGCCAGCAACGCTACAAAAAAAGCTGCGCTACTTGGAACATCTTACATTTTAAGGAGGTACCTGGTTGACCCCAAGGATGCTGGCAGCAACCCGTGTCAACCATCAGCACCAGCCAATTGGAGTGTTCAGTTGACAGTTCTCCTCCTCCTCCTCCTCCTCCTCCTCCTCCTCCTCCTCCTCCTCCTCCTCCTCCTCCTCCTCCTCCTCTTTGCAACCCCTATCCCCTTCCAGCACTGATGATGTTCCCTAGTTGGGTCATGAAACGTCTGCAAGAAAACAAGCAAGCTCCGAGAGCACCAAGGACCCCTCATGTCAACCGCGGGCTACAAACACTCTCCTTTATTGGCAAACAAACTTGTTGCAAATTGCTACCCTACGAGAGCATGCAGGGGACCCTCCTCCGTTGCACAATCCTTGCCCTTGGTGCTTTTTCCCTGAGCAATCTTTCCCAAGAGAGATACACCAGATCGAATCCAATGTCTTTCTTTCTTTTTTTTTTTTTTTGGCTATGCCGCTTTCTCGTATATTCGGGAAATTCGTGAATTTCTGAGCAGAGAACAGATGGCTGCGCACTCTGTGCATTATTTGCACCCCGCCTGCTATACTGCTCCTAAAAAAATAAATTAAAAAAAAAAGATAACTCTGGCAAGAATTTTGTTTCCCCTCCCCACCCCCGTACCTTACAAAAGAAATGAAAGTCTTCCTCTTCTAAAGACAGCGAGAAGCTACAGCCTAGAACTGAGTCTCCTTCCTAATTCCCTGGCATTTTCTCCCCCTCCAATGGCTGCACACAATGGGAGGACTCACACACACACACACACACACACACACACACACACAAATCTAGGTGACATTTTCTGGCAAATTCACACAGGCTGGAAATTCTGCACAGGAGAGAGGATCCAGCTAGCAAAGAAACACCAAGTGGCCGGTGCCACAACTGTGCTGTAAGATAAAATACTAAAATTGGCCCAGGTAAGTGATAAAACTGGCCTCACCTTTTCCCCCACCCCACCCACCCCGTTTAAGGTTTACGTTTTTTTTCAAGCCTTCCAAACGTGGCCCACCATGGTGCCCCGTATGATATATGTGGGTTATGTACATAATTCTGCATTTGTTTATTTATTTTTGTCCTATTTATGTAGTGTATATCGGAGGTGGTGATTCTTTGAGAGCTGAAGGCAATGAAACTTCATTTTAATGTAAGCCAATTAGTGTAAATTTAAAGTGACAGTAAAATTATTATTATAGTGATAGTTACAAAGTTATAGTTATTATTCTATTCTATCCCATTCTATTCTATTCTCTATATTCTATTCTATTCTATTCTATTAATTCTAATTCTATTCTATTTTATTCTATTCTATTCCATTCCACTCCAAATTTTATTCTATTCTATTCTATTCTATTCTATTCTATGCCATGCCATGCCATGCCATGCCATGTCATGCCATATTTTCTATTCTATTCCATTCCATTCCATTCCATTTTCTATTCAAATTTTATTCTATATTCTACACTGTTCCATTCCATTCTGTTCCATTCCATTCAATTCTATTCCAGGCCATATTTTCTATTCTATTCTATTCTATTCTATTCTATTCTATTCTATTCTATTCTATTCTATTCTATTCTATTCTATTCTATTCTATTCTATTCTATTCTATTCTATTCTATTCTATTCTATTCTTTCTAATTATTCTATTCCATTCTATTCTATTCCATTCCATTCCATTCCATTCCATTCCATTATTCTATTCTATTCTATTCTATTCTATTCTATTCTATTCTATTCTATTCTATTCTATTCTATTCCATTCCATTCCATTCCATTCCATTCTAGATGAAATATCTACAAATCTAAACTTCATTTCCACTTTTTGACCAGCTTTCTGAAGAAATATCAAGAGGATGTCTAATTGAATAGGCAATAGCATCAATCGGGAGATTGTTTTTTTTTTCCTTTCTCCCCCCCAGAAGTGACATATTTCCAAATGCATAACAATGGCCCTTGGAAATTATGACATTTAATAACCCCTGAAGGAAAAAAAACAAAAAAGAGATTGTTGCAAAGCAGAGTTGGTGCACCAATAAAAAAAGAGGCATAAATTGGTTAAGAAGGCCATCTTCCTTTTAAACGCAATTTATGCTCCCATTAAAGGCTTTGCTTTCTTATGCCACAAAACAGGAATTAGAAGTCTTCATCCCGATAAACTTTCATCCTGAGATTTGAGAAGAAAACCCAAAATAACACTCCCTGAGGCGAAGGGGAAGCAAATTCTCCCTGTATTATACCCCTGCCCCCAAAATGTTTCCATGCTAATATTCTACTAGGATTGAAGCAATAATAATAATAATAATAATAATAATAATAATAATAATAATAATAATAATAATAATGACTAGATAGGTAGACAAAATGCCAAATCCAGTCTGAACATCTGGCTGACTGTGCGATGAGCCAAAATAATAATAATAATAAAGTTGGAAGGGAACTTGGAGGTCATCTAGTCCAACCCCCTGCTCAGGCAGGAAACCCTATATACCATTTCGGACAAAGGGCTGTCCAGTCTCTTCTTAAAAACTTAGTCATGACTTTGTTTGGCTGGTGGCAATTAACAGAAAGCCATTGTCAAAAGAGTGGTTTTTGGATTCTCTGATAGTTGCGCTGTCCGTTTCTGCCCAAGCTAATAGTACAATTTCTTTCAAGATATTAGTTGGATACAAATCTGTTTTCAAATGAATGGAATGGAAATAGAAATAGAAATAGTAATAGTAATAGAATAGAATAGAATTTAGAGAATAGAATATATAGAATAGAATAGAATAGAATAGAATAGAATAGAATAGAATAGAATAGAATAGAATAGAATAGAATAGAATAGAATATGGAAAGAATAGAATAGAATAGAATAGAATAGAATAGAATAGAATAGAATAGAATAGAATAGAATAGAATAGAATAGAATAGAATAGAATAGAATAGAATAGAATAGAATGGAATGGAATGGAATGGAATGGAATGGAATGGAATGGAATGGAATGGAATGGAATGGAATAATTAGAAAGAATAGAATGGAATGGAATGGAATAGAATAGAATAGAATAGAATAGAATAGAATAGAATAGAATAGAATAGAATAGAATAGAATAGAATAGAATAGAATAGAATAGAATAGAATAGAATAGAATAGAATAGAATAGAATAGAATAGAATAATTAGAAAGAATGGAATGGAGTGGAGTGGAGTGGAGTGGAGTGGAGTGGAGTGGAGTGGAGTGGAGTGGAGTAGAGTAGAGTAGAGTAGAGTAGAGTAGAGTAGAATAGAGTAGAATAGAGTAGAATATAGAGTAGGTTTATTTGGCCAAGCCAAAATGCCACCTTTCTCGCATGTTGTGGTTTATCCCTGTACATCACTCAACAAAATTGTCCAACTTTGGGGCGGGGGGGGGGGAGAAAGCCCTCCTTATTCCATCTCAAAAGGGACCAGATATCACTTTTGACGAAAGGCATTTGAGTTGAGCTAAGTTCATTACAGATTTGCCTATCCCGCTGAGTTTTAAACTCAAAGCCAAATTAATATGTTTGTTAAGTGGAGAACTTCATTAAGGGACGTTTCTTCACAAAGACCTGAAAGCAGGACTTTAAAAAAACAACAACAAAAAAACTTGTTCTGCAATTTCATGCTTTTTAAGACGCCCTGGCCTTTCTCCCTGCCCCTGAATTTAATCCCAGGCTTGGAACCTGATTTAATTTTCCAGCTGACAGGGTGGGAATCTGCTGTGCATTAGAGATGCTCTTTTCTTCCAGTGTTCAAATGTCGCCTGAATACTATAAGACGGCCAGCGAAGAAAACCTTTCGGCTGCCTTTCACTCACCCGTCATTCAAAAACAAAAAACAAAAAAAACTGGGCGATATTTATAGACTAAGTCATAGGAAGGAGAGCCGGTTTTCTCCACCCACTTTGGAAAGTTGCCTTTGAAGCCGAGAGGCCGACTCTACCCAAGGCACGGATCGAGCGTAGCAATAAACTGAGAATGAAAATCTTGTTTGGTCCTTCAAATTGGTGCTGGACTGAAACTCCTACGCCTGTTTTCAGCTTTTTACCCACCTGGTCCTTTAGGCCAGGGGTTCCCAACCCCCGGGCTGTGGGCCACAACCGAGACGCGGCAGGCCAGCAACCGGTCCACACAAACAAGCAAAGCCCCATCCGCGGGATGCAGGCGGCAGACAAAACCAGCCACCCTCCGGTCTGCGGAAACAAACCCCTCTCCATGGAACTGGTCCCTGGTGTCCAAAAGGTTGGGGACCCCTGTTGTGGAGAGTCCTTCAGGCCCTTTGGAGGTTTACCTGTGTCTTCAGGGTCACCTGCGTCATTGAGAAGTCGGAGCTGTGCTTTCTTCAGGATGTTACGTACGGGACCGTCTGCTGCCTCATGAAACCCAGCGGCCGGTTAGGGCCCACAGAGTCGGCCTTCTCCAGGTCACGTCAGCCAGACAGTGTCGCCTGGCGGGGCCTAGGGGAAGAGCCTTCTCTGTTGCGGCCCCGGCCCTCTGGAATCAACTCCCCCCGGAGATCCGTGTCGCCCCCACCCTCTCCGTCTTTCGTAAATTACTTAAAACACACCTCTGCCGGCAGGCCTGGGGCAGTTAACATCTTGCCCCTAGCCAGTGTATGTCTGTGTGTATGTTGAATGATTGGTTTTTCTTTTAAATTAGGGGTTTTTATATATATGTATTTCTAATTGTTGATTTCTATTATGTTGTGAGCCGCCCTGAGTTCTCCGGAATAGGGCGGCATAGAAGTCAAATTAATAATAATAATAATAATAATAATAATAATAATAATAATAATAATAATAATAATAATAATGTTTTCCGCCTTGGGTCCCTTCTCTGTTGGGCATGAGTCTGTGTTGTCCCACATCTCAAACTCAAACTGTTCCTATAGTCTGCAACGTTTTCTTGGAATTCCGCTCACGCTCCCTCACCATTCGAAGGGGGCTGATCCCCAAGTGCATAGCAAAATGTCTAGGGAGATTCTAGTCGTCCAGGTTATCCCAAAGGTGCCTTTTCACGAAGCCACTGGAGATCCTTGTTTCTCTTTGAAGACGTTTCGCTTCTCCTCCCCGAAGCTTCTTCAGCTCCAACCGGATGGTGGGGAAATGGAAGGATTTATATTCCTACCGGTATCTATTTATATTCCTGTCTGCAAGGGTTAAGGTTGATAGGATTTGATAAGCTCCAAGTGGCCCGAATGATTCTCAGAAAGAGTACAAATGGCCAGCTCTCTGCAAGGAGTATAAATCCTTCCGTTTCCCCACCATCCGGTCAGAGCTGAAGAAGCTTCTGGGATGAGAAGGGAAACGTCTTCAAAGGAAAACAGCCAAGTTCACTTGCCTTCTGAAAAAAACACCTTTGGGGTACTTACAGTCAGAGATTTCTTGTTCTTTTTTCCTCAAAAAAGAAGAAGAAGAGATCTCCCCAAAACATCCTTCTCACTTAGTTTTTCCTTTGAAACGATGGAGCAAGGACTTGAGCTACCGCTCTGTTGGGTTGGGTTGGGTGGTAGCTCTGCAAATTCCCTTCCTAGCGTGGCCCCAGAATTGTGAGAAGGGTTGCACGGGTGACACATGCTGCATTGGGGGAGGGGAGGGAAAGAGATGGGGGAGGGTAAAGAGAGGGAGAAGACCTCATTGGCTTGGTGATAGAGCATGCTTGGGGTTGCCTAAAGCAGAGGTCCCCAACCTTTCGGGCACCAGGGACCAGTTCCATGGAGTGAGATTTTTCCGCAGACTGGAGGGTGTGTGGTTTTGTGTGCTGCCTGCATCCCGCAGATGGGGCTTTGCTTGTTTGTGCGGACCGGTTGCTGGCGTGCCGCGGACCAGTACTGGGGACCCTTTTTCTAGTCCAAGCAGGAGACTTTAAACCAGAGGTCCCCGCCCTTTTGGGCACCAGGGACCGGTTCCGTGGAGAGAGGTTTTCTCATGGACCGGAGGGCGCGTGGTTTTGTGTGCTGCCTGCATCCCGCAGATGGGGCTTTGCTTGTTTGTGTGGACCGGTACCAGTCCATGGCCTGGGGGTTGGGGACCCCTGCTTTAATTAACCCACAAACCAGGCTCGCGGGGAGTTGTTAGCTGCGGGGTTTTTGATTCAGTTCTTCTTCTCCCGAACAGGAGGCATCTTGCTTCCTCCAAATCCATTCTCACAGACCCAATGTTATTCTCCTCTTGAGAACAGGAGACTAGATTTAATCTTTTTCACCCTTGAAAGTTGTAGGGAAAACAGTAACAAGAAGGAGGCGTATACGGTAGATCTGAAGCTGCCCAGATGTATCACTCCAGATCTTCCACCTGACCCTCCCCAGGTGTTTTATTAGGGCAACTGCTGCAGAGTCAACCCCCATACTGGCTCTTTCAACACAACTGGCCTATTTGAAAGAACTGTGAGCTAATCCAAGTCCCGTCTAGCTGTGCCAAGAGAAAGCCACAAGGCCTTGACCCACGGTAGGAAGGGAAGCTGGCACAGAGGAAGGGACGAAACTGCCAAACCTCTCCCTATCCTCAGCCGAAGACAATCTCTCGCTTCCTCCAATTAGCAGCCTGGGAGAAAGCTCGTTAATGCTTAGGCTGCTTGGCTTTCATCTTGTTTTCCTCCGCAGAAGGAAACGTCATCTCTCTCGGTTGATCCTGCTCTGTTTCATCCAAATATTCTCGTGATAGAAGGGAATATTGGTAGCCCAAGGTTGAACTGTGGGGTCCTGGGTGCTCTCTGAGTTGGCTGGTTTTCTTGCAGACGTTTCAGGACTCAACTAGGTAACATCATCAGTGCTAGAAGGGGTGAGGTTTGCAGAGAGGAAGAGGAGGAGGACAACGACGACTGTGGGGTCCTTGGTGCTCTCTGAGCTGAGTTGTTTTCTTGCAAACGTTTCATGACCCAACTAGGTAACATCATCAGTACTAGAAGGCAATAGGGCTTGCGGGTGGAGAAGGAGGAGGAGGAGGAGGACGATGACTGTGGGGTCCTTGGTGCTCTCTGAGCTGGGTGGTTTTCTTGCAGATGTTTCATGGCCCAACTAGGGAACATCAACAGTTGTTCAAGAGGGTGAGATTTGTAGAGAGGAAGAAAGAGAGAGGAGGAGGAGGAGGAGGAGGAGGAGGAGGAGGAGGAGGAGGAAGAGGAAGAGGAAGAAAATGGGATCTTTGGTGTTCTCTGAACTTGGTTGTCCTGCAGACATTTCAAGACCCAACTAGTAACACTGAAGACAGACAGGGGAGAGAGAGAGACACAGAGAGAGACACAGAGACAGAGAGAGAGACACAGAGACAGACACAGAGACACAGAGATAAAAAGACACAGAGAGAGAGAGAGAGAGACAGAGACACAGAGACAGAGAGAGAGACACAGAGACACAGAGACAGAGAGAGACAGAGAGACAGAAAGACAGAGACAGAGACAGAGAGGGAGGGAGGGAGGGAGGGAGGGAGGGAGGGAGGGAGGGAGAGAGAGAGAGAGAGAGAGAGAGAGAGAGAGAGAGAGAGAGAGAGAGAGAGAGAGAGAGAGAGAAACCTCCAAGGTCCCTTCCAACATTATTATTATTATTATTATTATTATTATTATTATTATTATTATTATTATTATTATTATTACTATTACTATTACTATTATTATTATTAAATCTTGCTCCCTTCTAGCAGTGATGATGTTACACAGGTTGGTAACATAATCTCTGCAAAGAAACCCCACCACCACCAAGTCAGAGAGCACCAGGGACCCCATAAATATTACTTTGAAGCCAATATGGTGGTTAGGGAGGAAAGACACCCCATAGGACCAACCCGGTTCGGACAGTGGGCGCATGAGATTCGCGGATGGCTTAGCAAAATATTCTCTGCTTGAAGACTTGAGAACCCTCTGCGCAAATGGAACGGGAAACGACCTCAAGATAAACCAACTTTTTTATAACAAATCCATCCCAGACAGTTCTGATCGGTTTTTCCATCACCCTGGTAATAGGTCGGCATCCATTTTCACATCCGTTCCTTTTCTCTCTCTCTCATTTTTTTTTTTAAAAAAATCCTGTAAGCATTTACACAACACCGACGCCATCACAATACAGGCCTCTGGCGTGCACTTTTTCAACTGCGAACTCTACCACAAACACAAGGGATGGATTCCTGAACGGAAGCGCGGGTGGCTGCCGTAAGGTTTTCGGGAGCCCAAATGAAAGAAAATTTCTGTTTAAAAAAAAGGCAAACAGAAGCTTGCCTGTTTTGGACCAACAGCGGCAGAACGTGGGAAAAAGCTGCAGTTTAAAAAAAAAAAAGAAAGAAAGCCCATTTTCAAAACAAACACAAAACAACACAGCCTCGACAGGAATTTCGAAGGCACGTTGACCGCAGGACAAAAATAAACCCGTCAAATCCGCAACCTGATAGTTAAGCAGACAAAAGTAGCAAAGATGAATTGTAAGTGATAGAGACAAAAAAAAAGAAAAAGAAAAGACAACACAAAGTCCTAGAAACCAAAATAGAAAAATATATAGAATTAATGCCAGGAAGTTATGACTGGTCAAGACTGCAACAGTTCCCTTTTATATTTAATCCCTGGTCCCAGAATACCTTTTAAAAGATCACTTTGATAAATGAATCTTTCTCTCTCTCCCTCCCTCCCTCCGTCTCCCTCTCCCTCTCTTCTTCTCTCTCGCCCTCTCCCTCCCTCTTCCTCTGGCTCTCTCTCTCCCTCCCTCTCTCTTCCTCTCTCCCTCTCTTTCTCTCTCTCTCTTCCTCTGGCTCCCTCACTCTCTCTCTCACTCCCTCCCTCTCTCTTCCTCTCTCCCTCTCTCTCTCCTCCCTCCCTCTCTTCCTCTGTCTCCCTCTCTCTCTTCCTCTCTCTCCCTCTCCTCTCCCTCCCTCCCTCTTTCTCTCTCTTCCTCTCTCCCTCTTTCCCTCTCCTCTCCCCTCCCTCCCTTTCTCTCTCCCTCTCCCTCCCTCCTCTCTCTTCCTCTCTTCTGCTCTCTCCCTCTCTTCCTCTCTTCCTCTCTCCCTCTCCCTCCCTCTCTCTCTCCCTTCCTCCCTCTCTCTCTTCCTCTCTCTCTCTCTTTCTCTCTCTTCCTCTCCCTCCCTCTTTCCTCTCCCTCTCCCTCCCTCCCTCTCTCTTCCTCTCTTCTGCTCTCTCCCCTCTCTTCCTCACTCTTCCTCTCTCCCTCTCCCTCCCTCTCTTCCTCTCTCTCTCTCCCTTCCCTCCCTCTCTCTCTTCCTCTCTCTCTCTCTCTCCCTCTTTCCCTCTCCCTCTCCCTCCCTCTCCCTCTCTCTTCCTCCCTCTCTCCCTCTCTCCCTCTCTCTCTCTCTCTCTCTCTCTCTTTGTTGCAATGTAAACTAAGCAAAGTCAAAATTTTAGATTGGGTGAACGTACAGAGCCTGCACTCCTTAATTCTTCATTGCATTAAGCTGGACAGCCAGGAACTTTTAATAGTTTCACACTCTGCCTGCTTTTTTTAGCCCACGTGGATGGGTTCTCCCTCCTTCCCTCCCCCCCCCATGTGAACGCTGGAAACTCAGTCTGGAAAAAAAAAAAGCCCTCTCCAACCTGAACAGCTCTTGCAAAGAAAAGAAAGGCAGTCTCTGGAAATACGGCGAAGACTTCTAACTTGCCAACAAGCACAAGGGTTGCACCCCTTGAATTTCCGGAAGGACCCCGGAGAAGCGTTTTAGTCCGAGCTCTCAGGAAGTTAAGTGGCAGAGAGAGGTTGAAAAAAAGGAGAGTTCCCTTCATGGATCAGCAAAGATATGGAAACAAAGGGAGGAATAAATGTCCAATTTTCTGAACAGAGAGAGGGGAACAGCAGGGAGCACAAGAATTTGTTCTGGACGACCTGCGTGTCCTTTCTGAGGCTCATTAATGGTCTTGGAAGGGAATCAGCTCTGAAGTAGCCCAATGGTGGAAACGCAGCCATGTTTTCCCAGCACGAAGCCCGCTGGGATGGAGGGACTTTCCCAAACCCACCCAGGCCCCAGGAGGACGCACACAAGGTGAAGAATTCATTCACAGGAACACACATTTGGGGCAGGGACTGACTCAAGAGAGAGGAAACCAGTGGGAAACCCAAGACTTCAGTTTCCACTACCCAAAATATCCCTTGACATGGTGCAATTCTAAAGCCTCCCCCCCCCCAAACTAGGGAACTAAATGCGAATAAACCGGGAAAGATGGCTAGCGTATAAACTAAGAAGGCAGGAAGAGAAGCAACGGATTATTAATTTGGAAGATGAGAAAGGAGAGATTCAGGGGGAGGAGACTACAAAAAGGGGAATCGCCCAAAGATACTATGAAAAACTATATAAGAGAAAGGAAGGAAAAAATGCAGAAAGGATAATAGAGTACTTAGAGAGGCAGACATGCCAAAGATTCCGGAGGAAATAAAATCTATGTTAAATGAGGAAATAAGAATGGCTGAAATAATCAGGACTCTAAATAAACAAAAGATCAATCAATAAGGCGACTGGCCCAGATGGAATACCAGCGGAACTATATAAAGAACAACAAAGTGCACTCAATCAATACCTACCGTACTAGAAGTTTTTTCAACGCCGTATTAACCGATGCTAAAATACCTAAGTCCTGGTCAGAGGCAAATATAATATTGATTCCAAAAGAAGAAGCGGGAAAAACACGGATACAAAATTACAGACCTATATCATTATTGAATTCCGACTATACAATTTTTGCCTCAATAATGGCGGAGAGATTCAAAAAGTACCTGATTGATTTCACACATTCGGATCAAAATGGGTTTTTACCAAACAGACAGACTAAGCGGAATATAAGAACAATCTTAAGACATTCTCGAATTTTATGAATCGCATAGTGATCGTCAAGTGGCGCTTCTGTTCCTTGATGCCCAGAAGGCTTTTGACAATGTCAATTGGCAATTTATGATCCAACAACTAAAATTAATGGATGTTGGGGAAAAAATTTTAAATGTGATAACCGCAATATATTCTGAACAAAAGGCCCAGATCACATGGTTACGGCGGCAAGGATAAGATTTGCTCAAAAGTGGAAAGCAATGGAAGTACCAAGTGAGGAAGTACTAATGAAGAAAAGTATGTATTGCGCAGAACTAGATAGGATAACTAAAAGATTAAAAAATCAGGAAAGAAACAGAATTTTATCGAATATGGAATAAATTTTATAGATGGAGGGGAAAAAATGGAAGTCACAAATAAAGAGATTAAGTTAAGATAGAGACCAGAAATGATAGTTTGTATATAATTAATGTACAATATGGACTGAGATGTCAGTCAAAGATGATTTACCATGTTCAATGTTTTTAATCCTTTTTTTTCTTTGTACTCAATAAAATCTATTTAAAAAATGTTAACAGGTAGTCCTCGTGATACGAAGGTCATTTAATGGATGTTCAAAGTTACAACAGACACCCCCAAATTATTTTTATCTCCTGCCTTTATAGGTTTTTACAATGTCACTTGACTATGAGCCGGGAGTGTGCAGCAGCAGCCAAAAAAACTAACACAATCCTGGGTTGTATAAACAGAGGCATAGAATCAAGATCACGCGAGGTATAAAGTACCACTTTATAAAACCCTGGTAAGACCACACCTGGAATACTGCAGCCAATTTTGGTCACCATATCACAAAAGGGATGTTGAGAGTTTGGAAAAAGAGCAACTAAGATGATCCAAGGACGGGAGACTAAAACGTATGAAGAACGGCTGCAGGACTTGGGTTTGGCCAGTCTAAAGAAAAGAAGAAATAGGGGAGACATGATAGCAGTGTTTTAGTATTTGAGGGGCTGCCACAAAGAGGAGGGGGGTCAAGCTGTTCTCAAAGCACCTGAAGGCAGGAAAGAAAGCAACGGATGGAAACTAACCAAAGAGAGAAGCAACCTGGAATTAAGGAGAAACTTCCTAACAGTGAGGACAATCAACCAGTGGAACAGCTTGCCACCAGAAATCATGGGCACTCCATTACTGGAGATTTTTAAGAAGAGACTGGACAGTCACTTGTCTGAAAGGGTTGTAGAATCTCCTGCTTGAGTAGGGGGCTGGACTAGAAGACCTCCAAGGTTCCATTCTATTCTATTCTATTCTATTCCCTATTCTATTCTAGTCTATATTCTATATTCTATTTTATTCTATTCTATATTTTATTCTATATTCTATGTTCTATTCTCATGTGAAAGATTTCTTATTCTATTCTATTCTATTCTATTCTATTCTATTCTATTCTATTCTATTCTATTCTATTCTATTCTATTCTATTCTATTCTATTCCAATCCATTCCATTCCATTCCACTGGCTCCCAAACTTTGTGGCTTGGCGGCTTGGCTGGGGGAGGGCCAGCACACATGCCATCAAGTGCCCACCAACCCACTACTGGTGCAACTTGAGCTGTGCGCGTGTGCATGCACATTCTGATCAGCTGCTTACGTGGCCCAATTCCGAACAGGACACAGCCCGGTGGGCCACAGCCCAGGGATTGGGGACCCCCCGATCTAAGGTAAGACCCAATCTTTCCAGTTCATCCCCCTGATAACTTTGACTCCTTCAAGACGCCCTACGAAGCGGAAAGGCGTGTTCACCTTGTTTACGGGATGATTTCGGAACCCTCAAGGTGAAGATTATGAAATTAAAAAGTGCATGCACTTTTCACCCGGGTCTCTATGGAAGGCAAATATTTCAAAATGGCATTCGCATCAGCCGCGCGCACATACAATAATTGTTCAAAAATTCCAGATTTCCCAGAGCGAGTTTTAAAAAAAAAAAATATGGAAGCTAAGCAAAGGCGACTGCAGCCCACAAAGAATTAACTGGATTAATTAGCCAGGGATTTCAGCAGCAGTTTGAAGCTAGGAAACCAAAACACTAAATTGTTTAAATACTTTGACAGCAAATCAAGGTTTCCAAAAGCAGCCTAGGCTGTTGCATCCTTTTCTTTTCAGCTCAATGTTTTAACACATTAACCTGACGGAGGTACTTTATCACGAGATCGGAATGACGCTGTCAAAATACTAAAAAAAAAAAAAAAAGACGCTAATTTAAAAAAAAATGCCACAAGCTGTTAGCAATTTTGCCAATATGCATCAGCCTAGGCAACATTAATTAAAAATCAATAGCCGGGGACAGAAATAGCTCTTATCTGTGGTTTTAGTCTAGAATAACTTCTTTCAATGTGAAAATGCGGGATGGGAGGGAGGGAGGGAGTGGGGAAGAAAGAGACTCACGCACACCAATGTTTCCCTATTATGCAAGACAAAGCTTCAGAAATAAAGGGTGGGGGGGGGAAAACAGGGTAACGGTGAACCTAGGTAAAGAAATGGTAAGGAATGTTTGTTCTATCCACTACCATTAACCCGTAATTAGGTGGCAACCAGCAGATGAGAAAGACTCGGTCAGTGAGTCTCCAGGAAATATGTTCCTTCTGTTATCGTGATGGTGATTATCAACTGCATGCCAAGGAAGAATAGAAAACCACAAATTCTCCATGGGTGCTGTCTTCTTTCAAGTAGACCTCGCCATTATCCCGGCAGGACTGTGTAGCTTTGCAAAATGGAATGCCCAGCACGCTGGCCTGTCGCTAATTAGAAAGATCACCCTAAGGACAGAGAAAGCAAGAGATGGGGGTAAGAAAGGAAAGGAGGGCAGGAGAGTGAATAAACCAGGGGCAACAGGAAGAGAAGAGGGCATAAACAGCCAGGTTGGTGGGAGGAGGAAGGAGCAAAGGAAGGAAGGAAGCTTGCATTTTAACAGAGTAACGGAGCTGGAAGGGACCCCAGAGGTCTTCTAGTCCAGCCCCCTGCTCAAGCAGGAGAGCCTGTATCATTTCAGACAAGGGGCTGTCCAGTCTCTTCTTAAAGATCTCCAATGTTGAAGCATCCACCGCTTCTGAACACAAGCTGTTCCACTGGTTCATTGTCCTCACCGTTAGGAAGTTTCTCCTTAATTCCAGGTTGCTTCTCTCCTCGATCAGTTTCCATCCATGGTTTCCTGTCCTGCCTTCTGGTGCTTTGGAAGATAAGTTGACCCCTTCCTCTTCTTTGTGGCAGCCCCTCAAATACTGGAAGGCTGCTCTCATGTCACCCGTAGTAATTCTTTTCTCTAGACTGGCCATCACACAATTCCTGGAACTGTGCTTCCTATGTTTTTCCCTCCAGGCCTTTAACATCTTGAACAACTAAGATTTTGGAGAGGGGCATTGCTTTCCCACTGGAGACCTCCCTCAAAATGCCCGCCACCGTTCTCAAACGTATGAAGGAAAAAAAAGGACAAAGAAGAACTGGTCTTGCTATGATGCTAGCATCTGACCTTGAGCCATCTTCGTGGCAGATGAGAAGGCCAAGAGTTGGAAGGTCAATTCTATTAGGGATCCATGGATAGCTGCACGCCACAATTCTTTTTCGGCGATGGTCTTGAATTGTGGAAGAGAACCAACGTGGAGCTAAGGAGAAACTTCCTGACAGTGAGGACAATCAACCAGTGGGACAGAAGTTGCCTTCAGAAGTTGTGGGTGCTCCATCACTGGAGGTTTTCAAGAAGAGACTGGACGCCACTTGTCTGAGATGTTATAGGGCAGCGATGGCGAATCTTTTGGAGACCGAGTGCCCAAACTGCAACCCAAAACCACTTATGTATCACTGGGGGCCAGGTGGGCGTGGCCCACTGGCTGTAGTGGTCATGGCAGAGAGTGGGTGTGGCCAAGGTGGGCGCGGTCACCTCGATGTTGCTCATGGGGAGGGACACCTGTGGGGGCTGGGCAGGGTTGGGGGAGATCCAGGGGGTCTCTGGCTGGTGGGATGGTGGGCAGGAGGCAAGGTGAGGCAGGGTGGGGGTGCCATCGTCACAGAGCAAGGTGAGGCAGGGGCCGCCGCTGCCTGACCCCCATCAGCCCCACACACAGAGGCAGCGAGTGCACAGGGGCTGACAATATCCGTCAGCAGCCACAGCCTGCCGGCCCCTCGACCGGCACACTCTGTGGCTCCGTAGCCCGCCGCCAGAAGTTCAGAGAAGGTGCGTCTGAGCTGGACGGACAGCCGACAGCTGAGGAGGCGGTTGCAGTGGGTCGTGTCCGGGAAAAGGAGAGCGTGCAAGGCCAGGAGGGATGGGATGGGGAGGACGGCAACCAGCCGTGCTGGGATGCATCTGGCCATGTAGGACCCCAGCGAGTTAGTAGGCGGCTGGTTGAAAGGGACAGTTGCCATCCCTGTTGCCCACAGAGAGAGCTCTGAGTGCCGCCTCTGGCACGCGTGGCATAGGTTCGCCACCACTGGTCTAGGCTCTCCTGCTTGAGCAGGGGGCTGGACTAGAAGACCTCCAAGGTCCCTTGCAGCTCTGTTATTCTGTTAAAAAGGCAAACTTCCTTCCTTCGCTCCTTCCACCAAGTTGGCAACTGGTTTTTAAGAAGAGATTGGACAAGCAATTATCTGGGGTGGAATAAAGACTCCTGCTTGAGCAGGGGGCTGGACTAGAAGACCTCCAAAGTCCCTTCTGACTCCGCTTTTTTGGTTATGCTGTTAAAACAGCCATGCCTCTTCTAGCAGTTTTTATCGGCAGCCCTCTAGCTAGGAAAGAGTTACTGACTTTGATTGTAATAAAATAATAATAATAATAATAATAATAATAATGATAATGATAATAAAAAAGTTGGAAGGGACCTTGGAGGTCATCTAGTCCAGCCCCCTGCCATTTCGGACAAATGGCAGTCCGGTCTCTTCTTAAAAACTTCCAGTGTTGGAGCATTCACCGCTTCTGGAGGCAGGTTGTTCCACTGGTTAATTGTTCTCACTGTCAGGAAGTTTCTCCTTAGTTCCAGGTTGCTTCTCTCCTTGATCAGTTTCCATCCGTTGCTTCTTGTCCAGCCTTCAGGCGCTTTGGAGAACAGCTTGACTCCCTCTTCTTTGGGGCAGCCCCTGAGATACTGGAATACTGCTATCATGTCCCCCCTCGTCCTTCTCTTCGTTAAATCTCTGCTTCTTTTTAGGCAGGGGACAGACTTCTCCTTCTGCAACCGGGCACCCCTCCTAATGGAATAGGTCAGTTACTGGCCATGCGACTGGGGCACCCCATAAAGCCCGTTCTGTTTCAGCAGTGCTAGAAACTTTATTTTGCAATTAAGAGAGTGGAAATTAAAATTTAGGCGGGGGGGTATTATGATTAGCCTCTGTCACCACAATTTTTTTTGGAAAAAAACAAACCTGATTTGTCAAGCAAAGGAGAAAGATAAATTGATGCAGCATTTTGAAGAATATTGTTATAGAACAAAAAAAGGACATGCACGATATTATAATTACGCTAAAATCAGGATGAATGTTAAAAGAAAATAATAGTACAGGGAAATTTTTTTTTCCAGAGGGTAGCATTTAGGCATTAAAAAAAAACAACACTATAGCCTACCATTATTTATAATTCAATTAAAAGGTGTCCTCTAAGCTTCCCTTTAAGCTATGAGCTAGATGATAATCTTTTTTTTTTCCTGGACATCATTAAAATGTAAAGTTAATGAGGATTCCACCGGCAACAGAAGAAATATAACCCTATTTTTCAAGCAAGAGTTCTAACACAGCAATCAGAAGGAAAGGCTCTTTCATGTCCCTTTTTTCTCTGCTCATTAATTTTCTTTTGGTTTTTTTTTTTTAACAAAGGCTGTTTTAAACAGGGAGGGGAAATGCGTGGAAGTTTAAACACAGTAATTACAGAGAAGCTGCAATGAGGTCATTAGCTTTTAAAAAGCTGAAATAAACAAGAGCAAGCTACCGTTTCTTTTAAAAGATGTCAAATTCTCCCATTTGACTTGTCCGTGGGAGACTGTTGCATCCCCGTTTCTCCCTGTGCAAGGTGCCAAATCTGGACTCGCCGGAATCGTACGCCATCCCGGCAGTTTATTTCTAAGATGACCCCAATCGTCTCAACTCATAGGCTGGTCAAGTTGGCGTCTACCGGATCTTCAAATCAAATCAACCTTTATTGTCAAAGTACAACAGGTTGTACAATGAGATTGACTGAGCTTCCCTTCGTGCAGCGCTCCCCCCCAACACAACTCACAGTGACAACAAACACACAATCTTCTTGCTAAGATTTACACTGGCTCAGCCAACAGGGAATACTATCGTTCATACTATCTTTTTCTTTTTTTCTTTTTTTTCTTTTTGAAAATATCTCTACATTCTGCTGCCTTTAACTAGCCTGAGTCATCAGCCAGAATTCTAGGCTGAGATTTCGATCGAGAGTCAACTAATATGAGATCTATGTTTGGGTAAAATGGTCTACAAGCCACAGAGAGAGGTCTCTTGGCCTTGGAAGTGAAAAGAACTTCTCTCTCTCTCTCCAAGCATAC
>JARGCV010000673.1:0-2500 GCA_034064705.1 Bothrops alternatus
GAGCTGCGCTCTGCCCCTGGGCCTTTGACTGTGGACTGTGTGTGGTATGAGTGAAATAAATTACCTAGTTTTTTATACTGTAAATTAGTAATTTTAATTGTTTTTATGTTATGTTTTTATACTTGTATTCTTGTTTTTTTTTAAAAAAAAGTTTTATTAGTTTTATAATTATAAGCAAAAAATCAGATTAGATACAACTCAACTTAATCAATCTTTTTTCAACTTTCTCCAACACAAAACAAAACATAAAAACTGACATAGAATACTTAAAATAGCTATGGGTGTTACTCGGCGGCACCCCCTCCACCCCATTCCCCTCTTTCTCCTATCTCCTACTTCCCTCCCCCTCCGTCACTCTCCTCCCTACCCTCCCTCTCCCACCCTCCTCTCCTACAACCTTCCAACTTCCTCCACTCCTTCACTCCTCACTTTCCACCCCCTCCAGATGTGGTCCAGAGGTACCCCCCCCCAGCAACCCCTCTTATATCTAAAAATATATCATTCTTATATATTACCAATATTGCAGTTGAGTACATTATTACACCCCCCTCCCAACCCACCCACCCACCCCACCCCCGACTTCCCGAAGTGAATACAGGGTAAAGCACAAGAAAACCCACTAAACTAAACAGAATTATTATGTAAATCCTAATAAAAATTTAACTATATTTTCAAACCAACATATAAAGATTTAACTATATGCTAAGTACAATTTCTTAGATTGATATATACTTGTATTCTTTTTTTTAAACATTTTTTATTAATAGATATATATTTGTACATGTAAACCAGGAAAAAATTCAAGTTAACTGCTATTCAACTTAATACAATCAATTTAAATTTGTAAACATTCTTCACTCCGTATATCAAGATTTAACTATAAGCCAGATACATTTTCTTTGATTGGTGTTTCTCTTGTATGTAGTCTATCCAATATTTCCAGTCCAACATATATTTTTCATTTGAGCGATCCTTCAAATATGCCGATATTTTAGCCATTTCTGCCAAATTTATAACTTTCAAAGTCCATTCTTCAATAGATGGTATTTCTGGCTTCTTCCAGTATTGTCCCACCAACAGTCTCGCTGCTATACTTGTATTCTTGTTGTGAGCCACCCTGAGTCTTGGAGAAGGGCGGCATATAAGTTTAATAAATAATAATAATAGTAATAGTAATAGTAATAATAATAATAATAATAATAATAATAATAATAATAATAATAATAATAATAATAATAATAATAATAATAATCCACCTGGCGCTGAGGGCAACTGCAATGCTGATGCGGCTCTCTGTGAAATTGAGTTTGACACCCCTGTTTTACAGAGTCCTTGAGGCCACCTGGAGGGTTCTCCGTGTCCTCAAGGTCACCTGAGTGGACCTGTTGAAAGGCAGTGTTGTAGAACGGAGATAGTTGGTGCTGAACAGCCCTCCCCTCAACAGAGGGGAGGGATACTACACCATCTCTCTCCAGTCTCTACCACCGAGTCCTTTCCGCACTTCCAAGAAGGCCCCACACCCATCTCCACCAACGTCACCGTTCGAAGTAAATCACAAAAGAGCACAGACAAGACATTCTGCAGAACTTTTTCAAGTCCCCGAGGACAAGGAGAAGGGAAGAAGCTTCTGAAATGGCAAAGCGTTTTGGCAGAACGTTACTTCTGAGACTGAGGTAATAGAAAACCATCAAGCTAGTCGCCATCCGAAGCCTTCCTCTCCATTAATTTACCTAATTATCCTTTAAAGCACACGCAAGCTGGTAGCCAATCGTTACATTTCGGGCGGTGCAGAATCCTGTGGGAGGCTTTCTGGAAGAATTATGTCCCTTCTGATATGTCTTGAATCCGTTGGATGAGTCCCTGGATCATGATAAGTAAAAACAACCAAGCTAAATCAGAAACAAAAAGTCTTCTCTTCTCTTCTCTTCTCCTTCTCTTCTCTTCTCTTCCTCTTCTCTTCTCTTCTCTTGCTTCTTCTCTTCTCTTCTCTTCTCTTCTCTCTCTTCTCTCTCTTCCTCTCTTCTCGTCACTTCTCCCTCCTCCTCTCTCCTCTCCTCTCCTCTTCTCCCTCTCCTCCTCCCCTCCCTCCCTCTCCTCACCTCTCTTCTCTCTCTCCTCTCTTCTCTTCTCCTCTCCTCTCCCCACCCCTCCCCTCTCCTCTCTTCTGTTTTCTCTCTCTCCTCTCCTCTCCTCTCTCCTCCCCTCCCCTCTCCTCTCCTCTCTCTCCTCTCCCCACCCCTCCCCCTCTCCTCTCCTCTCCTGTCCTCTTCCACCTCTCCTCTCCACTCCTCTCCTCTCTTCTCTTCTCTTCTCCTCTCCTCTCTTCTCTTCTCTTCTCCTCTCCCCACCCCTCCCCTCTCCTCCCCTCTCTTCTGTTTTCTTTTCTTTTCTTCTCTTCTCTTCTCTCTCTTCTCTTTCTCTTCTCTTCTTCTCTTCTCTTCTCTTCTCTTCTCTTCTCTCTCCCTCCCCTCCCCTCCCTCCCCTCTCCTCTCCTCTCCTC
>JARGCV010000673.1:7500-40000 GCA_034064705.1 Bothrops alternatus
AAATATATATATTAAAAAGAAGAGATTCAAGAGCACCAACAAAGATTGATATTTCAACACAGGCACTTCTGGGAATAGAATGGAATAGAATAGAATAGAATAAAATAGAATAGAATATAGAATATAGAATATAGAATAGAGAATATAGAATATAGAATAGAGAATAGAGAATAGAGAATAGAGAATAGAGAATAGAGAATAGAGAATAGAGAATAGAGAATAGAGAATAGAGAATAGAGAATAGAGAATAGAATAGAATAGAATAGAGAATAGAGAATAGAGAATAGAGAATAGAATATAGAATAGAATAGAATAGAATAGAATAGAATAGAATAGAATAGAATAGAATAGAATAGAATAGAATATAGAATATAGAATATAGAATATAGAATATAGAATATAGAATATAGAATATAGAATGGAATGGAACGGAATATAGAATATAGAATATAGAATATAGAATATAGAATATAGAATATAGAATATAGAATATAGAATATAGAATATAGAATATAGAATATAGAATATAGAATATAGAATATAGAATATAGAATGGAATATATAATATAGAATATAGAATATATAATATATAATATATAATATATAATATAGAATATAGAATATAGAATATAGAATATAGAATATAGAATATAGAATATAGAATATAGAATATAGAATATAGAATATAGAATATAGAATATAGAATATAGAATAGAATAGAATAGAATATAGAATAGAATAGAATATAGAATATAGAATATAGAATATAGAATATTGAATATAGAATATAGAATATAGAATATAGAATATAGAATATAGAATATAGAATATAGAATATAGAATATAGAATGGAATGGAACGGAACGGAACGGAACGGAGCAGAGCAGAGCAGAGCAGAGCAGAGTAGAGTAGAGTAGAGTAGAGTAGAGTAGAACAGAACAGAACAGAACAGAACAGAACTTATACCATCTCAAATAAGTGACTGTCTAGTCCAAGTGATGGCGAAACTTTTAGAGACCGAGTGCCCAAACTGCAACCCAAAACCCACTTATGCATTGTCGAGTGCCGGGTGGGTGTGGCCCATTGGGTGGGCATGGCCCATTGAGTGGTGTGGTTGCAGTGGTAACAGCAGACTGGGTGAGACTAAAAAGTTCAATCAATCAATTCCAACTTTGCGAGATCTTTTTTTTACTGCGAGAAGTTGAAATTGACTGATTGAACCTTTTTTTTTTGCACATGGTGGTGGAGGCCTAAAGCGAAAAGGTTTTATAAAACCCAGCTGAAGGCCTAGGATTGGGGCGGCGGTGCGCGTGCCCACAGAGAGGGCTCTGAGTGCTGTCTCTGGCACCCGTGCCATGGGTTCGCCACCATGGGTCTAGCCTCTTCTTAAAAACCTCCAGGAATGGAGCACCCACAATTTCTGGAGGCCAGCTATTCCACTGATTAATTGTCCTCACTAATAGGAAGTTTCTCCTTAGTTTTAGGTTGCTTCTCTCTTTGGTCAGTTTCCAACCATTGTTTCTTGTCCTTCCCTCTGATGCTTTGATGAATAACGTGACCCCCTCTCCTTTGTGGCAGCCCCTCAAGTACACGACATGCTATCATGTCACTCCTATTTCTTCTTTTCTTTAGACTTCAATAGCGAAACCCAAGTCCCGCAGACGTTCTTCATATGTTTTAGTCTCCAGGCCTTTGATCATCTTAGTTGCTCTTCTCTGAACGTTTTCCAAGGTCTCAACATCTTTTTTGTAGTATGGTGACCAAAATTGGTTGCAATATTCTATGTGTGGTCATTCTAGGGCTTTATAAAGTGGTACTAATATTTCCACAAAGAAGAGGGAGTCAAGCTCTTCTCCAAAGCACCTGAAGGCAGGACAAGAAGCAAATGGCTGGAAACTCATCAAGGAGAGAAGCAACCTAGAACTAAGGAGAAACTTCCTAAGAGTTAGAACAATTAACCAGTGGAACAACCTGCGTCCAGAAATTGTGGGTGCTCCATCAATGGAGATTTTTAAGAAGAGACTGGACAGTCACTTGTCTCAGATAGTATAGGGTTCTCCTACTTGAGCAGGGGGATGGACTAGAAGACCTCCAAGGTCCCTTCCAGCTCTATTCTATTCTATTCTATTCTATTCTATTCTATTCTGTTCTGTTCTGTTCTGTTCTGTTCTGTTCTGTTCTATTCTATTCTATTCTATTCCATATTTTCTATTCTATTCTATTCTATTCTATTCTATTCTATTCTATTCTATTCTATTCTATTCTATTCTATTCTATTCTATTCTATTCTATTCTATTCTATTCTATTCTATTCTATTCTATTCTGTCCTAAATTGGTTATTCTGTTCTGAAAAAGTTTACACTCTTTCTGCTTCCTCATAATTCACCCCTCCCTAAAAACAATGTGTCTGCCTTTGAGAATTGGTCTGCCGTGGCTTCTCGTCCCATCTGCCGTGGTTTCTCATTAAGGAAAAAAAAAGTTACAGTTATAAAACTTCAGCAAAGGTCCCTCCATTTCTTCTTGAACCTCGGTGCTCTGCCATAGCCCCTGAATTAGTCAATCGTATCATACTGACGCATAAGCATATTTATTAAAAATAGCCCTGGGCATCTCCCAAACATCAAGCTGATTTTCTAATTGGTTTGCAGCTGTTAGGCTGTCATGCAAATTATTTTCCACTGTGATGCTAAAATCCAGCTCTATCAGCAACAGAGAACAACAGGAGCCCCGTGCTAGAGGTCAGCTCCTGGATGCTCCTGCCTCTGATAGGGTAATCTCAAGGGATCCTTTGAGCTGACTCCTGAAAACAAACCATTGCAGGGGTCGATCACCGCCCCAGTTGGGATCCTTTTAACCCAGCAGGTGACAAGTGCTCCAGTGCAAAATTGGTCCCAGCTAGTTTGCCACTAAAGGTACTTTTGATTAACTCTGCCCAACAAGGCAGCAGCCATGGATCTTCACTTCGGCCCTATAGAAATAGAATAGAATACAACAGAATAGAAAATATGGAACAGAACAATAGAATAGAATAGAATAGAATAGAATAGAATAGAATAGAATAGAATAGAATAGAATAGAATAGAATAGAATAGAATAGAATAGAATAGAATAGAATAGAATAACAATAACAATAATAAAGTTGGAGGTCATCTAGTCCAACACCCTGCTCAGGCAGGAAACCCTATACCATTTCAGACAAATGGCTGTCCAGTCTCTTCTTAAAAACCTCCAGTGTTGGAGCATTTACAGCTTCTGGAGGCAGGTGGTTCCACGGGTTAATTGTTCTCACTGTCAGGAAGTTTCTCCTTACTTCTAGGTTGCTTCTCTCCTTGGTTAGTTTCCATCCGTTGCTTCTTGTCCTGCCTTCAGACGCTTTGGAGAATAGCCTGACTCCCTCTTCTTTGGGGCAGCCCCTGAGATACTGGAAGACTGCTATCATGTCCCCCCTTGTCCTTCTCTTCCTTAAACTAGACATACCCAATTCCAGCCACCGTTCCTTACATGCTTTAGCCTCCAGTCCCCTGATCATCTTTGTTGCTCTTCTCTGCACTCTTTCCAGAGTCTCAAAATCTTTTTTACATCGTGGTGACCAAAACTGGATGCAGTATTCCAAGAATAGAATAGAATAGAATAGAATAGAATAGAATAGAATAGAATAGAATAGAATAGAATAGAATAGAATAGAATAGAATAGAATAGAATAGAATAGAATAGTAGAGTAGAGTAGAGTAGAGTAGAGTAGAGTAGAGTAGAGTAGAGCAGAGCAGAGCAGAGCAGAGCAGAGTAGAGTAGAGTGGCATAGAATAGAATAGAATAGAATAGAATAGAATAGAAACACAGAATGGAATGGAATGGAATGGAATAGAATAGAATAGAATAGAATAGAATAGAATAGAATAGAATAGAATAGAATAGAATAGAATAGAATAGAATAGAATAGAATAGAATAGAAACGAAACACAGAATGGAATGGAATGGAATGGAATAGAATAGAATAGAATAGAATAGAATAGAATAGAATAGAATAGAATAGAATAGAATAGAATAGAATAGAATAGAACTAAAAGGGACCTTGGAGGTCTTCTAGTCCAGCCCCCTGCTCAAGCAGGAGAACCTATATCATCTCAGACAGGTGACTGTCTAGCCTCTTCTTAAAAACCTCCAGTGATGGAGCATCCACAATTTCTGAAGGCAACTTCCTTCTTCCTTTTTGTGGAAGTCACCCAGTGGTGGGATTCAAATAGGTGAACAACCGGTTCTCTGTATGGATGCCGCTTCCGGAAGTCCATTCTGGGCCTGGGCAACAAAAAATTAGCTACCAGTTCTGCCGGAAGTGGTGTGAACTGGCTGAATCCCTCCACCGAAGTCACCTAATTCTTGTATCACCAAAGCCCCAGAGGGCAGGACGAGAAACAAGGGTTGGAAACAGACCAAAGAGAGAAACAACCTGGAATTAAGGAGAAACTTCCTGACAGTGAGGACAATTAACCAGTGGAACAGCTGGCCACCAGAAATCGTGGGCGCTCCATCACTGGAGGTTTTTAAGAAAAGACTAGACATTCCCCTGTCTGAGATGATACAGGTTCTCCTGCTTGAGCAGGGGGCTGGACTAGAAGACCTCCAAGGTCCCTTCCCGTCATCAACGTGAGTCAGTTGCCAAGTCTATGAATTTGGAGCACGTGACCACGGGGAGGCCGCAACGGTCTTCACCGGGAAAAATTGGTCATCAGTCACTTTTTTCAGTGCTGTTGTAACTTCAAATCAAGTCACTAAACAAACAGTTGTAACTTGAGGACCAGCTGTACTTTTTCAGTCTTCAATGTCAAATCTGAAATCTCCCCTTCAATTTTTAAGTTCTTCATTTCATCCCAGACCAACAGATATCTCTGAATTATTTTTTTTACAAGTCGTCCATTCGCCAGGGTTTTAAGATGGGCTGCATCTATATCTTTCTCATTCATTCATTCATTCATTCATTCATTCATTCATTCATTCATACATACATTCATTCATTCATTCATATATTCATTCATTAATTCATTCATTCAAATATTCATTCATTCATTAATTCATTCCTATGTTCATTCATTTATTCATATATTCATTCATTCATACATTAATTCATTCATATATTCATTCATTCATTCATTCCATTTCTATTTCCATGGCTGCCCATCTCAATCAATAATTCTAAGCGGCTTGCAATTCCAAATTGTGTCGTTTTATCAACCACCAGTTCAGCCCCCTTTCCAAATCAATCAAAAAATTAGACAAAATTAAAATGTTTTATAGATGGCACCTTCCACCAGCAAGACTAGCAAAAATGTTTAAAAATATGTCAGATAGATGTTGGAAATGTAAACATAATATAGGCACGTATTCTCCTATTTGGTGGACATGCGGGAAGGCAAAGGTTTATTGGAAAAATATACACATGTGGTTAGAAAAAATATTGGATGAACAAGTGGATTTTAAACCTGAACTTTTTTTATTAGGCACCATGCCTGAAAAGACTAATAAGCAGAAATTATATTTAATTCTACATATGACCACAGCAGCAAGAATAATTTTTGCACAATATTGGAAGAATGAAGCTTTGCCATCAGAGGAAGAAATAATCAGGAAGATTTTGGAATGTGCAGAGATGGACAGATTAACCATGAGGCTGAAAGACAAAGAAGACACAGACTATTATCAAATTTGGAACTTATTTTATACTTGGTTAGAGAAAAGAAGCAAGGATTGGGAATTGAACATGAACTAGTTTAGCAAATTTCAGACAACTTGTTGATTGGAAAAATTTACATATATTGGGGGAGAAAACTAATAAAAAAGATTGAAAAAAAAATAGACAAAATAGATCTCCCTGCCTGCATCTGGCCATTGAGTTATACTTCTCTGGTCATTTCTCCCAAACTATTCCAATTTCCAGCAACCGTTTGCATTTTTCCTCAATACCATATACAGTATTACCGAGCATAGATTTTTTTAAAAACAAAAAACTGTTCTTCCATCTATTGATTTTCCCGCCCATTGTTCTTTTCACAGTTCAACTCACACAGTTTTGAAGTTTCGGATTTAATAAGACTCATCCCCTTATAGCAAAAAACAATTAGGATATAACAATATAACACACCTTTGAAGATGAGTGACACGGTCTTTAGATCCACTGACAGTATACAGAAGAGTTATACGCTTGTGTCATCATATTTTGTTATGGTCAAGATCGAGGAACATTAAACGCTGGTAAAGATAATAAAGTAAAAGATAATAAGCTGGGGCTATAGGAAACCTTGCATACCTTTTTCCTGAGACTGTCCATATTCTGTTACAATCTGGGTAGATTAATAATAATAATAATAATAATAATAATAATAATAATAATAATAATAATAATAATAATAATAATAATAATAATAATACTGCAACGCTCTCTACATGGGGCTACCCTTGAAGAGTGTTCGGAGACTACAATTAGTGCAGAATGCAGCTGCGCGAGCGGTTGTGGGTCTTCCTCGTCGGGCCCACATTTCGTCAACTCTCCGCATGCTGCATTGGCTGCCTATTGATCTCCGAGCCCAATTCAAAGTGTTGGTTATTACCTATAAAGCCCTTTATGGCAAGGGACCAGGATACTTATGGGACCGTCTTCTGCCACATACTTCCCTACGACCGGTGAGAGCGCACAGGGTCGGCCTCCTCCAGGTCCCGTCAGCGAAACAATGTCGTCTGGCGGGTCCTTGGGGGAGGGCCTTCTCTGTTGTGGCGCCCACCCTCTGGAACCAACTGCCTCCTGAAGTCCGCGTTTCTCCCACGCTCCTGGCCTTCCGTAAAAACCTTAAACCTTTCCTCTGCTGGCAGGCCTGGGGATGATTGTGGATTGAATGGTGAATATGAGTGGGTGTTAGTTTGTTTTCTAGATATTTTTATTTGGACTTGTATTGAAATTTGATGTTTTATATACATGTTGTTAGCCGCTCCGAGTCTCCGGAGAGGAGCGGCATACAAGACCGAATAAAATAAATAAATAAATATAATAGTAATAGTAATAGTAATAATAGTAATAATAAAGTTGGAGGTCATCTAGTCCAACCCCCTGCTCAGGCAGGAAACCCTACACTATTTCAGACAAATGGTTGTCCAATCTATTCTTGAAAAATCTCCAGTATTGGAGCATTCACAACTTCTGGAGGCAAGTTGTTCCACTGGTTAATTGTTCTCACTGTCAGGAAGTTTCTCCTTAGTTCCAGGTTGCTTCTCTCCTTGGTTAGTTTCCATCCGTTGCTTCTTGTCCTGCCTTCAGGTACTTTGGAGAATAGCTTGACTCCCTCTTCTCTGGGGCAGCCCCTGAGATACTGGAAGACTTGCTATCCTGTCCCCCCTCGTCCTTCTCTTCATTAAACTGGACATACCCAATTCCAGCAGCCGTTCCTTGTTTGTTTTAGCCTCCAGTCCCCTGATCACCTTTGTTGCTCTTCTCTGCACTCTTTCCAGAGTCTCAAATATCTTTTTTACATCGTGGTGACCAAAACTGGATGCAGGATTCCAAGTGTGACCTTACCAAGGCCTTGTAAAACGGTATTAATATTTCACCTGATCTTGATTCTATCCCTCTGTTGATGCAGCCTAGAACTGTGTTGGCTTTTTTGGCAGCTGCAGCACATGGCTGGCTCCTATCTAAGGGATTGTCCACTAGGACTCTGAGGTCCCTCTCACAGTTACTACTATTGATCAAGGAACCACCGTCCTATACCAAAAGCTGTGCATTTGGTTTTTCTTGCCTAAATGTAGAACCTTCCTTTTTTCACCATTGAATTTCATTGTGTTAGATAGCTCCCAGTGTTCAAGTCTGTCCAGAACCTCCTGTATCCTAAGCCTGTAACTTCTGGAGGGTTGGCTCTTCCTGCCAGCTTGGTGTCATCTGCAAGTTTGGTGAGTTCCCCATCTGTCCCCTAATTTTGATTGTCATCACTGTCAGGAAATTTCTCCTTAATTCTAGGTTGGTTCTCTCTTTTCACAAGTTTCCAACCTTTACTTCTTGTCCTGCCTTCAGGGACTTTGGAGAATAGCTTGACTCCCTCTTCTTTGGGGCAGCCCCTGAGATACTGGAACACGGCTATCATGTCCCCCCTCGTCCTTCTCTTCGTTAAACTGGACATCCCCAATTCCAGCAACTGTTCCTGATATGTTTTAGCCTCCAGTCCCCTGATCATCTTTGTTGCTCTTCTCTGCACTCTTTCAACATCTTTTTTACATCGTGGTGACCAAAACTGGATGCAGGATTCCAAGTGTGGCCTTACCAAGGCCTTGTAAAGTGGTATTAACCCTTCACGTCATCTTGATTCTCTCCCTCTGTTCATACAGCCCAGCACTGTGTTGGCTTTTTTGGCAACTGCAACACACGACTGGCTCCTATTTAAGGGATTGTCCACTAGGACTCCGAGATCCCTCTCACAGCTACTACTATTGAGCGAGGTACCCCCTATACTATACCTGTGCATTTGGTTTTTCTTGCCTAAATGTAGAACCTTACTTTTTTCACCACTGAATTTCATTTTGTTAGATAGCGCCCAGTGTTCAAGTCTGTCAAGTGTGTTACTAACTTAAGAACTGCCATGATCCACTTAACAACTGTGGCAAGAAAGGTCATAAAATGGGGCAAAGCTCACTTAACAACTGTTCTGCTTAGCGATGGAAATTTTGAGGTCAGTTCTGGTCGTAAGTTGAGGACCAGCTGTATCCTTCACTTTCCGGAGGAATTCTTACGGATGCCACGTGACACCGGTACATTTGTGGTCACTGTCTTTTTTGCGATGGTATGCAAGGTCCCTGGGTGACTTTGAGCCAATATATCAGCCCAGCCTATCTGACGGGGTTTATTTGTGGAATACAATATAAAGAGCGAGCATTAAATATACCACTTTGAGCTTTGCTGTGAAATATGAGGTATATATCCAATAAATCACCATTATCTTGTCAAGAGTGGGCTTCCCAACTCATAGCTTACTCCAGCTATGCTTCTCTTTTTAATAATATTATTTCTTTTTCTATTTTTATTTTTCTATTTTTCTATTTTTAATTCTATTCCATTCCATTCCATTCTCTATTTCTATTTCTATTTCTATTCTATTCTATTCTATTCTATTCTATTCTATTCTATTCTATTCTATTCTATTCTATTCTATTCTATTCTATTCTATTCTATTCTATTCTATTCTATTCTATTCTATTCTTCTATTCCATTCTACATTCTACTCTACTCTACTCTACTCTACTCTACTCTACTCTACTCTATTCTATTCTATTCCATTCCATTCCATTCCCTATTCTATTCTATTCTATTCTATTCTATTCTATTCTATTCTATTCTATTCTATTCTATTCTATTCTATTCTATTCTATTCTATTCTATTCTATTCTATTCTTTTTTTTGAATAAAATTTTATTGGTTTTTAAAGTTTTACAAAGAAAAAAGAAGTAATAACTCAACTGAAAACAATCATATAGCACATTTACCAAACAATCCATATAACTGCTCGGTACCCCCCCACCACATCCCCCTAAACCTAACCTTCCCCTCCTCTTACCATCTATCTACCTACTTTCCTCTCTCCTTTCTCTATACTCCACCCACCTCTATCCCCACTCTTCCCCCTCTTACCAACTTCCTACTTACCTCTACCTTCACTCCTCCTTCCTCTTTCCATCCGATGTGGTGCCCAGAGGCCACCCGAGCAACCCCTTAATACCTATAGTTACATATTCTTACATCAACCCCGATTACAGTTGAGAAAACATAGTATATGTTGTGGGTGTCTCACGACTGGATGATGACATATCAGAGGGGGAGGAAGCACAAGCAGGCCCCTCTGGGTATTTTCCCCCCCCCCCGGCAGCCGAATCAGATAATGAGGAGTTTTGTATGCATTCTGAATCAGACTCTCCAAATGATGAGTCAGATTTAGAGCAAGACGATAAATGGATTGATCCGAGGTTCCGAAGGTTTGATAAGCGAAGGTGTCAGTTAACTGGAAAAAGGAAGTAATGGGGGGAAGTGACGTATCGGACACTATATTAGAGGGGGGAAGTAGACTACGCCCTTGTTACGAGCAACGTTTATCAATGAGAGGTTTGGAAACTTTTGCAATGCTTTGAAAGTCTGATGTTTTGACAACCTAGCGAAGGATAATGAGGTCTCGGACAATGTGATAACGACAGAGTGAGTAATTGGAAAGTTTGGAAGGAGTTTGTTGTAATCTAAATGTAAATAATTAGTCTTGGATGTTTCTGCCAGCAAAATGTCAGCAGCTTGCTTTGAAATGAATCCTTTTGAAATGTGTTTAATAAATCTCTTAAAGACATATTTACGTGGATTTTAATGAGTTGGGAGAGGCCAGACATAACAGTATACAAATTATATACACCCTCCCACCTCCCCCCCCCGACTTCCCAGAGTGAATACAGGGTAGGAACGCAAGAAACCCCACTAAACTACCTATAATATAACTATTTAACTATATACCAAATGTAATTTCATCAATTGATATTTCCTTTGTATATAGTCTATCCATTTTTTCCAATCCATCATAAATTTTTCATTTGAGTGGTTCTTCAAATATGCGGAAATCTTAGCCATTTCTGCCATATTTATAACTTTTAACGTCCATTCTTCAATAGATGGTAATTCAGACGTCTTCCAATATTGCCCCACCAATAGTCTTGCTGCAGTAATCAAGTTCAAAATCAAGTTAGTCTCTATGGTGGTACAGTCTTTTATAATGCCAAGCAAAAACAACTGTGGTGAAAATTCAATACGCTTTTTCAATATATTCTGAAGAATCCACCATATTTTTATCCAAAAAGCCTTGATTTTTTTGCAAGTCCACCAAATATGAAAATAAGTAGCGTCCATCGATTCACATCTCCATTCTCTATTTCTATTTCTATTTCTATTTCTATTTCTATTTCTATTTCTATTTCTATTTCTATTTCTATTCTATTCTATTCTATTCTATTCTATTCTATTCTATTCTATTCTATTCTATTCTATTCTATTCTATTCATTCCATTCTACATTCTATTCTATTCTATTCTATTCTATTCTTCTATTCCATTCTACATTCTACTCTACTCTACTCTACTCTACTCTACTCTACTCTACTCTACTCTACTCTACTCTACTCTACTCTACTCTACTCTACTCTACTCTACTCTACTCTACTCTACTCTATTCTATTCCATTCCATTCCATTCCATTTCCTATTCTATTCTATTCTATTCTATTCTATTCTATTCTATTCTATTCTATTCTATTCTATTCTATTCTATTCTATTCTATTCTATTCTATTCTATTCCATTCCATTCCATTCCATTCCATTCCATTCCATTCCATTCTTTATTCCATTCTATTCTATTCTATTCTATTCTATTCTATTCTATTCTATTCTATTCTATTCTATTCTATTCTATTCTATTCTATTTTATTCTATTCTATTCTATTCTATCCATTCCATTCCATTCCATTCCATTCCATTCTATTCTATTCTATTCTATTCTATTCATTCCATTCTACATTCTATTCTATTCTATTCTATTCTATTCTATTCTATTCTATTCTATTCTATTCTATTCTTCTATTCCATTCTACATTCTATTCTACTCTACTCTACTCTACTCTACTCTACTCTACTCTACTCTACTCTACTCTACTCTACTCTACTCTACTCTATTCTATTCTATTCCATTCCATTCTATTCTATTCTATTCTATTCTATTCCATTCCATTCCATTCCATTCCATTCTATTCTATTCTATTCTATTCTATTCTATTCTATTCTATTCAATATTTTCTATTCTATTCTATTCCATATTTTCTATTCTATTCTGTTCTGTTCTGTTCTGTTCTGTTCCGTTCCGTTCCGTTCCGTTCCGTTCCGTTCCGTTCCGTTCCGTTCCGTTCCGTTCTATTCTACTTTCCCCCATAGAGGCAAGTCCAAATGTTAAACCTCAGATTTCAAGCTGGGTTCTTTCTCTGTGGTGGTGCTTCTTAACCTTGAACAGCTTCAAATTCCATGGACCTCAACTCCCAGAATTCCCCAGGCAGCACCGGGATTCTGGGAATTGAACTTCACAGATCTTAAAGGTGCCAGGGTTGAGAAACCCTGGCTTGCAATATAAACCCAGATGAAGCAGAAATGGACGTTGTTGACTCAAACAAGGTTACATCGGTAAGGGTTAATCGCATGTAATCATAGCCAGTCTCGTGAGACAAAGGAAATGAACTGGTTCCCGTTCTGGAAACACCCATTAAAGATGTCCAAGACACTTGAAGGACTTTTAGCCAACATTTGAGGGCACATTAGATAAATCTGATGGTTAAAAACTGGCTCTTTATTTTTGTCTGCAAGTGGAGAGGGTGATTTCAGAGATCCTGGAGGAAAGAGAAAGTGGCATCAACGTTTTGTTCAAGCAGTTGCACTGAAAGGAAGGAAGGAAGCCTTTAGACTGCTGCAAGTCTGGATCTGATGGGTTGAGCCTAACAATGTCCAGCCTGCTTGTTTCGTGCCCCCAGTGAGACCATCTAAGGACAATCATTACACTGCTAATTGTCTTTCTTTTTTTCCTCCTTTCTTTCCTTTCTGCCTTCCCTCCCTCCCCTTCCTCCTTTCCTTCCTTCCCTCCTTTCCTTCCTCCCTTCCTTTTCTCGTTCCCTTCCTTCCTTCCTTCCTCCCTCCCTCCCTTCCTTCCTTTCTTCCTCCCTTCCTTCCCCTCCTTCTTCCTTCCTTCCTTCCTTCCTTCTTTCCCTTCCTCCCTCCCTTCCCTCCCTCTCTCCCTCCTTTTCCTCCCTCTCTCCCTCCCCTCCCTTCCTTTCCTCATTTCCTTCCTCCTTCCCTCCCTCCCTCTCCTCCCTCCCTCCCTTCCTCCCTCCCTTCCCTCCCCCTCCCTCCCATTCCTTCCTTTCCTCATCTCCTCCCTCCCTCCCTTCCTCATTCTCTCCCTTCCTTTCCTTGTTTCCTTCCTCCCTTCCTTCCTCCCTCCCCCTCTCCCTCCTGTTCCTTCATTTCCTCATCTCCTCACTCCCTTCCTCCCTCCCTCCCTTCCTCCCTCCCTCCCTTCCTCCCTCACTCCCTTCCTTCCTTCCCTCCCCCTCCCTCCCGGTCCTTCCTTTCCTCATCTCCTCCCTCCCTTCCTCATTCTCTCCCTTCCTTTCCTTGTTTCCTTCCTCCCTTCCTTCCTCCCTCTCTCCCCTCTCCCTCCACTTCCTTCTTTTCCTCATCTCCTCCCTTCCTCCCTCCCTCCCCCTCTCCCTCCCGTTCCTTCCTTTCCTCATCTCCTCCCTCCCTCCCTTCCTCCCTTCCCCTCTCCCTCCCGTTCCTTCCTTTCCTCATCTCCTCCCTCCCTCCCTCCCTCCCTTCCTCCCTCACTCCCTTCCTTCCTTCCCTCCCCCTCCCTCCCGGTCCTTCCTTTCCTCATCTCCTCCCTCCCTTCCTCATTCTCTCCCTTCCTTTCCTTGTTTCCTTCCTCCCTTCCTTCCTCCCTCTCTCCCCTCTCCCTCCACTTCCTTCTTTTCCTCATCTCCTCCCTTCCTCCCTCCCTCCCCCTCTCCCTCCCATTCCTTCCTTTCCTCATCTCCTCCCTCCCTCCCTTCCTCCCTTCCCCTCTCCCTCCCGTTCCTTCCTTTCCTCATCTCCTCCCTTCCTCCCTCCCTCCCTCCCTCCCTTCCTCCCTCACTCCCTTCCTTCCTTCCCTCCCCCTCCCTCCCGGTCCTTCCTTTCCTCATCTCCTCCCTTCCTCATTCTCTCCCTTCCTTTCCTTGTTTCCTCCCTCCCTCCCTTCCTCCCTCCCTCCCCTCTCCCTCCACTTCCTTCTTTTCCTCATCTCCTCCCTCCCTCCCTCCCTCCCTCCCCCTCTCCCTCCCGTTCCTTCCTTTCCTCATCTCCTACCTCCCTTCCCTCCCTCCCCCTCCCCCTCCCCTTCCTTTCTTTCCTCATCTCCTCCCTCCCTCTCTCCCTTCCTTTTCTCATTTCCTTCCTCCCTTCCTTCCTCCCTCCCTCCCTTCCCTCCCTCTCCTCTCCCTCCCCTTCCTTCCTTTCCTCATCTCCTCCCTCCCTTCCTCATTCCCTCCCTTCCTTTCCTCATTTCCTTCCTTTCCTTCCTCCCTTTCTCCCTTTCCTCCCTCCTTTTCCTCCCTTCCTTCTTTCCTTCCTTCCTCCTTCCCTCCCTCCCCTCCCTGCCTTCCTTCCTTCCCTCCCTCATTTCCTTCCTCCCTCCCTCCCTCCTTTTCCTTCCTTCCTTCCTTTTTTCCTTCCTTCCCTTCCCTTCCCTTCCCTTCCCTTCCCTTCCCTTTCCCCTTTTCAAGGCCCTGCTAATCAGATTGAAATATTCCTGGAGAATACACTCCACAACCTCAAAGTCCATTTCACACGGCTAATGACTTCATCAGGAGCAAAACAGTCATCAGTCAAAGCGGTTGCCACGGCAACCCCCCCTCGCACAGCTGTTTACCCACCCAAAAAGCACCCGCACAGCTCCTTCGCTGCACACACACATCACACACACACACACACACACACAGGCACACAGGCTCAGGCGGATCAGGAGATTCCTGGGTAGTGAAATTGAAATAATTCCATTATCCAACGTCTCTCTTTATGAAGTGATTTTTTTCCCCTCTCTCTCTTTTATTTTATTTTATTTTTTTTGTTGGCCTGGTTATAGGTATTAGCATATCAATGTGACTTTGACAGGCTTCTGGGGCTGCCAGAGATATATCTATTCATGTCCCCCCCCACCTCCTTTTGTGGGTGGGTAGCTCTGTGTGTGTGTGTGTGTGTGTGTGTGTGTGTGTGTGTGTGTGTGTGTGTGTGAGATGCTTCCCCCCCCCCTGTCAATTAGAGCCACCACCCAGCTTCATGGAATAATTTTCCCTGCCAGATTAAGGTCAGGGTGGGGGGGTCAGGTAATTTAATTGGCGCCATTATATCTAGAAGAGGCTGGATAGGGAACGGGGTGACGGGGTGAGGGGGAATCTCTAATAAAGCATCCCCCCCCCAGACACACACACACACACCAGTCCATGGAGATTGACAGACCGGCCAGGCCCTTTTGCCTCTTGATAAATATATGTTGGACTGGAAAAAATGGATAGAGTATATACAAGGGAAATATCAATCCAAGAAATTGTACTTAGCATATAGTTAAATTTTTACAGGTTGGATTGAAAATATAGTTAAATTTTTATTAGGATTTACATAATAGTTCTGTTTAGTTTAGTGGGTTTTCTTGTGTTTTACCCTGTATTCACTTTGGGAAGTCGGGGTGGGGGTGGGTTGGGGGGGTGTAATGGTGTACTCAACTGCAATATTGGCAATATATAAGAATGATATATTTATAGATATAAGCGGGGTTGCTCGGGCAGTACCTCTGGACCACATCTGGAGGGGGTGGAGACTGAGGAGTGAAGGATTGGAGGGAAGTAGGGAGGTTGTAGGAGAGGAGGGTGGAGAGTGAGGGAGGGAGAGAGAGGGTGGGGAAATGGAAGTAGGAGGAGGGAGGAAGAAAGAGGGGGATGTGGTGGGGGGGTGCTGCCGAGCAACACCCATAGTTATTTTATTTTATGTTAATTTTTAAAAGAATATACGCTTTGTTTTGTATGGGAGAAAGTTGTAAAAGATTGTATTAAGTTGAGTGGTATTCTATTTGTTTTTGTTTTGTTTATAATGATAAAACTAATAAAACTTTAAAAAAAAGAAAAAAAGAAAATTCACAGCCGTACCCTTGCCATAGAAAAAAAAAAGCTAGATGGTGGTGGCCATCTTGGCGCTTCCAGAGAGGAACCACCTTCTAAAGGCAGGATTCCCTTGAGTACCATTTGTTGGGGGTCAAGGGAAAGGGAGGGTTTTGCCTTCTCTTTCTGCTCAAGATCCCCATGTACAATTGGTGGGCCACTGTGTGACACAGAATGCTGGACTCGATGGGCTTTGGCCTGATTCAGCATGGCTCTTCTTATGTTCTTATGTAAAGTGGGTTTGCTCTCCCGAGAATCTGAATGTGAAAGTTGCTTTGTCTCCGGATGCTTCCCCAGGAGATGTCTTTGCACTCCGGGTGTCCTTACTGCTCGCTGAGCTTGGTGGCTTTCTTGCAAACGTTTCATTACCCAACTAGGTAACATCCTCAGGGCTAGTAGTGCAGAGGTCCCCAACCGTTTGGGCACCAGGGACCGGTTCCGTACAGAGAGTTTTTTTTTTCCCCACGGACCGGAGGGCGCGTGGTTTTGTGTGCTGCCTGCATCCCGCGGATGGGGCTTCGCTTGTTTGTATGGACCAGTTGCTGGCATGCTGCGACCCGGTTACCGGTCCATGGACCGGGGGTTGGGGACCCCTGTAGTAAGGCATAGGGTTAGCTCCCAATTTACATTCAAATGCCTTGCTTGTCAAATTAGTTGGAATGATCTTGATGGTTCTTTGGTTAGGTAGTTTGCTGTTAGCTTCTTCGACAGTTCCTTGATTAGGGTATTGTTTATTGCTTGATGTTGCTCTAATGCAGGGGTCTTCTAACTTGGCCCTTTTATGACTGGTGGACTTCAACTCCCAGAATTCCTCAGTCCGCCATTTTGATGAAACTGTGGGCTTGAATCCAGACCAGGGGTCTTCCAACTTGGCCCTCTGATGACTGGTGGACTTCAACTTCCAGAATTCCTCAGTCGGCCATTTTGGGGAAACTGCGGGCTTGGATCCAGACCAGGTGTTTTCCAACTTGGCCCTTTGATGACTGGTGGACTTCAACTCCCAGAATTCCTCAGTCGGCCATTTTGATGAAAGTGCGGGCTTGGATCCAGACCAGGGGTCTTCCAACTTGGCCCTCTGATGACTGGTGGACTTCAACTCCCAGAATTCCTCAGTCGGCCATTTTGGGGAAACTGCGGGCTTGGATCCAGACCAGGGGTCTTCCAACTTGGCCCTTTTATGACTGGTGGACTTCGACTCCCAGAATTCCTCAGTCGGCCATTTTGATGAAACTGTGGGCTTGGATCCAGACCAGGGGGTCTTCAAACTTGGCCCTGTGTGCCTGGCTGAGGAATTCTGGGGGTTGAAGTCCACAAGTCATAAAAGGGCCAAGTTTGAAGACCCCTGCTCTAATGTTAATCTTGGGTGTTAATCCAGGTTCTTCTCTTTTTATTCCGCTTTCAGCTTGCTGATGCTCTTTTTTGAATGGTATGTAGATGCCATTTATCTCAATGTACCCATTGGTGGCTGATTTGTCTGAGTGTCTGGTTTCCAGGAATTCTCTGGCATTTTTGGACTTGGCTTGGTCTAGGATGGACACTGCTTCCCTGTTGAAACTATGGTTAAGTCTGTCCAGGTGTTGTGTATTCAAAGAGTTTTCATCCTGTCTTCTGACTGCTAGGTGGTGTTCATAGATGTGTTCTGCTAGTCTTCTACCCGTTTACCCTACGTAGTGGCTGCTGCAGTCCTTACACTGTATGTTGTAGATGACTCCTGGTTTTTAGAATAGAATAGAGCTGGAAGGGACCTTGGAGGTCTTCTAGTCCAGCCCCCTGCTCAAGCAGGAGAACCTATACTATTTCAGACAAATGGCTGTCTATCCTCTTCTTAAAAACCTCCAGTGTTGGAGCATTCACCGCTTCTGGAGGCAGGTTGTTCCACTGGTTAATTGTTCTCACTCTCAGGAAGTTTCTCCTTAGTTCTAGGTTGCTTCTCTCCTTGATGAGTTTCCATCCGTTGCTTCTTGTCCTGCCTTCAGGGGCTTTGGAGAATAGCTTGATTCCCTCTTCTTTGGGGCAGCCCCTGAGAGATTGGATCACTGCTATCATGTCCCCCCTCGTCCTTCTCTTCATTAAACTGGACATACCCAATTCCAGCAGCTACTCTTTATATGTTTTAGCCTCCAGTCCCTGATAATTGTTCTAACTGTCCGGAAATTTAAAAAAACATAATAATAAAGTTGGAAGGGACCTTGGAGGTCATCTAGTCCAACCCCCCTCCTGCTCAGGCAGGAACCCCTATACCATTTGAGACAAATGGCTGTCCAGTCTCTTCTTAAAAGACTTCCAGTGTTGGAGCATTCACAGCTTTTGGAGACAGGTTGTTCCACTGGTTAATTGTTCTGACTGTCAGGAAGTTTCTCCTGAGTTTTAGGTTGCTTCTCTCCTGGATGAGTTTCCATCCGTTGCTTCTCGTCCTGCCTGCTTTGGAGAAGAGCTTGACTCCTTCTTCTTTGTGGCAACCCCTGAGATATTATTATGCACATGAAAGAAATAATGTCATCTGTGTCCTTAATGCAATGAAACAGGATGCGGGTAAACTTGATTGTCTCTCCCCGATCCCACCACGGACTGGACCCAGAAGAACTGGGAAGCATGTTAAGAAGCAGCCACAGAGGTAAGATGGGATTACCTGTACTGTTGATTTCTTTGGGAATGTCACCCAAAGCTGTGGAAGCTATAGTTTGTTTATTAGATAGCTCACTTCTAATCCCATTTCCTGCTTTCCTGATCCGCTCAATTTTTAACGAAATGTTTATTTCAGACGTCTCTTTCACAATTAACAAAATGTAGCCCTTTTGGGTCAATGTATACTTTCGCCCTCCCTTCTTTAATTCTTGACCGCCTCTCTCCCCACGCAAACCTGCTGTCATAGGGAATACCTATCGATCGTTCAATTCAATCGCCTCCACCTAGAGATTTATAAAGTCAACATTCCTAAAAGCAATCAGCGTTGTCCAACTTGATGCTTCGTCCAAGAAGTAGGGATGGTCAATATTTATTTCCAGCTGGGCCCATCTTCAGCCAGGGTTGCTGCCTGCAAGAAACAACAACATCAAGGGAGCAATTTTGCATGGGTGTTTTGCAGGAAATAATGATCTGTCCAAGCTAGTCAGTGAAAGAAGAAGAGCTGAGCCTGACAAGACACACGGACAGGTCTTCTGTTCCTCCAGCAGAGGAACCAGCACAATTGGGCTGAAGCTGTTGATCTGGGGGGGCAAAACGAAGAAGCTGCACACAATAGGGAGAAGCAAGTTGCCTTGTTGCTTCTATGAAGACTAGGATATTAAAAGTTAATTAGATTAGTTAAGAAGAGCGAGTTTGGCCTAGTGGTTAAGGTCTGGAAGCCAGGAGATGGTGAATTCTAGTCCCGCCTTAGGCATGAAAGCCAGCTGGGTGACTCTGGGCCGATCACCGGGAGATGGTGACTTCTAGTTCCGCCTTAGACATGAAAACCAACTGGGTGACTTTGGCCAATCACCAGGAGACGGTGAGTTCTAGTCCCGCCTTAGACATGAAAACCAACTGGGTGACTTTGGCCAATCACCAGGAGACAGTGAGTTCTAGTCCCGCCTTAGACATGAAAACCAACTGGATGACTTTGGGCCAATCACCAGGAGACAGTGACTTCTAGTTCCGCCTTAGACATGAAAACCAACTGGGTGACTTTGGCCAATCACCAGGAGACGGTGAGTTCTAGTCCCGCCTTAGGCACGAAAGCCAGCTGGGTAACTTTGAGCCAATCACTGTCTCTCAGCTCTCTGTCAAAGGGAAAGAAGATCCCTTTGATCTTCTTTCCTCCTTCCCAGAGTTTGACCTACCTACCTACCTTCCTTCCTTCCTTCCTTCCTTCCTTCCTTCCTTCCTTCCTTCTTTCTTTCTTTCTTTCTTTCTTTCTTTCTTTCCTTTCTTCCTTTCTTCCTTTCTTCCTTTCTTCCTTCCCCATTTTTGATCCAGGAGCTCCTCTACCTGACGCATGAGAGCCATCAATAGTGCCTTAACCATAAATTCAGTGAAGTAATGAGAGAGCATTTTCTTAGCTGAGTAAGATAACATTCCACTGTTAAGTTAATCTACCACAGGGGTAGTCAACCTTGGCTCTTTTATGACTCGTGGACTTCAACTCCCAGAATTCCTGAGCCAGCTTAGCTGGCTCAGGAATTCTGGGAGTTGAAGTCCACGAGTCATAAACGAGCCAAGGTTGACTACCCCTGATTGACCAGCCTGGTGCTAGACAAAGCGTGGAATGGCTTTGATATTTTTATTTCTTGTCCATCCCGGGAAAATGTCTTCATTTTCTTTTGAACCATTTGACTCTCCCTAGGATGTGAGCGCATCGCCAATGAAATGACTAATCTGCTAAGTGGATAAGAGGATTTAGCTCGATACACGAATCAGCGTAGATGGCTCTCTTATATTTTTTACTTTTATCATCTGAGATTGGATTTCTGCTCCACGCCGAAAACTCTAGGATGCTCACAATCATTTGCGAGAATCAATTAAAGACAATGAGATTCCCACTCAGTGCCTGATTAGTACAGCTGGATCAGAGGTCAGAGAATTGCTCCCATTCAAGGAAGCCATGAACAAATTACCCCATCCAAGCAGATTTGCTGCAAATTGAGTCTTTTTCAAAGCAGCGAATCAAATTGGCTGCCTTCTGTGGGCTTCATTATCTTCCAAAGTGCTTCACTGCTTCAAGGGCTCTCCCTATCATTTCTGGTTTTAGGAATATTACTTCTTTCTTTCTTTCTTTCTTTCTTTCTTTCTTTCTTTCTTTCTTTCTTTCTTTCTTTCTTTCTTTCTTTCCTTCCTTCCTTCCTTCCTTCCTTCCTTCTTTCTTTCCTTCCTTCCTTCTTTCTTTCTTTCTTTCTTTCTTTCTTTCCTTCCTTCCTTCCTTCCTTCCTTCTTTCCTTCCTTCCTTCTTTCTTTCTTTCTTTCTTTCTTTCCTTCCTTCCTTCCTTCCTTATTTCTTTCCTTCCTTCCTTCTTTCCTTCCTTCTTTCTTTCTTTCTTTCCTTCCTTCCTTCCTTCCTTCTTTCTTTCCTTCCTTCCTTCCTTCCTTCCTTCCTTCCTTCCTTCCTTCCTTCCTTATTTCTTTCCTTCCTTCCTTCCTTCTTTCCTTCCTTCCTTCTTTCTTTCCTTCCTTCCTTCCTTCCTTCCTTCCTTATTTCTTTCCTTCCTTCCTTCCTTCTTTCCTTCCTTCCTTCCTTCCTTCTTTCTTTCTTTCTTTCTTTCTTTCTTTCTTTCTTTCCTTCCTTCCTTCCTTCCTTCCTTCTTTCTTTCCTTCCTTCCTTCTTTCTTTCTTTCTTTCTTTCCTTCCTTCCTTCCTTCCTTCCTTCTTTCCTTCCTTCCTTCTTTCTTTCTTTCTTTCTTTCTTTCTTTCCTTCCTTCCTTCCTTCCTTATTTCTTTCCTTCCTTCCTTCTTTCCTTCCTTCTTTCTTTCTTTCTTTCCTTCCTTCCTTCCTTCTTTCTTTCCTTCCTTCCTTCCTTCCTTCCTTCCTTATTTCTTTCCTTCCTTCCTTCTTTCTTTCCTTCCTTCCTTCTTTCTTTCCTTCCTTCCTTCCTTCCTTATTTCTTTCCTTCCTTCCTTCCTTCTTTCCTTCCTTCCTTCCTTCCTTCCTTCCTTCCTTCCTTCCTTCCTTCTTTCTTTCTTTCTTTCCTTTCTTCCTTTCTTCCTTTCTTCCTTTCTTCCTTTCTTCCTTTCTTCCTTTCTTTCTTTCTTTCTACATTTGGCAGAACCAAAGCAGCCAAAACGAGCCAGTCATGTGTGGCGGCAGCCAAAAAGGTGAATACAATCCTTGGTTGTCTAAACAGAGGCGTAGGATAAAAATCACATGAAGTATTCGTACCACTTAATAAATACCTTAGCAAGGCCCACCCCTGGAATACTGCAGCCAATTTTGGTCACCATGTCACAAAAAAGATGCTGAGACTTTGGAAAACATGCAGAGAAGAACGACCAAGATGTTTAAAGGCCTGGAGACGAAAACATATGAAGAATAATTGCAGGAATCGGTATGTCCAGTTTAAGGAAGTGACAGGATAGCAGTCTTTCAATATCTGAGGGGCTGCCACAAAGAAGTGGGGGTCAACCTGTTTTTTTTCCAAAAACACCAGAGGGACAGGACAAGAAAAAACGGATGGAAACTGACCAAAGAGAGAAGCAATCTGGAATTAAGGAGAAATTTCCTAACAGGGAGGGCAATTAGCCAGTGGAACGACTTGCCTCCAGAAGTTGTGGGTGCTTCATCACTGGAGGTCTTTAAGAAGAGACTGGACAGCCACTTGTCTGAAATGGTATGCTTATGTAGAGGGTTGGACTAGAAGACCTCCAAGGTCCCTTCCAGCTCTATTCTGATTGATTGATTGATTGATTGATTGATTAAAATGGTATAGGGTCTCCTGCTTGAGTAGAGGGTTGGTCTAGAAGAAGGGTAGGCAACCTTGGCCCCTTCATGACTTGTAGACTTCAACTCCCAGAATTCCTGAGCCGGCATGAGGGAAACTTTGGCCCCTTCATGACTCGTGGACTTCGACTCCCAGAATTCCTGAGCCGGCATGAGGGAAACTTTAGCCCCTTCATGACTCGTGGACTTCGACTCCCAGAATTCCTGAGCCGGCATGAGGGAAACTTTGGCCCCTTCATGACTCGTGGACTTCGACTCCCAGAATTCCTGAGCCGGCATGAGGGAAACTTTAGCCCCTTCATGACTCGTGGACTTCGACTCCCAGAATTCCTGAGCCGGCATGAGGGAAACTTTGGCCCCTTCATGACTCGTGGACTTCAACTCCCAGAATTCCTGAGCCAGCCTGGCTCAGCTTGGAAACCTCTCCCTGTCCCCTCAGCATGGCTGGCTCAGGAATTCTGGGAGTTGAAGTCCACGAGTCATAAAAGAGCCAAGGTGGCCTACCCCTGGTCTAGAAGACCTCCAAGGTCCCTTACAACTCTATTCTGATTGATTGATTGATTGATTGATTCACTAGATAACCTACAACCTTGCAAGTTCATTTTCATATAATACATGCAGTGACATGGAGGACATGTGGTGTCCGATAAGCCCTCTCACATAGTTATTGTATTCACGTCGGAAGTACTGAGGCGCTTTTGGCTTGAAAGGATTAACCGTTGCCCAGGTGACACCCAGCTGGGGGGGCTCCTTTCATGTCTCTATGAGTCCTCTGAAGTGATAGCTATTTATTATCGATTCACGTTTGCACACTTCCCAACCGCTAGGTCAGCAGGAGCTGGGCACGCTGTATGCCCGTAAGATCCTAAATGGACTTATTGGGCTTGCAAACCTCTCTTGCACGGAAAGAGTTTCAAGTGGCCCATGCTTTTACTGAAGCACAGGTATCTCTGATGTTTTCTTCTGCCTGGGGACCACTTCGGACCGAAAGATGAAATCTTATCTGGGTTTTTTCCCAGGGGAATTCATGCAACCCGGGAAGATTCTTGTAATACAGGAGGAAGTCAATAAAGCAGCTTGCTTTAGCTGTTTATCAGCGGTTCTCGTTTGTTTGCGCTTGACACACTGACTGGATATACCGTCAAGAGAAGGCTGTGTGCCGCTAGATTGCGGTGGATGCTTTGGTACAAAGTCTTCCCCAGCTGCAGGCTTTTAAGAGTGCGTCTTGCAGAGTGCACACCTCTAAAATTAAATTCATTCGGCAATTGAACATGCCTTTGTCATTGACGGATACTAGATCCTGCTTAAGGGCTATCAATGTTTCTCAATTTTTGACCTGGAAACCCTTAGACTTCCATATTTTACGCTGCATACCTGTTAATATGTGTGATGTCATTTGATATTTTATAGTCTCTGATCACTGACATGTAATAATAATAATAATAATAATAATAATAATAATAAAGTTGGAAGGGACCTTGGAGGTCATCTAGTCCAACCCCCTGCTCAGGCAGGAAACCCTATACCATTTCAGACAAATGGCTGTCCAGTCTCTTCTTAAAAACTTCCAGGGTTGGAGCCTTCACAGCTTCTAGAGGCAGGTTGTTCCACTGGTTAATTGTTCTCACTGTCAGAAAATTTCTCCTTAGTTCTAGGTTGCTTCTCTATTTGGTTAGTTTCCATCTGTTGCTTCTTCTCCTGCCTTTAGGTGCTTTGGAGAATAGCTTGACTCCCTCTTCTTTGGGGCAGCCCCTGAGATATTAGAACGCTGCTATCCTGTGTCCCCTCGTCCTTTTTTTCATTAAACTAGAGATATCCAATTCCAGCAACCGTTCCTTATATGTTTTAGCCTCCAGACCTCTAATCATCTTTGTTGCTCTTCTCTGCACTCTTTCCAGAGTCTCAGCATCTTTTTTACATTGTGGTGACCAAAACTGGATGCAGGATTCCAAGTGTAGCCTTACCAAGGCCTTGTAAAACGGTATTAATACTTCACATGATTTTGATTCTATCCCTCTGTTAATGCAGCCCAGCACTGTGTTGGCTTTTTTGGCAGCTGCAGCACACTTCTGGCTGATATTTAAGTGATTGCCTACTAGGACTCCGAGATCCCTCTCACGGTTACTACTATTGTGTAGGCTACTCTGAAATAATAATAATAATAATTGATTGGTTTCCATCCGTTGCTTCTTGTCATAGCTCTTTTCCTCCTGAATACCAATACAGGTAATCCTGGACTTAAAACCATTCTTTTTGTGATCATTCGAAATTACAACAGCGCTAAAAAAGTGATTGATGACCCTTTTTTCCCACACTTACGACCGTTGCAGCATCCCCAGAGTCACGTGATCAAAATTCAGAGGCTTGGGAATCGCTTCACACTTATGACCATCGCTGTGTCCCAAAGTCACGCGATGCGCTTTTACAACCTTCTGACCAGCAAAGGGGGAAACCACCTAACAAATCGTTCCCGACTTGACAATGGCAGAGATTCACTTAAGAACCGTGGCAAGCAAAGTCGTAAAGCGGGGCAAAGCTCACTGAAAAATTGCAACAGGAATTTGGGGTGGAACTGTGGTTGTAAATCAAGCACGACCTGTTCCTAGAAATCCACAAAGTTGTGGGGGGGGGGTTTCCCCCAGATTCCAGCATTTGGGGTGACCTTTGCATTTGGCATCTCCAGGTAAACTTCAGAAATTGACATTCAACATGATGTGGAAGTCGAGGGGTGGACGAGGTGGGGGATAGTTCAGACTCATTGCTGGCATGCCTTCCAATGTTGGTTTATTGCGGGCCAAGTTAGACGGATTCTGAAATACGCCTTGGACCTTTGCTCTCCATGTATTAATCATCAAGACTCCCCAGAGTGTTTTATCTGTCAAAAAATTCATCCTAAGCTCCCTTAACTGTAACAGGGAAGAGCGTTGAGGGAGAGAAAGAGAGAGGGAAAAACACCTACTATATATTCACAGCGTATTTTCGAGCTGACTCCCACCGTTTGGGGTTAGCAGAGATCGTGGAAGAGATGCAGATGGCGGCTGGAAGCTTGATATATTTTCTCTGTATTCATACAGCTGACATTTCGAGACAGGCAAAACCCAAGTCTCCATTTCTGCAGATTACATTATTATCGGGGGCCGTACGCAGACTTATAGGGCAAAGAAATCGTCTGGACGTGCCCTGCATGGGAAAGGAGAAAGTAATGTGTGGACTTGAAAAACAGAGGTCCAAATGCAAAGTGCATATAATAAAATAATAGCAATAGCACCGAAACTTGTATCTCGCTTTGCAGCACACTCTGAGCGGTTTACAGTGTCAACAAATGCCCCCCCAAAAAAACAATCTGGGTCCTCCTTTTACTGACCTCCAAAGAATGGAAGGCTGAGTCAACCCTGAGCCAGTCAGGATCGAACTGCTGGCAGTGAGCAGTGAGTTATACTGAATTTTAACCACTGTGTCTCCAGAGAGGGAAAGAGGGAAAGAAAGAGGAAGGAATAATCATAACAATATCACTTATATACCATTCCATAGTGCTTTACAGCCAGTGGTGGGGTTCAAATAGGTGAACAACCGGTTCTCTGCGTGGATGCCGCTTCTGGAAGTCTGTTCTGGGCCTGGACAAGAACAAAATAGCTACCGGTTCTGCCGAAGTGGTTTTGTGTGTTGCCTGCATCCTGGGGATGAACATAACATAAGAACATAAGAAGAGCCCTGCTGAATCAGGCCAAAGCCCATCGAGTCCAGCATTCTGTGTCACACAGTGGCCCACCAATTGTACATGGGGATCTTGAGCAGAAAGAGAAGGCAAAACCCTCCCTTTCCCTTGACCCCCAACAAATGGTACCCAAGGGAATCCTGCCTGCCTCAACCAACATAGAGGCGGCACATGGACATCCGTTTTAATAACCACCGATACACTTGGCATCCATGAATCTATCTAGCCCTGCCTTGAAGCTGTCAAGGCTGACAGCTGTCATGATGGGGCTTTGCTTGTTTGCGTGGACCGGTTGCTGGCATGGTGCGGCCTGGTAGTGGTCCACGGACCTGGGGGGAGAGTTGGGGACCCCTGCTGTAAAAGACTAAGAAGCAGTATATAAGTTTAAGTGAGTATTTTCCAAAGCACCAGAGGGCAGGACAAGAAACAATGGTTGGAAACTGACCAAAGAGAGAAGCAACCTGGAATTAAGGAGAAAGTTCCTGACAGTGAGGACAATTAACCAGTGGACAGTCACTTGTCTGAAATGGTATATAAATGCTGGAGCAGGGGGTTGGACTAGAAGACCTCCAAGGTCCCTTCCAGCTCTATTCTATTCTTATTCTTATTCAATGGAACTTTCAATCCAGGTTATAAATCCCCTTTTTCAAGTAGGGTGTAACTTTGAATGGTTTCTGCCCCCAGAAAGGTATTCCTTGATTTTTTTCCCCCCTTCTCTTCCTAGTCCAGGGGTAGGCAACTGTGGCTCTTTTATGACTCGTGGACTTCAACTCCCAGAATTCCTCAGCCAGCATGGGGGAACTGTGGCCCCTTAATGATTTGCGGATTTCAACTCCCAGAATTCCTGAGCCAGCATGGGGGAACTATGGCCCCCTCATGACTCGTGGACTTCAACTCCCAGAATTCCTGAGCCAGCATGGAGGAACTATGGCCCCCTCGTGACTCGTGGACTTCAACTCCCAGAATTCCTGAGCCAGCATGGGGGAAATAGGGCCCCCTCATGACTTGTGGACTTCAACTCCCAGAATTCCTGAGCCAGCATGGAAACCTCTCCCTTTCCCCTCAGCATGGCTGGCTCAGGAATTCTGGGAGTTGAAGTCCACCAGTCATGAAAGAGCCAAGGTTGCCTGCCCCTGTCCTAGAGTGATAAATACATTTAGTCCTTGACTTACAACTGTTCAGTTAGGGACTGTTTGAAGTTACAACGGCACTGAAAACAACGCCTTACGACCGGTTTTCACACTTTACGACCCTTGCAGCATCCCTGTGCTCAGGTGGTCAAAATTTGGATGCTTGGATTCATATTTATGACGGTTACAGTGTCCCGGGGTGTGTGTGTGTGTCATGTGATGCCTTTTGCGACCTTCCTACAAGCACAGTCAACGGGGGGGGGGGGTGATACCAGGTCCATTGAACAGCCTCACGATTCATGGAACAACGGCAGCGATTTGCTTGAAAACTGCGCCCCAAGAGGTCATAAAACGGGGCAAAGCCCACTTAATGCCTGCGTTGTTTATTGAACGTTGTGCTCAATTGCGGTGATAAGTCAAGGGGTAGCTGTGTAGGCTGCGTCATCCCTTTCTTGGAGCTGACCTTTATGTCTTTTTGTTGCGGTTCCTCTTTTTCTGAAAACGCATCTTCAGAGTCAGCTCAAGGTTCAATAGCCAGCAATTACCACAGAAATAAAATGTTATTAGCTCCAGCGTTTTGGCTGCTTTCTTCTCGACCTCCTCTGTTTTCAGTGTCTAAGGCATGTTGTTCTTCCAGTGCCCTTGAAAATAAAGATGCTTGTTACCTACATTATTCGGCCGATGAAGAGGAAAAGGGGGAGGAGGGGGACACAATCTTCCAGTTAATGAGTTCTGCTTGCCTTTCTCCTTCGGTGGATATCGCTTTGCGCTTCTCCCCATGTTCACCAGCGTGGTGTGGACCTCCAACGTCCCTTCCAGCTCCGTTCTGTTCTGTTCTGTTCCGTTCCGTTCCATTTATTCTGTTCCGTTCCGTTCCGTTCCGTTCCATTCTATTCTATTCTATTCCAGAAGCCTCCAGAAGTGGTGAATGTTCCAACCCTAGAAGTTTTTAAGAAGAGACTGGACAGCCATTTGTCTAAAATGGTATAGAGTTTCCTGCCTGAGCAGGAGGTTGGACTAGAAGACCTCAAAAGTCCCTTCCAGCTTCTATTCTATTCTATTCTATTCTATTCTATTCTATTCTATTCTATTCTATTCTGTTCTATTCATGTGAATTTTGATCACATGATCATGGGGATGCTGTGAGAGTTGTTAAGTTTGAAAAATGGTCATTAGGTCACTGTTTTTAGTGCCATTTGTCAAGGTATTGATTTAAGAGCTAACCAGCTTATGTAATGTATGTATTAGTGGATAGATGGATGGATGGGCAGGTAGATTAGATAGATAGATAGATAGATAGATAGATAGATAGATAGATAGATAGATAGATAGATAGATAGACAGACAGACAGACAGACAGACAGACAGACAGACAGACAGACAGACAGACAGACAGACAGACAGACAGACAGATAGATGGGTAGGTGGGTAGGCGGGTGGGTGGGCAGGTAGATTAGACAGACAGACAGACAGGTAGGTGGGTGGGTGGGTGGGTAGGTGGGTGGGTGGGTGGGATGGATGGATGGATGGATGAATGGATGTGCAGGTAGATTAGATGGATGGATGGATGGATGGATGGATGGATGGATGGATGGATAGATAGATAGATAGATAGATAGATAGATAGATAGATAGATAGATAGATAGATAGATAGTTAGATAGATAGATAGATAGATAGATAGATAGATAGATAGATAGATAGATAGATAGATAGATAGATAGATAGATAGATAGATAGATAGATAGATAGATAGGCAGGCAGGCAGGCAGGCAGGCAGGCAGGTAGCCTTATTGTGGGCACAATGGCACACATTAAAAATGAAATTTAGTTGCTTGCTCTCAAAGTGTACACATACATAACACACATTTAAATATACTATATACAACATATGTATAGACCTGCACCCTTTACATATAAGTAACATCCTTTATGTTCTAGGAATCCACACAATACAGTTCGTGTGGTTACCCTCCATGCATTTAAGAAACGCCCATCCTATTAAACGTGACATCTGGGGGCAGGTTTTTGGTTTTTTTTCTTTAATAAGAGGTGGCCCACACTTTTGGGATAGACGTTCGACCCCCTGGGAAGAAGTCTAAAGATGTTCCATAGTTTCCAGCCTCAGCTACGTTTTTCAAAACTGCAGCGGCTGGCTTCCTCCTCTATGTAAGCTAAGTTCCAACTATCCAAGTTCCATCATAGGCAGCCTGGGACATACCGTAGGGAGCCAGTGAGCCTTGATTTTGCCAAAGCTCATCAAAAACCTCTTTGCTGTGCGATGTTCTCCCTCATTTAGGACAAAAAGAGAGAGAGAGAGAGAGAGAAAACACAATGACATTATTTTTCCTGCCTCCCTGTGTTTTTCCTTTGGGATCCAGGCTTAAAATAACCAGTGCTTAAGGCCGTGTGTGTGTGTGTGTGTGTGTGTGTGTGAGTGTGTGTGTGTGTGTGGAAACATTCTGAGAGGTAGCCGTGAATTTGAGAATATCTATCTGCTTCAAGGCATCATAGCTCAGGCAAATTTGTTTTTCCACAAAAGCGCACGCACCGTCTCTGCTTCTCCGATTGAAATGGCTCTTAGGATAATAAGAGGGGATCAAAGGCATCCGTGCTCTTGCTCCGATGATCATCTCTGCCTTATTTTTATTTTAAAAATGTAGCCTAGCAGGAGACACCTATGATTACAGCCTGTCTCTCAAATGCGCTCTCATCCGAGAAGGGAGGTGAGATGGGGCCGTGTTGTTTAGCAATGGCAAACGACCTTAGACTTATACCTAGCCCCAGAGTGCTTCACAGCACTCTCCGGGCAGTTTACAGAGTCAGCTTCTGCCCCCCCCCAAACAATCTGGGGTCCTCATTTTACCGACCTCAGGAGGATGGAAGGCTGAGTCAACCTTGAGCTGGTCCAGGATCGAACTCCAGACAGTGGGCAGAGTCTGCCTGCAATACGGCATTCTAACCAGTGCACCACTAGAGAGGGAGGGAGGGAGGGGGAAGGAAGGAAGGAAGGAAGGAAGGAAGGAAAAGGAAGGAGGGAAGGAAGGAAGGAAAAGGAAGGAGGGAAGGAAGGAAGGAAGGAAGAAAGGAAGGAGGGAGGGGGAAGGAAGGAAGGAAGGAAAAGGAAGGAGGGAAGGAAGGAAAGAAGGAGGGAAGGAAGGAAGGAAAAGGAAGGAGGGAAGGAAGGAAGGAAAAGGAAGGAGGGAGGGAGGGAAGGAAGGAAAAGGAAGGAGGGAGGAAGGAAGGGAAAAGGAAGGAGGGAAGGAAGGAAGGAGGGAAGGAAGGAAAGAAGGAGGGAAGGAAGGAAGGAAAAGGAAGGAGGGAAGGAAGGAAGGAAAAGGAAGGAGGGAAGGAAGGAAGGAAAAGGAAGAAGGGAAGGAAGGAAAAGGAAGGAGGGAATGAAGGAAGGAAAAGGAAGGAGGGAGGGAGGAAGGGAAAAGGAAGGAGGGAAGGAAGGAAGGAAAAGGAAGGAGGGAGAAAGGAAGGGAAAAGGAAGGAGGGAAGGAAGGAGGGAGGAAGGGGGAAGGAAGGAAGGAAAAGGAAGAAGGGAAGGAAGGAAGGGAAAAGGAAGGAGGGAATGAAGGAAGGAAAAGGAGGGAGGGAGGGGGAAGGAAGGAAGGAAAAGGAAGAAGGGAAGGAAGGAAGGAAAAGGAAGGAGGGAAGGAAGGAAAAGGAAGGAAGGAGGGAGGGAGGGAGGAAGGAAGGAAGGGAAAAGGAAGGAGGGAAGGAAGGAAGGAAGGAATAGCAATAGCATTTAGCACAGAGACGTCTATACTGCTCCGTAGTGCTTTTGGCCACTCTCTGGGCAGTTTACAAATGTTAACATTTTGCCCCCAATCATCTGGGGGTCCTCATTTTACCGACCTCGGAAGGACGGAAGACTGAGTCAACCTGGAGCTCCGTCAGGATCAAACTCCAGGCTGTGGGCAGAGTTTGCCTACCATAGTGCCCTCTAACCACTGCGCCTTCAGAGAGGGAGGGAGGAAGGGGGGGAAGGAAGGAAGGAAGGAAGGAAGGAAGGAAGGAAGGAAGGAAGGAATAGCAACAGCACTTCGACTTATAGGCCGCTTCCCAGGGCTTTACAGCCTCCTCTAAGCGGTTTACAGAGTCGGCGTATTGCCCGCCAACAATCTGGGTCCTCATTTTGACTCAGCCTCAGAAGGACGGAAGGCTGAGTCAACCTTCAGCCCCATCAGGAATGAACTGCTGGCTGTGGGCAGAGTCTGCCTGCAACGCTGCATTCTGACCTCTGCGCCACCAGGCCTTCCTGGTACAGATAGTCCTCAAATTAGTTCATTTAGCAACCGTTCAAAGTTACCACAGCACTGGGGGGCGGGGGAAAAAAGCGACTTAGGGTTGTTTTTCGCACCGACAACCATTGCGGTACCTCCACGATTATGTGATCAAAATTCATACGCTCGGCAACCGGGTTCGCATTTATGATGGTTGCCCAGTGTCCGGGGAGGGGGTGTGTGTGTCACGTGATCCCGTTTGGTGAGCTTCTGGCCAGCGAAGTCCACAGGGGGGGGAGGAAGCCAGCTCTGCTTAACAACGGCGCTGCTCACTTAACCACGGCAGGGATTCCCTCGCCGAACGGGTTTTAAAGGAGGGGCCGTAAAACGGGGCAAAAAAAACACCCCACTTTGCAAACGTTTTGCTGAGCTGGATCGACTTTGGGGCTCCCTCGCGGTTGTAAGTCAAGGACTATCGCGGTTAGCTGACCTCTCCTTGTGGTCTGAGTGGAAAAGAGGAATTGTCGGGGTCCCCCTCGGATTACGACGGGAAGAAAAGCGGAAGGAGAAGGTTAAGCCCGTCTTTGGTTAAACCGAACCGAGAGAGAAAACTAACCTGGAGTTCGGCTCGCCTTTTTAAAAAACAAACCAACAAACCAACATACATGTGGGTCACTGCATGTGAGCATAATGGTTGTCTTGGAAGCGCAATCAAGTTCTATGCGTGCCACTGTATGCATTTGTTTGTTTGTTTGTTTGTTTGTTTATTCTTCCCTGAGGTTTCGTCAGACTTTTGCCAGGATTCACAGCCCCCAAATGTAAGGATTCCTGGCAAAGATAAAGTAACTCCTCCCTCCCTCTCTCCCTCCATGTCTGCCTCTTCTTCCCTCTCTCCCTCCCTGTCTCTGTCTCTCCCTCCCTCCTTCCCCCTCTCCCTCTCCCTTCCTCCTTCTCTGTGTATGTCTGTCTCTCTCCCTCCCTCCTTCCCTCTCTCCCTCCCTGTCTCTGTCCCTCTCTCTCCCTCCCGCCCTCTGTCTCTCTCTCTCTGTTTCTCCCTGTCTCTCTCCCTCCCTCCTTTCCCCTCTCTCCTCCTTCCTCCCAGTCTATGTCGCTCTCTCTCCTTCCTTCCTTTCCTCCTTCCCCACCTCTCCCTCCCTCCCTCCCTCCGTCTCTGTCTGTTTCTCTCTGTGTCTCTCCCCATCCCTCCTTTCCCCCTCTCCCTCCCTCCC
>JARGCV010000673.1:45000-50000 GCA_034064705.1 Bothrops alternatus
AAAGCCAACTGGGTGACTTTGGACCAATCACAAGGAGACTGAGAGTTCTAGTTTCTGCCTCAGGCTATGAAAGCCAGCTGGGTGACTTTCGGCCAATCACTAGGAGACTGTGAGTTCTAGTCTCGCCTTAGCCATAAAAACCCAGCTGGGTGACCTTGGGCCAATCAATCACCAGGAGACTGTGAGTTCTAGTTCTGCCTTAGGCATGAAAGCCAGCTGGGTGACCTTGGGCCAATCAATCACCAGGAGATTGTGAGTTCTAGTTCTACCTTAGGCATGAAAACCAACTGGGTGACTTTGGGCCAATCACCAGGAGACTGTGAGTTCTAGTCCCACCCTTAGGCATGAAAGCCAGCTGGGTGGGCCAATCACCAGGAGACTGTGAGTTCTAGTCCCATGTTATGCATGAAAGCCGGTTGGATTACTTTGGGCCAATCACCAAGAGATTAGTGAGTTCTAGTCCCGCCTTAGCCATCAAACCCAGCTGGGTGACTTTGCGCTAATAACCAGGAGACTGAGAGTTCTAGTCCTGCCCTAGGCATGAAAGCCAGTTGGGTGACCTTGCGCCAGTCACTCTCTCTCTCTCTCAGCCCAACCCACCACATCGGGTTCTTATTGTAGGGAAAATAGGAGGAGGAAGGGTGTGTGTTGTCTATATTTGCCACGACCAGTTATTTGCAACAATAATAAAGGCAATAAAATAATAAAGGCAAGGTATAAATACATAAACAAACAAACAAATAAATAAATGTGCTTGTCCGTTCAACATAAGTTTGTCCTTCAGCATTCCACATCTGCCTGCAATTTTCATTCATGGAAATCTCCATGTAATCCCTCCATGCAGCAGCTCCCTAATAACTCCCTGTTTACAGTCGGCTCTGGATTGGAGACTGCAATATGCTCTGCAAAGGGGCTGCCCTTGAAGAGTGTTTCAGAAACTCAGCTGCTGCAAAGTGAGACAGTGTGGAAAGTTGTAGGTGCGCATTGTTTGACACATCTCCTTTTGCAAGCTGCATTGGATGTCACGGTTTCTGGGTACAATTCAAGATGCTGGTAGTTGCCCTTTAGAAACAGAACAGAACAGAACAGAACAGAACAGAACAGAACAGAACAGAACAGAACAGAACAGACAGAACAGAACAGAACAGAACAGAACAGAATAGAATAGAATAGAATAGGAAAAGAATGGAATAGATAGGAATAGAATAGATAGAATAGAATAGAATAGAATAGAATAGAATAGAATAGAATAGAATAGAATAGAATAGAAAATATGGAATAGAATAGAATAGAATAGAATAGAATAGAATAGAATAGAATAGAATAGAATAGAATAGAATAGAATAGAATAGAATAGAAAATATGGAATGGAATGGAATACAATGGAATGGAATAGAATAGAATAGAATAGAATAGAATAGAATAGAATAGAATAGAATAGAATAGAATAGAATAGAATAGAATAGAATAGAATAGAATAGAAATATGGAATGGAATGGAATACAATGGAATGGAATAGAATAGAATAGAATAGAATAGAATAGAATAGAATAGAATAGAATAGAATAGAATAGAATAGAATAGAATAGAATAGAATAGAATAGAATAGAAAATATGGAATGGAATGGAATGGAATAGAATAGAATAGAATAGAATAGAATAGAATAGAATAGAATAGAATAGAATAGAATAGAATAGAATAGAATAGAATAGAATAGAATAGAAAATATGGAATAGAATAGAATAGAATAGAATAGAATAGAATAGAATAGAATAGAATAGAATAGAATAGAATAGAATAGAATAGAATAGAATAGAAAATATGGAATGGAATGGAATACAATGGAATGGAATAGAATAGAATAGAATAGAATAGAATAGAATAGAATAGAATAGAATAGAATAGAATAGAATAGAATAGAATAGAATAGAATAGAATAGAATAGAATAGAAAATATGGAATGGAATGGAATAGAATAGAATAGAATAGAATAGAATAGAATAGAATAGAATAGAATAGAATAGAATAGAATAGAATAGAATGGAATGGAATAGAATAGAATAGAATAGAAAATATGGAATGGAATAGACTAGACTAGACTAGACTAGACTAGACTAGACTAGACTAGACTAGACTAGACTAGACTAGACTAGATTGAATAGAATAGAATAGAATAGAATAGAATAGAATAGAATAGAATAGAATAGAATAGAATAGAATAGAATAGAATAGAATAGATAGAAAATATGGAATGGAATGGAATGGAATACAATGGGATAGAATAGAATAGAATAGAATAGAATAGAATAGAATAGAATAGAATAGAATAGAATAGAATAGAATAGAATAGAATAGAATAGAATAGAATAGAATATATGAAATGGAATGGAATAGAATAGAATAGAATAGAAAATATGGAATAGAATAGAATAGAATAGAATAGAATAGAATAGAATAGAATAGAATAGAATAGAATGGAATGGAATGGAACGGAACGGAACGGAGCGGAACAGAACAGAACAGAACAGAATAGAGCTGGAAGGGACCTTGAGGTCTTCTAGTCCAGCCCCCTGCTGAAGCAGGAGAACCTATACTATTTCAGACAGGTGACTGTCCAGTCTCTTTAAAACCTCCAGTGATGGAGTGCCCACGATTTCTGGTGGCAAGCTGTTCCACTGGTTGATTGTCCTCCCTGTTAGGAAGTTTCTCCTTAGTTCCAGGTTGCTTCTCTCCTTGATCAGTTTCCAACCATTGTTTCTTCTCCTGCCCTCTGGGGTGCTTTGGACCATAACGTGACACCTCTTCTTTGTGGCAGCCCCTCAGATACTGCATACTGCTATCATGTCTCCCTATTTCTTCTCTTCTTTAGGACTATCCAAACCCAAGTCCCCACAGCCGTTCTTTGTATGTTTTCCTTTCCAGGCCTTGGATCCTCTTAGTTGCTCTTCTCTGAATTTTTTTCCCAAACTCTCAGCATCTTTTTTTGTGATAGGGTGACCAAAACTGGCTGCCGTATTCCAGGTGTGGCCTCACAAGGGTTTTATAAAGCGGTACTAATACTTTGCGTGATCTTGATTCTATGACTCTGTTGATACAACCCAGGATTGTTTTAGCTTTTTTGGCTGCTGCTGCTGCACACGGCTGGCTCAGGGTCAAGGATCGTCCACTCGGACCTCCGCAGTCCCTCTCCCAGTTGCTATTTTTGAGGCAGGTCTCGGCCAATCTGTACTTGTACCTTTGATTTTTCCTGCCTAAATGTAAAACTTTAGAGCCCATCACGGCTTGAGGATGCGTGTCGGATCCAAAACCAAGACAGACACATTACGATTCTTCCAAGCAGTTTCCTTCATGGCTCCTCACTTAGAGACTGAAATCTTGTCAAACTAAACAGGTTACTGGCACCCGTACAACCTATTGTGGGGGGCCTTGGTGCTCTCTGAACTTGGTGCTTTTCTTGCAGACATCACATTGCAAACTAGGTAACATGAATCAGTGTTAAAGGGAGTGGGGTTTGCTCTCTGTTTATATATTAGTGTCTCGCCCTGTCAGTGTTGGTGGGAGTGTGCTTGGTTGCTCCTTCATTAGACTGTTGTTTACCGCTACTGTTGTTTATCTGCACTGGTGGCTCTTGACTGAGTTATTGTTTACTTGATGGCTGGTCTGCTTTTAATGTTGCAGTTATGTCTGCTCATCTGGGTGTGCATGGTGGTGAAGTGACGATGTTCCCTAGTTTCGTAATGAAATATCTGCAAGAAAACTCCTAAGCTCAGAAGGATCAGGGACTCCACCAACCCTGGATTACAAGCAACCTAGAACTAAGGAGACACTCCCGACAGTCAGAACAATTAACCAGTGGAACGACTTGCCACCAGAAGCGGTGAATGCTCCAACACTGGAAGTTTTTAAGAAGAGACTGGACAGCCATTGGTCAGAAATGGTATAGGGTTTCCTGCCTGAGCAGGGGGTTGGACTAGATGATCTCCAAGGTCCCTTCCAACATTATTATTATTATTATTATTATTATTATTATTATTATTATTATTATTATTATTATTATTATTATTATTATTATTATTATTATTATTATGTGTCTCTTCTGGATTTTTCTTTCCTGCTCTGCCCCAACCTCCTCTCTCTCTCTCTCTCTCTCTCTCTCTCTCTCTCTCTCTCTCTCTCTCTCTCTCTCTCTCTCTCTCTCTTTCTCTCTCTCTCTCTCTCTCTCTCTCTCTAACACACACACACACACACACACACATGCTTTCAGCTCTTTATCATTATTATTAACAAAGATGATTAGGGGACCGGAGGCTAAAATATATAAAAACTGGTTGGTGGAATTGGATATGTCTAGTTTAATGAAGAGAAGGACGAGGGGGGACATGATAGTAGCCTTCCAGTATCTCAGGGGCTGCCCCAAAGAAGAGGGAGTCAAGCTATTCTCCAAAGCATCTAAAGGCAGGACGAGAAGCAACGGATGGAAACTGATCAAGGAGAGAAGCAACCTGGAACTAAGGAGAAACTTCCTGAGAGTGAGAACAATTAACCAGTGAACTACCTGCCTCAGAAGCGGTGAATGCTCCAACGCTGGAAGTTTTAAGAAGAAACTGGACAGCCATTTGTCAGAAATGGTGTAGGGTTTCCTGCCTGAGCAGGGGGTTGGACTAGATGACCTCCAAGGTCCCTTCCAACTTTATTGTTGTTGTTGTTGTTGTTGTTGTTGTTTATTACTGGTACAGGGTCTCCTGCTGGAGCAGGGGTTGAACTAGATGACCTCCAAGGTCCCTTCCAACTTTATTATTGTTATTGTTGTTGTTGTTGTTTTTATTGTTGTTACTGGTACAGGGTCTCCTGCTGGAGCAGGGGGTTGGACTAGATGACCTCCAAGGTCCCTTCCAACTTTATTATTATTGTTATTGTTGTTGTTGTTGTTATTGTTGTTATTACTGGTACAGGGTCTCCTGCTGGAGCAGGGGGTTGGACTAGAACACCTCTAAGATCC
>JARGCV010000673.1:57500-92500 GCA_034064705.1 Bothrops alternatus
CGAAGTCAGGAGAAAGGGAACATCTCTTGGGGAAGAACTTCAGAGCTGAAGCATTGTTCCGGAGAAGCCTGCGTTGTTCGTAGCCCCTGCACTGAGTCACACTCTCTGGGGGAGAACAAACACAACACAGCTGATCACATAAGTTCATAAGTCGGGACTTTTGAAGCGATTTCAGAGTTTTCAGAAACAAGGGCCATCCCCTTCCGTTGGGGCTGGTAGCTCAAGTGTTGGCAGTGTTGAAGGACAAGTCTTCATCGTGGTTCAGTCCAAGCCGGGAATAAAGAACATGACGACTGCTTTAGGAAGAAGGTTGCAGTTTATTGAAGAGGTGAGCCAGACAGGAAGATGGCACTGGAAGAAAAGAGAGATTGAGCACATGTAGGGAGTGGGGTTTTATACCCTCTAGAGCCTTTAGTTTGGAGTGTTCCTGTGCCATGAACTTTGACCTGAGTCTGAGTGTGCCATTTGGCATCTGTGGGTTAATCCTATTATGTCCTGTCTTGGAGTTTGGGTGGGGTATGTAGATTTTAGGTGTCTTTGACTTCTTAATCTTCCAGCTTCAACCTTCCTGAATGGATTATCACATCTGCATTTCTACAGAGCTGGTTTCTGCTTGGGGGAGGGAGACTTGGGGCTATCAAGAAAAAATGGGCATGCTTTTCTGCCTCTTTAAGATCCTTTGAAGAAATATATTTTCCTGCCCTTTTAATATTTCCTTCTCTGGGGGGGGTGACTTCCCACAGCAGAGGTTCAGGGCCAATGGAAGAGGACCCCATCAGTCACCCTTTTCACCCTCAGGCAGCTGGGCCTCGCCCTGCAACCTTGTCCAAGGATGAAATACTTTCCGCCAGATGGTGGCTGTTCAAAACCTCAGAGCGACAACTCAGATCACAGCTGGTCAGCCCAAGTATCACAGGCGTCTCAACCGCCTTCTCCGGCTGCAGTAACCAGAAGGGATTCTGTGACTTTTGACCAGATGGTCCCTCCATGAACCCACAGAGAAAGACAAGAAATGGGATATCTAAGATCAGTGGTTCTCAACCCTTTTTCAGGTTGAGACCCCACTTGCGCCGCCCACGCGCGCTGCGACCCTGACCCGGGCGCGCGCGCGCGTGCACAACAGGCGGATCCGCGCATGCGCGGGGCATGCGCGACGAATAAATAAATAAATAAAAAATAAAAATGGGGGACCACGACGGGCCGATCCGCGCATGCGCGGCGCATGTGCGATGGCCCGATCCGCGCATGCGCGGGGTGCGCACGATGAAAAAAAAATTTTAAAAAATAAAATTTTTTTTAAAAAAACAAAATGGCGGACCGCAACCGGCCGATCCGCGCATGCGTGCCACGCGCGCGACGGCCCGATCCGCACATGCGCAGGGCGCGCGCGATGAAAATAAAATAAAATAAAATGGCAGACCGCGGTGTCCGGCGACCCTCGCGAAACAGTCGTTCGACCCCAAATGGGGTCGCGACCCATAGGTTGAGAACCGCTGTCTAAGATGGTGGGAATAAGATAAGAAGATAAGACAAGGCAAGGCAAGATAAGGTATAAGATGAGGTGAGGTAAGATGATGATGAGAAAGAAGCAGAGTAGGGAGGGGAGGGGAGAGGAGAGGAGAGGAGAGGAGAGCAAAAAAAGGGGAGAGGAGAGGGAGAGAGGAGAGGAGAAGAAGGGGAGAGGGGAGGGGAGGGGAAGGGAGAAGAGAAGAGAAGAGAAGAGGAGAGGAGAGGGGAGGGGAGGGGAGGAGAGGAAAGGAGGGGAGAGGAGAAGAGAGGAAGAGGAGGGGAGAGGGAGAGGGAGAGGGAGAGAGAGGGAGAGGGAGAGGGAGAGGGAGAGGGAGAGGGAGAGGGAGAGGGAGAGGGAGAGGGAGAGGGAGGGGAGGGGAGGGGAGAGGAGAGGAGAGATGGGAGGGGAGGGGAGGGGAGAGGAGAAGAGAGGAAGGGGAGGGGAGAGGGAGAGGGAGAGGGAGAGAGAAGAGGGGAGGGGAGGGCAGGAGAGGGGAGGAGAGGAGAGGAGAGGAAGGGGAGAGGAGAAGAGAGGAGAGGAAGGGGAGAGGAGGGGAGAGGAGAGGAGAGATGGGAGGGGAGGGGAGGGGAGGGGAGAGGAGAGGAGAGGAGAGGAGAGGGGAGAGGAGAGGAGAAGAGAGGAGAGGGGAAGGGGAGAGTAAGTGAGAGGCAAAGGGGACATGAGGCGGAGGGGGAGGGGAGAGGAGAGGAGAGGGTAGAGGAGAGGGGAGGGGAGGAGAGGAGAGGAGAAGAAGGGGAGAGGAGAGGAAGGGGAGGGGGAGGGAGGGAGGGTGGGAGGGGAGGGGAGAGGAGAGGGAGATGAAGGGGAGGGGAGAGGAAACGAGGGGAGGGGAGGGGAGGCGAGAGGGGAAGAGAAGAGAAGAGGAGAGGAGAAGAGAGGAGAGGAAGGGGAGAGGGGAGGGGAGGAGAGGAGAGGAAGGAGAGAGGAGAAGAGAGGAGAGGAAGGGGAGAGTAAGTGAGAGGCAAGGGGGACGGGAGGCGGAGGGGAAGGGTAGAGGAGAGGAGAGGGTAGAGGAGAGGGGAGGCCAGAGGGTGATGTTGCCTAGTTGGATAATGAAATGTCTGCAGGCAAACAACCCAGCTCAGAAAGCATCAAGGCCTCCACAAACCAGATTAAGCCAATATCCTTTTCATTTTCTTATCTCGTGCTTGGAATTTATTGCTTTCTTTTTTCCTCAGCCCTTTGCGCAATGTCGCTGGTCCCAAAAGGAGAGAGCATGAAGAGGACGTACAAATTAATTTGTACAAACATTTTTGTCTATTCCCGCCGGAGAAACTCCCTGGCAATTAAAAACAGTCAGTGGAACAGCTTGCCTCCAGGAGTTGTGGGTGTGCCAACACTGGAGGTTTCTAAGAAGAGATTGGACGACCGCCTGTCTGAAATGCGGAGCGGCGGGTTGGACTAGAGGACCTCCGGGATCCCTTCCAACTCTGTTATTCGGTCATTCTGACTCGTTCGTTGCTTTTTCGGTATATTTGCCTGCAAAAAAAAAGTGGGGGGGGGAAAGAAGCTTGTAAATACAAGATAGTCCTCGACTTACTGCGAGCCCCACAGTTCTGCTACTCCGTGAGACATTTCTTTAGTGAGTTTTGACTCATTTTACGACTTTGGTGGCCACGGTCGTTACAGGAATCACTCCAGTTGTTAAGTGAGTAAGATGGTTGCTAAGCGAACCCGGCTTCTCCCGTTGACTTTGCTTGTCAGAAAGTCAGAAAGTTGCAAAAGGTGATCACGTGACCCCGGGAACTGTGACCGTCGTAACTATGAGTCAGTTGCCAAGCATCTGAATCTTGATCATGTGACCACGGGGACGCTGTAAGGATCGTAAGTGTAAAAAACAGTCAAAACTCACTTTTTTTCCAGTGCTGTGGTCACTAAACAAATGGTTGAGGAATAGCTATGTAGAATGTACTTGGTATAATTGGCTTTAGCTAGGCTTGCTTTTCTTTTTCATAATAATAATAATAATAGTAATAATAATAATAATAAAGTTGAAGAAACAGTGGACCACCTGGGAAGCTGCTGCAAGAAGATCGCACAGACTGACTACAAGCAGCGGCATGACAAAGTAGCAACAATGGTGCATTGGAAGATCTGCAAGAAATATCATTTACTTATAAGCAAGAACTGGTGGGATCATAAAATAGAGAAAGTCACAGAAAATGATAAAGTTAAACTGCTTTGGGACTTCAGAATTCAAACAGACAAGCACCTGCAACATAACACCCCAGACTTAACAATTGTCGATAAGAAAGACAAAAAAGTCTGGATAGTGGACGTGGCAGTGCCTGGAGACAGCAGAAGAGGCGAGAAAGAACTGGAGAAGATAACAAAATACAAAGACCAACAAACAGAAATAGAAAGAGTGTGGCAAAGGCAAGCAAGGGTAGTACCAATAGTCATAGGCGCCTTGGGTGCCATCCCAAAACAACTGGAGCACCACTTGAACACCATCATCGGCATTGACACATTCACCATTAGTCAATTGCAAAAGGCGGCCTTACTAAGAACTGCTTCCATCCTGCGACGAGATCTGTGACACCATCAAACATCCACATCTGCCTCTCCCAGGCCCTTGGGAAGGACTCGATAGGTAGACAAAATGCCAAATCCAGACTGAACATCTGGCTGACTGTGCGATGATCCATAATAATAATAATAATAATAATAATAATAATAATAATAATAATAATAATAATAATAATAATAATAATAATAATAAAGATGATGATAAAGATAAAGATAAAGATAAAGTTGGAAGGGATCTTGGAGGTCATCTAGTCCAACCCCCTGCTCAGGCAGGAAACCCTACACCATTTTGGACAAATGGCTGTCCAGTCTCTTCCTAAAATCTTCCAGTGTTGGAGCATCCACTGCTTCTGGAGGCAGGTTAATTGTTCTAACTGTCAGGAAATTTCTCCTTAGTTCTAGGTTGCTTCTCTCTTCATATTTTTATTTTTTGCTTGCTATTTCTTCTTTTCTTTTCTTTTCTTTTCTTTTCTTTTCTTTTCTTTTCTTTTCTTTTCTTTTCTTTTCTTTTCTTTTCTTTTCTTTTCTTTTCTTTTCTTTTCTTTTCTTTTCTTTTCTTTTCTTTTCTTTTCTTTTCTTCTCTTCTCTTCTCTTCTCTTCTCTTTTCTTTTCTTTTCTTTTCCTATTCCTTATTGTCAATTATGGCTTGTCATTGTTATTTAGAACGTTTATATATCACTCATTCCCCTAATGATGCTCGGCAATGGAGGATCTCATGGGATTGTGCTAATAACTGTTTTTTTTATTAATCAAATGTACTGTTAATGAAATTACAGTAAAATCAAATAAGCATTTTGGCAAAGTGGTGTCTGCTGCTTTATCCTAATGCACCTTAATGAACTGCTCTACATGGTGTTCCACAGAAGCTTGAGAGAAAAATATGGGTGTATTTCTACATTTCTCTCATCCTGAAGGTTGAATAAATCTGCACAGCTAAATTCCTCATTCTTAATATTGGATTTCTTTTTCTTTTTTTTTAAGAAGTCTCTGTTGTCACAGACCTTCCATTGAGACTACAGGAAGTCCCCAAGTGACGACAGTTCCTTTAGTGGCTGTTCAAAGTTAATAATAATAGAATAGAATACAATAGAATACAATAGAAAATATGGAATGGAATGGAACAGAACAGAACAGAATAGAATAGAAAATATGGAATGGAATGGAATGGAGTGGAATAGAATAGAATAGAATAGAATAGAATAGAATAGAATAGAATAGAATAGAATAGAATAGAATAGAATAGAATAGAATAGAATAGAATAGAATAGAAAATATGGAATGGAATGGAATGGAATGGAATGGAATGGAATAGAATAGAATAGAATAGAATAGAATAGAATAGAATAGAATAGAATAGAATAGAATAGAATAGAATAGAATAGAATAGAATAGAATAGAAAATATGGAATGGAATGGAATGGAATGGAATAGAATAGAATAGAATAGAATAGAATAGAATAGAATAGAATAGAATAGAATAGAATAGAATAGAATAGAATAGAATAGAATAGAATAGAATAGAATAGAATAGAATAGAACGTTCCCCCTCTCAAGGCTAATGGGGACATACGTATATGTGCAGACTATAAGTGCATACTGAATAAAGCGTTGCAACAGCACGCTTATCCAGTGCCTGTTGTAAGCCACATTCTGGCCTCCCTCAAGGGGGGGGGCGCTTTTTTGCGAAACTTGACCTGGCACAGGCCTATCAAAAGCTACCTGTTGATGAGGCATCTGCAGAGGCCCAGAGGATTGTAACTCACAGGGGGGCCTTCAAGGTCAAAAGACTGCAATTTGGGGTCAATGTAGCCCCTGGCATATTCCAAAGTGTCATGGAGAGCACACTTCGAGGTATTCCTGGGGTCTGTCCCTACTTTGATGACATCTTCATTGCTGGGGAGTCATTTCAAAATTTAGCAGAAAAGTTAAGGGCTGTCTTGCTTCGTTTCTGAAAAGCAGGCCTTAAATTAAAGCAGGATTAATGCAAGATAGGAGTTACTTTGACTGACTTCTTAGGGTTCAGGATTGATGCCCAAGGAATTCACCCTGCTGAAACTAAATTGCAAGCTATCCAGCAGGCCCCAAGCCCTAAGTCTAAGAGTGAGTTGCAAGCCTTCTTGGGGCTATTAAATTTTAACCATGCAATTCTCCCACATAAAGCTGCGGTGGCAGAGCCATTATACAGGCTCTTAGACAAGCAGGCTCCTTGGCAGTGGACTAAAGTCCATGACAAGAGTTTCAATGAGGTTAAGGCCTTGCTCACTTCTAATGCTGTTTTAGCGCATTTCAATGAGCAACTGCCTGTTTGCATCGCATGCGATGCATCTCCTTATGGGGTGGGAGCTGTACTTAGCCATTTGAAGGCTGATGGAACACAGGTCCCTGTGGCCTATTATTCAAGGACTCTGTCTTCTGCAGAGCAAAATTACGCTCAAATTGACAGAGAAGCCTTGGCCATAGTGGCTGGCATTAAGAAATTTCATGATTTCTTATATGGCCGCCATTTCACGGTCTTTACTAACCTACTGACCAGATTGTCAACACTTCTTTGAGGGAGGGGTCCTTTCCGGCTCCCTGCAAGGAGGCAATTGTGTGCCCCCTCCTCAAGAAGCCTTCCCTGGACCCAGCTGTTTTAAACAACTACCGTCCTGTCTCCAATCTTCCCTTTATAGGGAAGGTTGTTGAGAAGGTGGTGTCACTCCAGCTCCAACGGTCCTTGGATGAGGCCGATTATCTGGGCCCTCAACAGTCAGGATTCAGGCTCGGCTACTCCACGGAAACTGCTTTGGTCGCGCTGACGGATGATCTCTGGCGGGCCCGGGATAAGGGATTATCCATTATCCTGGTGCTACTTGACCTCTCAGCAGCTTTCGATACCATTGACCATGGTATCCTTCTGCACCGACTGAAGGGGTTGGGGGTTGGGGGCACTGTTTTGCGGTGGTTCACCTCCTACCTCACTGGTCGGTCGCAGTCGGTGTTGGCAGGGGGTCAGAGATCTACATGAAACCTCTGGGTGAGATCATCCGACAACACGGGGTGAGATATCATCAGTATGCTGATGATACCCAGCTTTACATCTCCACCCCGTGTCATTTCAGTGAAGCAGTGGAAGTGATGTGCCAATGTCTGGAGGCTGTTAGGGTTTGGATGGGTGCCAACAGGCTCAAACTCAACCCCGACAAGACGGAGTGGCTATGGGTTCTGCCTCCCAAAGATATTTCAATATATCCATCCATTAGCCTGGGGGGGAGCTTTTGACCCCCTCGGAGAAAGTCCGCAACTTGGGCATCCTGCTCGATCCACAGCTAAATCTGGAACATCATCTTTCGGCTGTGGCGAGGAGGACATTTGCCCAGGTTCGCCTGGTGCACCAGTTGCGGCCCTATTTGGACCGGGAGTCTCTTCTCACAGTCACTCATGCCCTTATCACCTCGAGGTTCGACTACTGCAATGCTCTCTACATGGGGCTACCTTTGAAAAATGTTCAGAGACTTCAGGTAATGCAGAATGCAGCCGCACGAGCAGTGTTGGGCTTGCCTAGAAATGCCCACATTTCGGCATCACTCCGCGAGCTGCATTGGCTGCCAATTGGTCTCCGAACCCAATTCAAAGTGTTGGTTATGACCTATAAAGCCCTACATGGCATCGGACGAGGTTATTTACGGGACCGTCTGCTGCCTCATGAATCTCAGCAGCCGGTTAGGGCCCACAGAGTGGGCCTTCTCCAGGTCCCGTCAGCCAGACAGTGTCGCCTGGTGGGGCCTAGGGGAAGAGCCTTCTCTGTTGCGGCCCCGGCCCTCTGGAACCAACTTCCCCCGGAGATCCACGTCGCCCCCACCCTCTCCGCCTTTCGTAAATTGCTTAAAACACACTTTTGCCGGCAGGCCTGGGGGCAGCTAACACCTTGCCCCTAGCCAGTGTATGTTTGTGGAATGATTGGTTTCTTTTTTTAATTAAGGGTTTTTATATTTAGGTATATAATGTAATTTCTATCATGTTGTGAGCCGCCCTGAGTTCTCCGGAATAAGGCGGCATAGAAATTAAATAAATAAATAAATAAATAAATAAATAAATAAATAAATAAATAAATAAATAAATAAATAAATAAATAAGCAAGCCTCTGCTGGGTTTGTTTACCACTAACAAACAGACCCTACATATCATTGTTGCGAAAGTGTGTCCGTGGCGGCAACCATGATTAATGACAGAGACTTTGCTTGTCTCTCTCGGGATGGAAAGCCCCGGCAGAAGCCAGGCATCCCCTTTTATTACACATCAAAGGTCTCTACCCACAAATTGTCACCCTACTGATTTACAGCCAATTACATTACACAGATAGTTAAAACATACACTTTGAAAGCATGACGTCTTTTTCAAGAAACGAAACCTTTCCCTGCTTTCTCCTCCACCCCTTTAGTACAGCTGTCAGCTGACAGCCTGTAAGGGGGGGAGAAGGGAAGCCCATCCAGGCAGAGAAGGAGAAAGGATTTCTTAAAGGAGAAATGGACATTTATCACAACATCTCATCCTTTTTTGTTTTTGTTTAGAAGCAAAGGCTTTCAGTCCATGTATTCGATTTCATCCAACTGAGGTGGCTGTTTATCCATTGGCATCCGCTCGAATCCTTGTTGACTAATGTTCACTTGTTGAGACAATTTTTTCTTTGGTATAAAAAATTTCATCATAGCAAAAATATCAGGCAAACATTGTATATAAAAGCATCCACAATGGAATAATATAACAATACAAAATAATACTTATCAAATTTCTTAACCATTGAAAATTTTTGGTAACCAAAACCAGAATGCATTCCAAATATCCCCAATGCTTATGATCTCTGGATATTGGTGGAGGGATTTGTCCTTGTTCTTCATTAAGCATTTCAATGGCCATCACTGTCTTTGGCTGCAGTCCAATTCCGTGCGCCATTCAAATAGCTACAAACCCAATACACTTGCATTGTACTCTCCATCATCACATTTTGCATACACTTTGTTATTACTTTGATCACAATGATCAGGCATATTAAAGGTGATATTACAAGAGAGATATATACTTAAAAGAATAATTTCCTTAGAAAAATTAAAACACACTAATACAAAATCTACATAATAAACCCTAAGTGGCAGCGTATAATGTCCTGCCTCATTAATATGTACAAAACTTTCACTAGCTCCAGTGTTGTTCAAAGGAAGTCCAACTAAAGAAAAAGTCCTTGACTGGCATCCGATGGTGACATCATACACATCCAGCAGTCAGTATGGTTTGTTAAGGCACTAACTTTTTATTGTCCTTCCAAAATTATTGTCCATCCACTTTGGGCTCACCAGAGTCTTTGCAATCTTTTGGCTGTACACTGTAAGGGCGAATATTACGGCCAGGAACCCATATCGTATTGCCTTCATGTTGCACCGCAGCATATCCACGACCCCAGGCAATAAGTTCAGCTGGTCCTTTCCACTGGGGGTCTGGTAGTTTACGATACCAGACTAGCGGTCAAACCGTGGTTGCTGCGTCTGGAAGGGGAGAAAAATGCCTGCTGGCAACTGTATTAGGTGGCGTGCCAGTAAGATTTAAGAAATTGAGAGTATATAAAGCCAAATTAAGATGATTTTGCACTCCAGGTAGTCCGGGGGTATTTTCCCCATTTTTTTTTTGTTTTTAATTTGTCAAGCATGTGCTTAAGAGTAGAATTGGCCCGTTCCACTACTGCTTGCCCCTGTGAATTGTAATGAATGCCGAATTTATGAATAATGTCCCACCGATTGCAGAACTGAGCAAAGGCGTGACTACAATATGCGGATCCATTATCAGTTTTTAATTCTTTAGGAGTACCCAGAGTGCTAAAAGTTCGAATACAATGATTGATGACATGTTTAGTTGCCTCTCCACGCTGTGGAGTAGCAAGGATGAACCCAGAATATGTATCAATACTCACATGTATATATTTCCACGGACTAAAAGATGCATATTGGGTAACATTCATTTGCCAAATTTGACATGCCTCAAGTCCACGGGGATTCACACCCATTGGAATAGACAGTCCTTGTGAACAGTTGGGGCACTGTTGAATGATAGCTGTTGCCTCCCCGGGGGTTATGCCAAATTGTTTAGCCAAAGCATTGGCGTTTTGATGAAAATAGCTATGACTATCCCAGGGAGTGAGTTGTTGCATAGTCATAACGTGTGTCATCATATCCGCCTGGGAATTCCCTTCACTGAGAATTCCTGGAAAATTTTGATGACTTCGGATATGTGCAATAAAATAAGGACAATATCTTGTCTCAATAGATTTTTGCAATGTCAAAAATAGTGTCAACAAAGTCTCATCCAAACTAGGAGAGATATAAGCAAAAGGTAAATTTTTATGGCCAAAAATCATGGATCAGCTGAAAAATGACAAAAAAAACTGACCAGGCCAATCACCAATCAATAATTGCAAAACCAAATTATTTTGAATCAAAGTTTCCCACAATTTTAAGGAAAATGGGATAAAAATAATTGCAAATTCAATTCCAAAAATCTGGCGCCATCGTGTGACCACGATGTGTAATTTCAGCCAAAGTCATAGCTGGAGTGAAAACAATTTCCTGTAGGCTCATTAGATTGAGTAATTGCCACTGTGGGTGGTCGATCAAAAATCACATTCAAATGCACAGGGTGATTGTCAACACACCGATCAGTCCACTGGGTATTGAGGGCTGTTTGGACTTTCTCAACGACCAATAGCTGGTCAGAGGTCAATGTCACAACGTCTGTGGGATTTTTGAAGCCTTTTAATGCCATAAATAAGGGAGAAAGGGTCGAGGTAAAAAGACCTATATATGGCCTTAACCAATTAATATTTCCTAAATATTGTTGTAGTTGAACCAATGTAGGTGCAAGTGTCTTTTGACCAGTGCCAATTAAGGGTTGCAAAACTCTTTTGCAGTCTGCATTAGCATTTTCAACAGCCAATTTCATCAAAATCTCTTTTGTAGCTAATTCATTAGCAATTTCTTTATCAATACTATCTTTTAGTCTATTTATAAATTCATCATAGGGCTCAGTAGTTCCCTGTTTAATTTGAGTAAAACTTTTGCCAAATTTTCCACTCTCATCTACTACCTTTAAAGCAGCAAAAACAGCCTGTAAAATTACACCATGTATAGCTGCATCTGGAATAGCATCTCGCTGTTGTTCAACAGCAGTGAACTGTCCAAATTTGGTCTGGCACTAATTGAGCAGTGCCTCTCTGAATAGCTTGAATACGATACTGGGAGTCCCAAACTGCATACTGCGCAGGTGTTAAAATCATTTGCATTAATGCCTTCCAATCTGCTGGAATCATTTTGTGAGCAAATCCATTATCAATTTCTGCATCCATGCCCACAGTTACAGGGTATAAACTTGTCATTTCCTCAGCATTCAATTCACCTATTTCATAATCATTCTGTAACGTTTCCTGAATAAAATTACTTGTTTTGGTCAGAGATGGAGGATCACACAACTCAACATTGCTAGGGAAAACCTTGCTGTGATTGTTAATTGTTACTGGAGTTTCACTGGCAGGGGGAAGAAGTTGAACTTCATTATAATTCAATGGATTCAGCAATATTTTTAGTAGGAGCTGCTCCTGTGTCTCCAAAGCTTTTAACACTATTCTCCAAGATGCTAAAATAGAAGCGGGGGCCCTAGAATTTGTGTGCAAAACCTCCCCCACTTTCTTCCAGGTTTCAACTTTAAGGCAGCCTGCCTCTGGGTAGAAAGGAATGTGTTTCCAAATAAATTCAAGGAGAGATCTTAAATCTCCTGATGTCAGCTTCTTCGCAGTAAAATAAACATAATTCTTCCTGGTTATCTCTGTAAGTTCACCCAAATGTGTTTCTTGCACCTTTGAGAGATCTCCACCCATACTTACGAGGGATCAGTCCTCGTCCAGCGATGAACTGATGAAGCGCGCTTGGCCACGTCCGGGCAGTAAGTATGAGGGTCCAGGGACGTATAACCTCTCAGGGTTATCACGTCGGAGTCACCACTTGTTGCGAAAGTGTGTCCGTGGCATCCCGGCAACCATGATTAATGACAGAGACCTTGCTTGTCTCTCTCGGGATGGAAAGCCCCGGCAGAAGCCAGGCATCCCCTTTTATTACACATCAAAGGTCTCTACCCACAAATTGTCACCCTACTGATTTACAGCCAATTACATTACACAGATAGTTAAAACATACACTTTGAAAGCATGACATCTTTTTCAAGAAATGAAACCTTTCCCTGCTTTCTCCTCCACCCCCTTAGTACAGCTGTCAGCTGACAGCCTGTAAGGGGGGAGAAGGGAAGCCCATCCAGGCAGAGAAGGAGAAAGGATTTCTTAAAGGAGAAATGGACATTTATCACAACATATCATTTCGCCTCGTATGCTGATATGGTCCATTTTCCTGTCAGCATGTGACTACACTCTAGTTCACAAACCTGGAAAAGAAATGGGCCATGCTGATGGCCTTAGTAGATTACCTCTTAAACAGGTAGAGGCAGACCCTGCTCCTGCCATTAATATTCTTTCCATTCAGGAGTTGCCTGAATCTCCCCTCAATGCTAGGGACGTGGCTGCTGAAACTGCCACTGATCACACGCTTACACGCGTGCTGACTGGGTGTTGTCTAGATGGCCTGACACGTGCCCAGATACTGAATTCCAAAGCTTCTGGCACAAGAAGCATGAGCTTTCCACCTTCAAGGGTTGCCTGTTATGGGGTAGCAGGGTAGTAATCCCAGCCTCATTGAGGTCTAGAATCTTGCTCTCTCTGCATGAGGGACATCCTGGTATAGTAAGGATGAAAGCGCTTGTGCGCAGCCATCTTTGGTGGCCTGGGCTCGATAAAGCCATCGAGGCTCAGGTGCATGGGTGCCAACTGTGCCAACAGTCACGGCCTGAAATGCCTCAGGCCCCAGTACATAGGTGGGAGGAAACGCAAACCCCATGGTCTAGGGTGCATATATATTATCCTGGGCCCTTTCAGGGGCAATTCTTCATTCTCCTCATTGACAGCCATTCCAAGTGGCTAGAGGTTGTTCCTGTTTCCTCCACTACTACTGCCAGGACCATCCAGGTGTTGAGAGGAATTTTTGCCTCGCACGGGCTTCCAGATGTCCTGGTTTCAGATAATGGCCCTCAATTTACCTCTTCTGAGTTCCAGGCTTTTCTTGAGGCCAACCTGATCTGGCATGCGACTTCTGCTCCCTTCCACCCATCCTCCAACGGACAGGCAGAGAGAATGGTGCGAACTACCAAAGATGCTCTCAAGAAACTGACTTATGGTAACTGGCATCACAGGTTAGCAGATTTCCTTCTTGCACACCACACCACACCATGCACAGCCACAGGGAAGAGCCCTGCAGAACTCCGCTGGGGTCGCCGCCTCATCACCAAACTGGACAGGTTGCACCCAGACCGGGTGGCTTCACAGGTGTCACAACCGCGGGCACCTAGGAGACTTCAGGTGGGCGATCCGGTTTGGGCAAGGAACTATGGGCCTGGACATCTCTGGGTCGTAGCTGTAGTCTGCAAGGTCTCTGGGCCATTGTCATATGAAGCTGCCCTGGAAGATGGCCGCGTTCTTCGCAGACACATAGACCAACTGCGTTGGAGGCTGGACAGCCACGTTTCCGCTCCTGGCTCTGCTCTTGGGGGGAGGAGGACCATAATATGCATTCTGGGTCACAGATTCCCAGGGGTTCAGGGTCACAGGTCCCTAGGCCTAACAGGCCTCACAAGTTGCTGGGGCTGTTTGGGGGTCATCCCAAGATTCCGCAAGTGCTCCAAGCAGGAATTCCCAGGATAGGGGGTCATCCCGCACTTCCGTTATTGCTCCAGACAGAGAGTCACACTGTGGGGGGGGTATCCACATTATTCAAACATGTCAGATTGTGCTCCAGACAGGGAGACTGACCGGGGATATCCACATAAATCACATAAATCCATAGAAAGGGAATTCCCTCAGGGGCACTCTCATAATTCAGCTATTGTTCTGAAAAGGAAGTCAGTAGCAAGGGGGTTTGCCATGGAGGTGGCTCCTGACTCTGGCACCTCTGGCATGTGCTCGGGGGCTACGTGGCAGAGGTGGGGCACTTCCACCACCCAGGCCTCTCCAACTGTTGGCCTTGTGGACTCGGGGATTTTCACCCCTCCAAGGTATGCTGGCTCGGACTCAGAGGGTCCAGCCAGTCAGCAGCTGGGTGGGTCACCTGGGCAATTGGGGCATCAAAGCCCTGGCCTGCCTAGCCTGGTAGGCGAGCAGGTAGACCAGGCACCCTCACCAGGGTCACCTGGGCATCTAGGGCACCAAAGTCCTGGCCTGTCTAGCCTGGTAGGTGAGCCGGTAGGCCAGGTACCCTCACCGGCCCTTAGAAGGTCGCAGCGGGCAAAGTGCCCACCGAAACATCTAGAAGAATATGTGAGATTCCTGTCAACACATAAGGAATCTTGCTATGAAGTCACTGAATGAGGGGGTTAACACTTAGTAAGAGTCTCATATATTATTTTGATTTTGGATATGTCTATTTGAATTAATAACTATTTTGAAAAGGTGTTTGCCTGCGTGCAGACCCGAACATTTCCACCCTCCTTGCATTTGAATAATGCATCTCTGTGCCGATCTCCCTGCATGGCACAACGCACCTGTGCGTAAGCTAGATGTATTCCATCTAGAGGGTTGGGGTGTTATGTCCTGGCCTGCACGAGCTGAAAGCAGGCTCAGAATTGTTGCAAATGGTCCCGGGCATTCCAAAAGCTGCCCGGGATCAGATAGGGTGGCGCCAGCCTTGTGTGCATGCACAAGGCGCGAAAATGCTCAATTCCTATTGGTTCACACTGTCTGGAGTTCTGGCCCTATAAAAGGTCTGCGTGCCTTTTGCTACTTGCCTGATTGTAGGAGAGTGAAGTAAAAAGCTTGTTGTTTTCCACCATGTGTCTTCACCAATTGCCAACGAACCGAAAACACAACCCTTACTATGTATTTTCTTCAAGTCATAAGAACACAAGAAGAGCCGTGCTGAATCAGGCCAAAGCCCATCGAGTCCAGCATTCTGTGTCACACAGTGGCCCACCAATTGTACATGGGGATCTTGAGCAGAAAGAGAAGGCAAAACCCTCCCTTTCCCTTGACCCCCAACAAATGGGACTCAAGGGAATCCTGCCTGCCTCAACCAACATAGAGGCGGCACATGGACATCCGTTTTAATAGCCACCGATACACTTTGCATCCATGAATCTATCTAGCCCTGCCTTGAAGCTGTCAAGGCTGACAGCTGTCACGACCCCTTCTGGAAGTGAATTCCATAAATCAACGACCCTCTGGGTGAAGAAATATTTCCCTTTATTTGTCCTCACTTTCTTAGCTACGAGCTTTAGGGAGTGCCCCCTTGTCCTAGTATTGTGTGATAGAGAAAAGAATTTTTCTCTATCCACCTTTTCTATCCCATGCATGATTTTATACACTTCGATCAAGTCACCCCTTAAACGCCGTCTTTCAAGGCTGAAGATACCAAGGCGTTGCAATCTGGTTTCATAAGGGAGGCGCTCCATTTCCTTGGTCATTCTTGTTGCCCTTTTTTGCACCTTTTCCAGTTCCATTATATCCTTCTTGAGGTGCGGTGACCAGAACTGTACACAAGTGTGGTCTCACCATCGATTTGTACAGAGGCAATACAACACTTGCTGACTTATTTTCGGTTCCCTTCCTAATCATGCCAAGCATGGAATTTGCTTGGCATGATTAGGCAGGGAAAGCAAGTCTATCTCCATATTCCATACTCTTCTACACCAAGATTCCAACAAACGTGACGCCGAAAGCTCCTGATTTCAATTATGCATGTTGATGTTCGCCTTTGTTAAATTGTTCTCTTCTCTCGGTTGAACTAAAAGCAAAATGGAAAGTCCAAACTAGGATGATTTCTTTCTAATCTAACTCCCAAATGACCCAGTTAGGAAGTGAGTCTGCCTACTTGTTGGTGTGCCAACTCTCTGGATGTTATCCAAAGTCTAAAATTCTGGTGGGAAAGAACTTTGGAGGATCAACACACCCACACACAAGGACTGAAAAAAAAAAAAGCATCTGTGGGAGAAGCTTCATATCTTTGTGCAGAGTAGCTACAAAGGACTAAGAGTGTCACCCAATTGTGGCAGTTGTGGAGTGGGAAACAAACAGCCCCCCCCTTGGTAGTTGTTGGTATCTTTGCGTACGGCCCCGAGAATGTGAATAAAACGAACGATAAAATGAGCGATACGAATCTGGACTTGCCTGTACTGCATGAATAATAAACATGTCGTAAGGCAGTATCTTTCCACCCACTTTCCAGCACCTGAGATAGGATCGAACTAATTGTTCCATAAATTAAGCAACTGGTAATAACTAAAAAAAAAAAGAGAGAGAAAGAGAGAGAGAGAGCCTCTGTAATTTTCTGATTCGTATCTTTAATCAATTGCAACACGCCACAATCACGTCTGCAAGGTCGGTGTCTCAATTCTTTGCTCCAAAGCAATTGCTTCACCGGTTTCAACCGATATGGTGCTGTTGCATTTTTTGTTTTTAATTGACTTTTATTGCGGCTTTTCCCGTATCGGAGGCATGTACGCTAAATAGAAATGTAACTGAGGACCAGGCCGGGACGTTAATGAAGGAGAACAGGGCTTCTCTGTTACAGAAGCCGCAACGCTTTTGCAGGACTTTCGTGTGCGACCCACAGCATCCACAGAGGGACAGCATCTAGATCGCGAGAAGTAACAATTCTGCTTAATAAAGGCAGTCCTCGGCTTACGACCACAACTGGGCCCAAAATTTCCGTTGCTAAGCGAGACAGAAAGAAAGAAAGAAAGAAGGAAAGAAAGAAAGAAAGAAAGAAAGAAAGAAAGAAAGAAAGAAAGAAAGAAAGAAAGGGAAAAAGAAAGAAGGGGAGGGAGGGAGGGAGGAAGGAAGGAAGGAAGAAGGGGAGAGAGAGGGAGGGAAGGAGGGAGGGAGGAAAATGGGGAAGGGAAAGGGAAGGAGGGAGGGAAGGAGAAAGGAAGGAAGGAAGAAAGAAAGAAAGAAAGGAAGGAAGGAAGAAAGAGAAAGAAAGAAAGAAAGAAAGAAAGAAAGAAAGAAAGAAAGAAAGAAAGAAAGAAAGAGGGAGGGAGGGAGAGTAAGGAAGGAAAGAAGGAAGGAGGGAGGGAGGAAGGAAGGAAGGAAGGAAGAAGGGGAGAGAGAGGGAGGGAGGGAGGGAGGAAGGAAGACAACGGGGAAGGGAAAGGGAAGGAGGGAGGGAGGGAAGGAGAGAGGAAGGAAGGAAGAAGGGGAGAGAGAGGGAGGGAGGGAGGAAGGAAGGAAGACAACGGGGAAGGGAAAGGGAAGGAGGGAGGGAGGGAAGGAGATGACCTCCAAGGTCCCTTCCAACATTATTATTATTATTATTATTATTATTATTATTATTATTATTATTATTATTATTATTAACCATGACATAAGCTAGTTATCCCAAAGGTGCTTTTTCAAAAGGCAGCTGGACCTTGTTTTTCCTTTTTGCTCCTCATCCAAGAGGCTTCTTCAGTTCTGACTGAAGGGACAGGATTGATGAACCCCCCTTAAGAAGTGTTCAGGGAACAGATCAGTTCCCCTGATTCGTAGCCATCATTTGAAGGACAATCATTTGGGAAAGACCATTTTAGCCTGAAAGAGACCAACATTCAGGTCCCCGCTTCACTCCTTCCTCATTCCAGCTCTTAAATAACTGATTTTTATGTATACTCTGCCATTTAGTCCAAGGCAGGACCCACAAACGCTGCTTGCAGCAGAGTAAAATGCCACCGCAGAACCCCCGAAACTCGATAAATACCAATAAAAATCCAGTAAATTACAAGCTCATTAGCCCTCATACGAATGGGCTGCGTTAATGAGGAGAGCGCTGCCAATTGAATTTCTATCCATTCTGCTGCCACTAAAAAGACAGTTATGATTCCCGAAAAGGGATAATCGCTTACTTGTTAAGTATCATCATCCTTTTTTTTAAACATTTTTTATTCAGAAATGGCTAAAATATCGGCATATTTGAAGGATCGCTCAAATGAAAAATATCATCATCCTTTTTGTTGTTCTTCACAACCTAAGGTGAGACAAAGGGATCCCCTAGTGATTCCTTTATTGGCTGAGTCTTAGATACGCTTTTCCCCCTGAGGCCTCTTTGCAGAAGCCACTGACTATGAGCCTTGCCTCAATCATCCAAAATAGCCAATAAATCAGAATAAAGCTGGAAGGGGCCTTGGAGATCTTCTAGTCCAGCCCCCCGTTCAAGTAGGAGAACCTATACCATTTCAGACAAGTGGCTGTCCAGTCTCTTCTTAAAAACCTCCAGTGATGGAGCGCCCACAATTTCTGGAGGCAGGTTGTTCCACTGGTTAATTGTCCTCACTGTCAGGAAGTTTCTCCTTAGTTCCAGGTTGCTTCTCTCCTTGATTAGATTGCATCCATTGCCCCTTCCTTCCTTTCTTCCTTTCTTCCTTTCTTCCTTCCTTCCTTCCTTCCCTCCCTCCCTCCCTCCCTCCCTCCTTCCTTTCTCTCTCTCTCTCTCTTCCTTCCTTCCTTCCTTCCTTCCTTATAATAATAATAAAGTTGGAAGGGACCTTGGAGGTCATCTAGTCCAACCCCCTGCTCAGGCAGGAAACCCTATACCATTTCAGACAAATGGCTGTCCAGTCTCTTCTTAAAAACTTCCAGTGTTGGAGCATTCACCGCTTCTGGAGGCAGATTAGATAGTTTGCTTACTCCTGACAGTTATCATCATCATCATCATCATAATAATAATAATCATCATAACAATAACAATAATAATAAAGTTGGAAGGGACCTTGGAGGTCATCTAGTCATATTATTATTATTATTATTATTATTATTATTATTATTATTATTATTATTATTATTATTACTATAATAAAAAGTTGGAAGGGACCGTGGAGGTCATCTAGTCCAACCCCCTGCTCAGGCAGGAAACCCTATACCATTTCGGACAAATGGCTGTCCAGTCTCTTCTTAGCCACTTGGAGTCAGCAAACTCATCGGGAAGCATTGTTGCTCGCCCAGTGCCCTGTGCTTCCATCGGCCATCCTGTACAGGTATAAAAAGATACCACTGACCAGAAAGACTCTGCTCCTGTGGCTCAGGAGAGGTGGAGACCGTGGGACACATTCTCCTTCGATACTCTGTCTATAGAGATATTAGAAAAAAACCGCGCCCTCCCAAATAATCGATCGGTATCCTGGTTGTTCTGACGCTACTTATCTCCAGTGGTAAGGGCAAACAGGCTGTGATTACAGCGCAGGAGGTTAGATTCTGCGCAGCAGCCCTGGGGATTCATTGGAGACATAAAGAAGATAAACATATTTGAAACTATTATGTTTAGATCTCTTTTTAATACTTCTTTTTACAATTAATATAACAACAACACTAACACTAACACTAACACTAACACTAACACTAACAATAACAATAACAATAATAATAATAATAATAATAATAATAATAATGTTGGAAGGGGCCTTGGAGGTCATCTAGTTCAACCCCCTACTCAGGCAGGAAACCCTAGGGAATTCCTGGAAGCTTCGGACAAGTTTCAGGATTATTGGGTGCCCTCTCCTCCCCCCTCCCATCCCGGACGAACTGTACAGTTTCCGTTGTCTTAGGAAAGCTCAAAATATTCTCAAAGACTCATCTCATCCCAGACATTCTTTTTTTTTGAACTATTACCATCTGGCAGACGGTGCAGGAGAATTAAAAAAAGAAAGACTAATAGGCTGAAAAATAGTTTTTATCCCAGAGTTGTAACCATATTAAATACCACTGTATAGTGCAACACTGAAGTGCAATATTAGCGGCAGCCAAAGGGTGAATAGAATGTGAAGGATGTGGGTATACAATGTAGGCTCTTATTTGTGGTTTTTAATTGTGTGTAGTGTGTCTTCTATTCTATTCTATTCTATTCTATTCTATTCTATTCTATTCTATTCTATTCTATTCTATTCTATTCTATTCTATTCTATTCTGTTCTGTTCTGTTCTGTTCTGTTCTGTTCTGTTCTGTTCTATTCTATTCTACTCTACTCTACTCTACTCTACTCTACTCTACTCTATTCTACATTACATTACATTACATTACATTCTACATTCTACATTCTATTCTATTCTATTCTATTCTATTCTATTCTATTCTATTCTATTCTATTCTATTCTATTCTATTCTATTCTATTGAGTCTAATTTCTGTTACGTTGTCCTAATAATAATAATAATGTTGGAAGGGACCTTGGAGGTCATCTAGTCCAACCTCCTGCTCAGGCAGGAGACCCTACACCATTCCAGACAAATGTCTGTCCAGTCACTTCTTAAAAACATCCAGTGTTGGAGGATTCACCGCTTCTGGAGGCAAGGAGTTCCACTGATTGTTCTCACTGTCAGGAAATTTCTCCTTAGTTACTACGTTGGGGCCTCTCCGCCATGTTCCACTGGTGTGGTTTTCATCCCCCAAGAGAAGCACAACACCACAATTTGGAGCTCTCTTCCTACTTGCACAGGCAAGGCATGGGGCGGGGTAATCTGATCGTGCTGTGATAAGAAGACGTGTATAAAAAGATTATGATTGTGTGCAGCCAGACGTGAGAAAAGTATTCCTGAGGTTTGCGAATCTGCATTTCGATCATTAGATAAGAAACTTGTCCTCGGTTTGACATATCGGCAGTTGGACGAAGTGGATATTTTCTGGACCCAAATATCCGCAGGGATTGGCACCCCTGGGTAGGAATCGGATGCCAAAGCCTTAGCAGCAGGAACGAACGGATCTACCCAGGAACGTGTCACTCCCCCCTCCCCACTTAAGAGCTACTGTTCCGCCATAAATGCAATATGATGAGAACACAAATTATCATTAGTGGGAGAATCCAGGCAGAAAATCAGTGTGGAAGGAGAGTCCCTTGCTCGTTCAGCAAGACAAAAGACTTCCATGTATCTTCTTTAAGAATTTAACAAGGAGCAATGGATGGGGTAGAAGAAAAATGCAGGGTTTTGTTTTCCTACAAGGAGGAAAGGAGGAGGAGGAAGAGGAGGAGGAAGGGGAGGAGGAGGAGAAGGAGGAGGAGAAGGAGAAGGAGAAGGAGAAGGAGAAGGAGAAGGAGAAGGAGAAGGAGAAGGAGAAGGAGAAGGAGAAGGAGAAGGAGAAGGAGAAGAGGAAGAGAGGAGGAGGGAGAGGGAGAGGGAGAGGAGGAGGGAGAGGAGGAGAAGGAGGAGGAGGAGGAGGAGGAGGAGAAGGCGGAGGAGGAGGAGGAGGAGGAGAAGGCGGAGGAGGAGGAGGAGGAGGAGAAGAAGAAGAAGGAGAAAGAGAAGGAGAAGGAGAGGAGGAGGAGAAGGAGAAGGAGAAGGAGAAGGAGAAGGAGAAGGAGAAGGAGAAGAGGAGGAAGAGAAGAGAGGAGGAGGGAGAGGAGAGGAGGAGGAGGAAGAGGAGAAGCAGAAAGAGGAGGAAGAGAAGAGAGGAGGAGGAGGAGGACGAGGAGGAGGAGAAGAAGAAGAAGAAGAAGAAGAAGAAGAAGAAGAAGAAGAGGAGGAGGAGGAGGAGGAGGAGGAGGAGAAGAAGAAGAAGAGGAGGAGGAGGAGAAGCAGAAGGAGAAGAGGAGGAAGAGAAGAGAGGAGGAGGGAGAGGAGGGAGAGGAGAAGGAGAAAGATAAGGAAGAGAAGGAGAAGGAGAGGAGGAGGAGAAGGAGAAGGAGAAGGAGAAGCAGAAGGAGAAGGAGAAGAGGAGGAAGAGAAGAGAGGAGGAGGGGAGAGGAGAGGAGGAGGAGGAAGAGGAGAAGCAGAAAGAGAAGAGGAGGAAGAGAAGAGAGGAGGAGGAGGAGGAGGAGGACGAGGAGGAGAAGAAGAAGAAGAAGAAGAAGAAGAAGAAGAAGAAGAAGAAGAAGAAGAGGAGGAGGAGGAGGAGGAGGAGGAGAAGAAGAAGAAGAGGAGGAGGAGAAGCAGAAGGAGAAGAGGAGGAAGAGAAGAGAGGAGGAGGGAGAGGAGGGAGAGGAGAAGGAGAAAGATAAGGAGGAGAAGGAGGAGAGGAAGAGAGGAGAGGAGGAGGGAGAGGAGAAGGAGAAGGAGGAGGAGAAGGAGAAGGAGAAGAGGAAGAGAGGAGAGGAGGAGGGAGAGGATAGGAGAGGAGAGGAGGAGAAGGGAGAGGAGAAGAGGAGGAAGAGAAGAGAGGAGGAAGAGAGAGGAGGAGGAGGAAGAGGAGAAGGAAAAGGAGAAGCAGAAGAAGAGGAGGAAGAGAGGAGAGGAGGAGGGAGAGGAGGGAGAGGAGAAGGAAAAGGAGGTGAAGGAGAAGAGGAAGAGAGGAGAGGAGGAGGAAGAGGAGAAGAGGAGGAGGAGAGGAGGAAGAGAGGAGGAGGGAGAGGAGGAGGAATGGAAGAAGAGGAAGAGTGGAGGAGGAGGAAGAATGGAGGAGGAGGAGGGGAGGGAGAAGAATGGCGGAGAAGAAGAATAAGAGGAAGAGGAGGAGGAGGAGATCCTTTGGGTTGGTCGTAAAGACGGGCAGATTGTCAAGTGCTCCAATGTTGTGTGCAGGTGACCCCCTGGAGGGCTGCAACCCCCCTAATTTCAAGCCGGGCTCGTAAAGTCCTCCATTCAGCACCACCGTCATTTCGAAAGGTTGCCGAATGGACAGTCATAAGCCGAGGACTGCCTGTAGGACCGATGTTCCAGAAGACAAGATACCCGTCCATTTCGATAGCTGTTTATGATTTCAGTCATCATCATCTCCTTAGTTCCAGGTTGCTTCTTCTCCTTGACGAGTTTCCATCCGTTGCTTCTTCTCCTCCTTTCGGGCTCTCTGGAGAGTAGCTTGACCCCCTCTTCTTCTTTGGGGCAGCCCCTCAAATATTGGAACTCTGCTATCATGTCCTCCCCCCCCACCCCCACCCCAGAGTTCTTCTTTTCTCCAGACTGGCCATTCCAAATCCTGCAGCCGCTCTTCATAAGTTTTAATCTCCAGGCCTGTCATGACGAGGGCAGTGTTCCTTCTGCAACACAAATTGTGGCTGCCTTGTCGAGCCCCTACTAATTAGAGAGATGTACTTAACCCATTCCCGTGGGCAGTAGGAAAATTATTGAGGTTTGGAAATAGTTCCTGAAGGGTTTTTTGCCAGTAATTAAAAAGTCTTTGGCTAACCCCACACGGTCCCTCCATTCTGCTTCAAGAGGCAGTTTTTAACCCACTGTCTTTCCCCCCTCCCCATAATAGCTGGTCCTCCAAAGAGAGGAGGGGGTTTAATGGGGGCTGTGTTCTTTTTCCAATACATGGTGGACTTTGCTGCCCTCGGAGATGACCCTAAGCAGTTTTCAAAGGAGGCTGGACCAGAGTTAGAGTAGAGTAGAGTAGAGTAGAGTAGAGTAGAGTAGAGTAGAGTAGAGTAGAGTAGAGTAGTAGTAGGGTAGGGTAGGGTAGGGTAGGGTAGGTAGGGTAGGGTAGGGTAGGGTAGGGTAGGACTAGAATAGAACAGAGTAGAGAAGAGTAGAGTAGAGTAGAGTAGGGTAGGGTAGGGTAGGGTAGAAAGAAATATTTGAATGGAATGGAATGGAACAGAATGGAATGGAACTGAACAGAACAGAACAGAATAATAGGATAGGATAGGATAGGATAGGATAGGATAGGATAGGATAGGGATAGGATAGGATGAGAAATAATGGAACGGAACAGAACAGAACAGAACAGAATAGAATAGAGCTGGAAGGGACCTTGGAGTCTTCTAGTCCAGCCCCCTGCTCAAACAGGACGACCTCTACCATCTCAAACAAGTGACTGTCCATTCTCTTCTTAAAAGCTTCCAGTGATGGAGCGCCCAAAATTCTGGTGGCCAGCTGTTCCCTGGTCAATTGTTCTCACTGTTAGGAAGTTTCTCCTTAGTTCCAGGTTGCTTTTCTCTTTGGTCAGTTTCCAACCCTTGTTTCTTCTCCTGCCCTCTGGGGCTTTGGAGAATAATTTCTCAACCTCAGCAACTTTACGCTGTGTGGACTTCAGCTCCCAGAATTCCCCAGCAGAATCCACACATCTAAAAGAAGCTAAAGCTGAGAAACATGGAAAAGAGATTCCCTTAAAAATGGGGTCCTTCCTTCCTTCCTTCCTCCCACTCTCCCTCCCTCCCTCCTTTCTTTCTTTCTTTCTTTTTTTTCTTTCCTTTCTTTCTTTCTTTTTTTCTTTCTTTCTTTCTTCCTTCCTTCTTTCCTTCCTTCCTTCCTCCACTCTCCCTCCCTCCCTCCCTTCTTTCTTTCTTTCTTTCTTTCTTTCTTCCTTCCTTCTTTCCTTCCTTCCTTCCTCCCTCCCACTCTCCCTCCCTCCCTCCTTCCCTCCCTCCCTTCTTTCTTTCCTTCTTCCTCCCTTCTTTTTTCCCTTCCTCCCTTCTGTCTTTCCTCTTTTTTGTTCTTTTTTCCCTCTTTCCTCTTTCCTTTCTTCCTTTTCCTTCCTTTCCTTCCTTTGTTTCTCTCTTCTTTCTTTCTCTTTCCTTCCTTCTTCCTTCTTTTTTCCTTCCTACCTTCTGTCTTTCTTTCTTTTTCGTTCTTTTTTCCCTCTTTCCTCTTTTCTCTCTTTCCTTCCTTTGTTTCTCTCTTCTTTCTTTCTCTTTCTTTCCTTCCTTCCTTCCTTCCTCCTTTCTTTCCTTCCTATGTATTCCTTCCTTCCTTTCTTTTTCTGTCTGTCTGTCTCTCTCTCTCCCCCCCCCTCTCTCCCTCCCCTCTCAAGACTAGCTGGGGAATTCTGGGAGTTGAAGTCCACACATCCTTCCAGCTGCTGCAGTCGATAAACACTGGCTTCAGATTAAAGATGCTCTGTTCACTTTGGGCCGAGCCAGAGATGCAACTGAGCTGGCATCCGGAGGCTGTTCTGTTGTCTTATGGGTGGAATGAAACAAGCTGAAACGTTACCCAGGCTGGGACTCTGCCTGCTTTGAAGAGTTTGCATTCCCACCCCACCCCCTGAAGCAGGTCTGCCACTTGGGCTGCTGGGCGTGTTCCCGAACTCACACCTTAGCATGAGATCAGAGACGGAGGAGGGCATGATCCGGAGGGACTTGGCACCACTTCCAGGTCTCCCTGGGCTGGGAATCCCTGACGAGGGTGGCTCATACCTGCCTGATTAGTGATGAATGTTAATCTCTTCTCTACTGTCTGCAACTCTTTTTTTTTTTTTAATAAAAAGTTGTATTGGTTTTTTCCCATTTTTTCCCGAAAGCTTAGGACACAACGTGGTGGTCAGGATGTCCAATCCATTCAAAGACAAAATCATGTCAATATAGCTCAAATTAATTATCAAAACTTTCTTATAAGGATCAAACTGTGTTTGATAAGATTTTGTTGACCTCAGATGAGAAATTGAGTAAGAAATGTATAATTTTTTTGTTAATTTTAGATATGGAAAGTGAACAAGTGAAAGAAACAATGATAAGATGGGCAAAAAAATTTGGTTATAACATAGAATTAGAAAAAGGGCAAATGTTATGGGAGAGAAATTATAAATTGACAATGTCAACTTCTTACAAAGAAAATCTGTATAAAACGTTTTATTAGATGGCACCTTCCACCAGCAAGATTGGCAAAAATGTTTAAAAATATGTCAGATAAATGTTGGAAATGTAAACATAATGTAGGTACGTATTATCATATTTGGTGGACATGCGAGAAGGCAAAGGCTTATTGGAAAAATATACACATGTGGTTAGAAAAAATATTAGATGAACAAGTGGATTTTAAATCTGAACTTTTTTTATTAGGCACCATGCCTGAAAAGACTAATAAGCAGAAATTATATTTAACCCTACATATTACCACAGCAGCAAGAATAATTTTTGCACAATATTGGAAGAATGAAGCTTTGCCATCAGAGGAAGAAATAATCAGGAAGATTTTGGAATGTGCAGAGATGGACAGATTAACCATGAGGCTGAAAGACAAAGAAGATACAGACTATTATCAAATTTGAACTTATTTTACATTTGGTTAGAGAAAAGAAGCAAGGATTAGGAATTGAATATGTATTAGTTTAGCAAATTCCAGACAACTTGTTGATTGGAAAAATTTAATATGCATGGGGGGAAAAATTAATAATAAAAAAGATTGAAGAAAAAAAATAATTATCAAAACTTTTCCTCTCTGTTTCTTAAATATAGTATTGCTTATTAAAATTGATACAGTTTTCAGTAAAGTTCAATCAAACAAAAATCATCAGTCACATGCAATTATAATCTATAGCCTGTTTTTAAGCTCTACTTACTGTCTGCAACTCTTGAGCGAAGCTAAAATGCTTTGGGGGGGGGAGAAGAAAAAACAAAATAAGATTTCATCAGTGGTCTTGGCTACTTTCCTCTCCCATCTTCTGCTCTGTGCGGGGCCCTTCTTGTCAACGATCCAGCTATATTTTTTTTATGCCTGTCAAGTAAATCTCTCTTTTTCTGTCTGCATGTCTCTATGCTGAAAGGACGCAAGACTCAGATGCGCTTCTGTCCCCAAGGAAGTTGCAATTTAACACTCATCCACTGGGCAAGCAGGAAAAGGAGCTGAGCCTAGCACAGTGGTTCTCAACCTTTCTCAGGTTGAGACCCCACTTGCCCCGCCCATGCGTGCCGCGACCCAGACCCGGGCGCGCGCGTGCCAAAAAAAATAATAAAAAAAATAAAAAAAACAAAAACAAAATGGCGCCCGTGACAGGCGGATCCGCGCATGCGCGGATCGGCCCATCGCACACGCCACGCATGCGCGCATCCACCCGTCGCGGGCCACCATTTTGTTTTTTTTATTTTTTTTAAAAAAAAATTTAAAAAAAAACCAAAAAAAAAAAAAACCAAATGGCGGCCCAGACGGGCGGATCTGCGCATGTGCGGATCGGCCCGTCGCACGCGCCACGCATGCGCGCATCTGCCCGTCGCGGGCCGCCATTTTGTTTTTTAAATTTTATTTTTTTTAATTTTTTTAAATTTTTTAAAATTTTTTTTAATTTTTTTTCTGGCGCGACGGGCGGATCTGAGCATGCGTGGCACGCGCTGCGCCCAAAAAAATAAAAAAAAATTTAAAAAAATTTAAAAAATTTTTAAAAAAATTAAAAAAAATAAAAATAAAAAAACAAAATGGCGGCCGGCGGTGCCCGGCGACCCCCGCGAAATGGTCGCGCGACCCCAAATAGGGTCGTGACCCCAAAGTTGAGAACCACTGGCCTAGCAGGATAAGCGGCAATTGCTTGCAGTTCGAAGGCTCTGCAGCCCAAGGAGGTCGCGGGCAAAATTCGAATTCCGCCTTGAACAGAATAAGGAACTGGAAGGGACCTCGGAGGTCATCTAGCCCAACCCCCTGCTGAAGCAGGACGCCCTCTACCCTTTCGGACAAGTGGCTGTCCCAACTCTTCTTAAAAGAGTTGGAGCATCTTCAACACACAAGGAATGAATCATAGTCAGATCCCATTTGAACAATAGGGATGGGTGGATTGATAGCAAACCTATCTGTTTTAAGGCATAATGTACAGGACAGCTTTCTGCTCCAGAGGTTTTATGTCAGATTTTTAATAATAAACTTGATTTTCAAAATGTTTTAACTGCCAAAAAAAAAAAAAAAGAGTTGGAGCATCTACAACCTTTGAGAGACCGAGGGCCCAAACTGCAACCCAAAACCCACACTTATGCATCGTCGGAGTACCGGGTGGGTGTGGCCCATTGGGTGGGCGTGGCCCATTGGGTGGGCGTGGCTGCAGTGGTAATGGCAGACCTAAAAAGTTCAATCAATCCATTCCAACTTGCAAGAACTATTTTTTCCTGCGAGAAGTTGAAATTGACGGATTGATTGAACAATTTTTTTTTTTTTGCACATGGCGGCGGAGGCCTAAAGCGAAAAGGTTTTATAAAACCCAACTGAAGGCCTAGGACTGGGGCGACGGTGCGCACAGAGAGGGCTCTGAGTGCCGCCTCTGGCACCCGTGCCATGGGGTTCGCCACCACTGGTCTACAACTTCGGAAGGCAAGCCGTTTCATGACTGATTGTTCTCAATATCAGGAAATTTCTCCTTAATTCTAGATTGATTCTCACCTTGATGAGTTTCCATCCATTGCTTCTTGTCCTGCCTTCAGGGGCTTTGGAGAATAGCTTGACTCCCTCTCCTTTGGGGCAGCCCCTTGGCTATTGGAACACTGCTATCATGTTATTGTAACGCTGCTATTATATTCAAGATGGACAGTATTTACTATTTATTGCCATGTATATGTAGGGGTGTGGGTCTATACATATGTTGTATATAGTATGTTTAGGTGTATGTCATGTATGTGTTTCACTTTGAGAGCGGGCAAACTAAATTGGATTTTTGATGTGTGCCGTTGTGCCCACAGTGGAAAAATGACAATAAAGCTTATCTTATCTTATCTTATCTTGCCTTGCCTTGCCTTGCCTTGCCTTGCCTTGCTTGCCTTGCCTTGCCTTGCCTTGCCTTGCCTTGCCCTTGCCTTGCCTTATCTTACCTTATCTGGAATTGGGTATGTCTAGTCTAAGAGAAGGACAAGGGGGGGACATGATGGCAGTGTTCCAATATCTCAGGGACTGCCCCAAAGAAGAGGCAGTCAAGCTATTCTCCAAAGCGCCCGAAGGCAGAACAAGAAGCAAACGGGTGGAAACTGATCAAGGAGAGAAGCAACTTGAAACTAAGGAGAAATTTCCTGTCAGTGAGAACAATTAACCAATGGAACAACCTGCCTCCAGAAGCGGTGAATGCTCCAACACTGGAAGTTTTTAAGAAGAGACTGGACAGTCACTTGTCTGAAATGGTCTAGGGTTTTCCTGCCTGAGCAGGGAGTTGGACTTGATGACCTCCAAGGTCCCCTTCCAACTTTATTATTATTATTATTATTATTATTATTATTATTAATTATTATTATTATTATTATTATTACTATTATTACTATTATTATCATCATCATCTTACCTTACCTTACCTTACCTTACCTTACCTTATCTTATATCTTATCTTATCATCTTTAATCAGCCATCGTCCTTCTCTCCTTAAACTAGACATCCCCAATTCTAACAACCGTTCCTTATATATTTTAGCCTCCAGTCCCCTGATCCTCTTTGCTGCTCTTCTCTGCACTCTTTCCAGAGTCTCAAACATCTTTTTTACATCTGGTGACCAAAACTGGATGCAATATTGGCCTTACCAAGGCATTATAAAGTGCTACTTTATACTTTTGACCCGGCTCAGCTCTCTCAGCTTGGATCAGAGGGATGATTTGAGCTGAATTAGCCATTTGAATCAAATCCGAGCCAATCCATTATGAAACCTCTTGGCGGCCGTTCCATTTTGACCTCTAATTATTGCTGCTTCTCTCTGCTTGCAAAGGGGAAAATATTTTAACCCCAGAGGAATTCTTTCTTCCAGCCTGTCTTACGAGAGGACCCTAGGAGCAAAAGCAAAACCAGGAAACAAACAAATAAACCCAAAAGTCTTGTGAAAGTGCCCGAAAAGGTGAACAGGGATGAAAGAGCCTGACCTGCCATACCGGGAGCTTTTCAAGTGTTGCCTCCTGGCTTGTTTATGTCCTTTAGCCCTCTGACACACCACAACCCCCAACCAGTCAAACAATAAAGGGGGAAAGAAGTGTGCATTTGAACGGTAGATAAAGGCAACATTTCATTTTGTTTTCTTTGCCCCTTTTGTCAGCTTGGCCAGGGAGGGCCTCTCATTGGGAGGGAACTTTTGCCCCAGCAAAGCAGGAAGATGATCACGCAGGAATTAGTTCGTATTTTAAGGAGGGGAGGAGAGTCCTGAGTTAGTTACTACGATGGAGGAGGAAGGAAGAAGGAAGAAGGAAGAAGAAGAAGGAAGAAGAAGAAGAAGAAGAAGAAGAAGAAGAAGAAGAAGAAGAAGAAGAAGAAGAAGAAGAAGAAGAAGAAGAGGAGGAGGAGGAGGAGGAGGAGGAGGAGGAGGAGGAGGAAGAAGAAGAAGAAGAAGAAGAAGAGAAGAAGAAGAAGAAGAAGAAGAAGAAGAAGAAGAAGAAGAAGAAGAAGAAGAAGAAGAAGGACGAGGAGGAGGAGGAGAAGGAGAAGGAAGAAGGAAGAAGGAAGAAGGAAGGAAGGAAAAAGAAGGGGAGGGAATGAAGGAGGGAGGGAGGAAGGAAGGAATGGAGAGACAGAGAGAGAGAGAGAGAGAGAGAAAGAAGGGGAGGGAGGAAAGGAGGGAGGGAGAGAGGGAGGGATGAAGAAGAATAAGAAAGAATGAGGAGGAGGAGGGAGGGAGGAAGGAAGGAAGGAAGGAAGAAAAAAGAGGAAAGGAAGGAAGGAAGGAAGGAAGGAAGGGAGGGAGGGAGGGAGGGAGGGAGGAAAGGACGGAGGGAGGGAGGAAGGAAGAAGAAAGAACAAAGAGAAGAAGGAGAAGGAGAAGAATAAAAAGAAGGAGAAGTTGAAAGAGAAGGAGGAGAAGGAGAAGGAGGAGAAGGAGAAGGAGAAGGAGGAGGAGGAGGAGGAGGAGGAGGAAGAGAAGGAGAAGGAGGAGGAAGAAGAGAAGGAGAAGGAGGAGGAGAAGGAGAAGGAGAAGGAGGACGAGGACGAGGAGAAGGAGAAGGAGAAGGAGAAGGAGAAGGAGAAGGAGAAGGAGAAGGAGAAGGAGAAGGAGAAGGAGAAGGAGAAGGAGAAGGAGAAGGAGAAGGAGAAGAGGAGGCTGGTTAGTTTCCACCCGTTGCTTCTCGTCCTGCCTTCAGGCGCTTTGGAGAACAGCTTGACTCCCTCTTCTTTGGGGCAGCCCCTGAGAGATATTGGAACTCTGCTATCCTGTTACCCCCCTGGTGCTTTTTTTTCCCATTAAACAAGACATATCTAGAATAAACTCGACAAAATTAGTGGATATTTTCTGCTTTTTCATTCGGGTCTGGCCTATCCACGCCTGTTCCTACTGATCACTGATACACAGATTTAGCCCACTGGAGCCTCTTCAGATCCACCCCAAATCTTAATTAATGGACTTGTCAAAAACCTGCCATCAAATGACATTCATCATCTCGGCTCCATCTCAGCCACGCTGGCCGCCACCCCCTGGCCTGTATTTCCTGAGCGTCTCTGTTTGCAATGTGTAACATTGAACAGGCGTGATAGTCACGGTGCTGAAGCCACGCAAGTCCCGCCAGAGGAACAGGCTGATGGCATCAGATCGTCGGTTCTTTGCTTTCCTGTCTCCCAAATAATTTTGCATTCTTTTCTTTTTCTTGGAAAGAGGAGGGGGGAGGGTATAGAACAGCCGTGCTGCCGCGATTTGCCGTTTCTGACTTGTGCATATATGCACACACACACACACACACACACACACACACACACACACACACACACACACAATCCGGAGAATCTATTAAACAAGGCCAGAACAGACATTGTCAGTCTTACTTACCGGAAAAATAATCACTCGAGGGGCATTCCCAAAAGATGCAGTTCTGGTTCTTTTGCAAGCTGTCAAGATGATGGAAGCCACTGTCCTGTATCCCACACCAAACAGGATGGCTATACCCCTAATCCTCATTTACTGACGGCAATTGGTTCTGCCAACTTGGTCACTAAGTGAAGTAAGGCTGCCACAAAAAAAGATCTAGTCCTGCCTTAGGCATGAAAAACCAGCTGGGTGATTTTGGCCAATCACTAGGTGAATGTGAGTTCTAGTCCCGCCTTAAGCGTGAAAGCCAGCTGGGTGACTTTGACCAATTACTGGGTGATTGTGAGTTCTAGTCCTGCCTTAGGCATGAAAACCAGCTAGGTGACTTTGGGCCAATCACCAGGAGACTGTGAGTTCTAGTCCCGCCTTAGCATGAAAGCCAGCTGGGTGACTTTGACCAATCACTGGGTGAATGTGAGTTCTAGTCCTGCCTTAAGCATGAAAAACCGGCTGGGTGACTTTGGCCCAATCACCAGGAGACTGTGAGTTTCTAGTCCCGCCTTAAGCATGAAAGCCAGCTGGGTGACTTTGGCCCAATCACCAGGAGACTGTGAGTTCTAGTCCCGCCTTAGGCATGAAAGCCAGCTGGATAATTTTGAGCCAGTCTCTCTCTCTCTCAGCCCAGCCCACCTCACAGTGTTGTTGTTCTGGGGGGGGAAAGGAGAAAGGTGGGGTGGATACACTCTGCAGCCTTGAGATACTTGTAAAAAACAGCATAAATAAAATCCTCTTTTTTCCGTCCCCATCGATTGGATGACTCGGAGTCCTGAGGCTGTTTACCATTTTATTTAACCTCCTCTCCCTCACCTTGGTTAGCTTCGGGTGCACATCAATCCAAGCTGCCTTTCCAAGTTGGCACCTCTCATGATTTTTAATACAGATTCCAAGTTCATGCAAGGAGATGCCAGACAAACATCTCCAAAACACGCCAGGACGTGAGTCATTGTTTTGACAAGATGCCTTCCACGCCAATAGTTCATACACTTGGGGAAGGGTTCCAGATGGCCCTTCAGCGGTGACCTTCAGGGTGTTAGTCATGGCAGAAGCTTCATACGATATCCAGATTTCCCTTGGGAGAAGGACCCAGAAGGACCCAGATTTCCTCAGGGAGAAGGACCCAGAGGGATCCAGATTTCCTTGGGGAGGAAGTCCCAGAAGGATCCAGATTTCCTTGGGTAGGAAGACCCAGAAGGACCCAGATTTCCTCGGGGAGAAGGACCCAGAACGATACAGATTTCCTGGAGAGAAGGACCCAGAAGGACCCAGAATTCCATGAGGAGGACCCAGAAGGACCCAGATTTCCTCAGTTAGGAGGATCAGAAGGACCCAGATTTCCTTGGGGTGGAGGACCCAGAAGGACCCAGATTTCCTCAGTAGGAGGATCCAGAAGGACCCTGATTTCCTTGGGGTGGAGGACCCAGAGGGATCCAGATTTCCTCAGTTAGGAGGATCCAGAAGGATCCAGATTTCCTTGGGGTGGAGGACCCAGAGGGATCCAGATTCCTCAGTTAGGAGGATCCAGAAGGATCCAGATTTCGAGGGGGGACCCAGAAGGACCCAGATTTTCCTTGGGGAGGAGGACCCAGAAGGACCCAGATTTCCTTGGGGCGGAGGACCCAGAGGGATCCAGATTTCCTCAGTTAGGAGGATCCAGAAGGATCCAGATTTCCTCAGTTAGGAGGATCCAGAAGGACCCAGATTTCCTTGGGCGGAGGACCCAGAGGGATCCAGATTTCCTCAGTTGAAGGATCCAGAAGGATCCAGATTTCCTTGAGGGGGGACCCAGAAGGACCCAGATTTCCTTGGGGGAGGACCCAGAGGGATCCAGATTTCCTCAGTTAGAAGGATCCAGAAGGACCCAGATTTCCTCAGTTAGGAGGATCCAGAAGGACCCAGATTTCCTTGGGGTGGAGGACCCAGAGGGATCCAGATTTCCTTGGGGAGGAGGACCCAGAGGGATCCAGATTTCCTCAGTTAGGAGGATCCAGAAGGATCAGATTTCCTTGAGGGGGGGACCAGAAGGACCCAGATTTCCTCTGTTAGGAGGATCCAGAAGGACCCAGATTTCCTCTGTTAGGAGGATTCAGAAGGATCCAGATTTCCTCAGTTAGGAGGATCCAGAAGGATCCAGATTTCCTCTGTTAGGAGGATCCAGAAGGACCCAGATTTCCTCTGTTAGGAGGATTCAGAAGGATCCAGATTTCCTCAGGAGGATCCAGAAGGATCCAGATTTCCTCAGTTAGGAGGATCCAGAAGGATCCAATTTCCTTGGGGAGGAGGACCCAGTAGGACCCAGATTTCCTTGGGGAGGAGGACCCAGAGGGATCCAGATTTCCTCAGTTAGAGGGATCCAGAAGGATCCAGATTTCCTCAAGGGGGGGACCCAGAAGGACCCAGATCTCTGTTAGGAGGATCCAGAAGGACCCAGATTTCCTCTGTTAGGAGGATCCAGAAGGATCCAGATTTCCTCAAGGGGGAGGACCCAGAAGGACCCAGATTTCCTCGGTGAGGAGGACCCAGAAGGATCCAGATTTCCTTGGGGAGGAAGACCCAGAAGGATCCAGATTTCCATGGGGAGGAGGACCCAGAAGGATCCAGATTTCCTTGGGGAGGAAGACCCAGAAGGATCCAGATTTCCATGGGGAGGAAGACCCAGAAGGATCAGATTTCCATGGGGAGGAAGACCCAGAAGGATCCAGATTTCCTCAGGGAGGAGGACCCAGAAGGACCCAGATTTCCTCAGGGAGGAGGACCTAGAAGGACTCAGAGTGCCTTCAGAAGAGATCTGGTTTGCTTGATTGCACAGGAGAAGTGGCTGAGGATCAGAAAGTTCAAGAAAATTCTGGTAAACAAAGATCGAGTAGAAGCTGTCCAACTCCATTCCTGATAGCAACAAGATATCTCATTAAGGTTCAAACAGATCACCGATAAAGATGATCAGCCTTACAAGATCCAGAAATATTTGAATTGTCTTGGCATAAAAGATGCTGAGACCTAGAACTGAGGTGGGGAACTACAGCCCCTTTATCACTTATATAGTAATAATAATAATAATAATAATAACAACAACAATAACAATAATAACAACAACAACAATAATAATAATTCCAAAACAACTGGAGCACCACTTGAACACCATCATTGGCATTGACAAATTCGCCATTAGTCAATTGCAACAGGCAGCCTTATAGAACCGCCTCCATCCTGCGACGATATCAGTAACACCATCAAACATCCCCATCTGCCTGACACAATAGGTAGACAAAAAGGCCAGATCCAGTCTGAACATCTGGCTGACTGTGCGATGACTAATAGTAATAGTAATAGTAATAGTAATAGTAATAGTAATAGTAATAGTAATAGTAATAGTAAAGTAATAGTATAGTAATAGTATAGTAATAGTAATAGTAATAGTAATAATAAAGTTGGAAGGGACCCTTGGAGGTCATCTAGTCCAGGGCTTTTCAACCTTTTCACC
>JARGCV010000674.1:37500-42500 GCA_034064705.1 Bothrops alternatus
GGACTTTAAAAGAAATTGATCTAATTGGATTTTAAAAGAAATTTAAAAGGGAGGAAGTGGCAATCTTTTTTTTTCAAGCTATTTTTTTTTCTTTTTCTTCTTCCTCTCTCCCTCCTTTTTTTTTTTTTAATCATGACAACGAGACATAAGGCAGCAGTTGCTAAGGCGGCTATGCCCTCTCCAGGGCAGCTTGTAAAATCACAGTCTGCTCCTTTAGAGTCTCAAGAGCCTGTACAGCCTGCTTCAGAAATGATTACAATTAAAGATCTACAGACTGCTTTAACAGTAGCATTATCCCCAGTAAGTGCTGCATTATCCTCACTTAAAGATAGAATGGATAAAATGGATTATAAGTTAGAGGAAAAGATGGCTGAACAGAAAAAAGATTTTAAAGCTATGACGGAAGTATCTAACCAGGAGATGAGACAAGACATTGTCGAGGCTATCAAGGGTGTTTGGGATTATACCATCGGTGTTGAAGAGAAATTAGAGAATATTGAACAGCAATTTGAAGAAAAATTAGAAGAAATTAAAAGTGATGTACAAGATCAGGCTACTTTGACACAATTTCATCAGATGCAGTTTGCAGTTAGAATCAGGGGACTTAGAGAAGCCCCAAATGGGATCCAAGAGGATTTAAGAAAAATTGTTATTGAAGCCTTATCAAAATTTTTGGATGACTCAATTGAGAATGTAGACTGGCAGATTGAACGGTTGTTTAGAATGAACTCACGCATTGCAGCACAAAGAAATTTGCCTAGAGATATTGTGATATATTTTAATACAAGAAAATACAGAAATTGGGTTCTCTCAACAGCCTACAATAAACAACTGAGTGTTGCTGGTCAAGAAGTACTGGTTTTGAAAGAGATACCTCCTAAAATGCTGAGGTTAAGGAAAGATTATGCTTTTTTGACAGAGGAGCTCAAAAGAAGAGAGATACAATATAGATGGGAGGTTCCAACTGGACTTTCTTTGTTTTTTAAAAATAATAGATATCGTCTGACTACTGTTGCTAAAGCAAAGGATTTCTTTGATAATATATTGATGGCTGATAGATCTACCTCCCCAAAATCTAAGAGGGCAATTTTGGTTAAAGATCTAGAATCATTGCAAATTTCGGAATCTCAACAACCTCGTACAATTCTTTTGACGGATATGGATAAAGCAGTTGAACAACCAGTGCAGTTAATTGATATTTTTCAACCTCTGGTAGCTGATAAGCCTAAAGATCCAAGGGGTCCACGTGAATTAATTCAAACCAAGCAAGCTGATCTGACATCTTTGGAAGCCATGGGAGCAAGGCCTAAGAGGAAGGAAGAGGTAGCTTTGGCCCTGCAGAAGCTTTCACGAAAAGATCATGTCAAATAAGTATTTGACATGGAACGTCAATGGTTTAAATTCTCCACAAAAAAGGAAGAAGATATTTCATTATTTGAAGCAATGTAAAAATGACGTAATTTGTTTACAAGAAACTCATATAAGAACTTTGGACCAGAAATATTTGATTAATAACAAATTGGGTACACACTTTGTGGCATCATCTTTAGACAAAAAAAATGGAATTGTTATTTATGTTAAAAATCATATAAAAGCTAAATTAATAGAAGCAGATACACATGGAAGATTTTTAGCTATAGAAATTTTATTGGATGGGAAGAAAGTTTTGTTGGTGGGTATATATGCTCCAAATCAAAAACAAGGTATATTTTATAAAGCATTGCATAGAAAGTTAATACAGTTGGATTATAGATCTTGTATTTTAATGGGAGATTGGAATGGAGTTCTTGATGCTAGTTTGGATAAGAAAAAAATCTTATCTGTTCCTCAAACGCGTTCAATATTGCCTAAATCTTTTTTTGATATTAAAGACGATTTTAATTTGCTAGATATATGGAGAGAAAGACATGGGAGGGACCAAGAATTTACTTTTTTCTCTGATAGACATCAATCATTTTCTAGAATTGATTTTATTCTAACTACGAGTGATTTTATGTTAAGTTTAAAGAAAGTTAAAATTTTACCTAATGTATTGTCTGATCATAACCCAGTTATGATGGAACTAAGGACTGGTCAATATATATGCAGATCCTGGAGACTTAATGAAAATTTGTTTAATTATGAAATGTATGTGGAAGAATGTAAAAAGGCTATCAAGGAATTTTTCAGGTTAAATTTGAATATAGGCTTACCAATAGAAACGGTGTGGGACTCTAGCAAGGCCTATATGCGTGGTATTTTAATTGAATTGAATGCAAGACATAGACGTAAACAAGAGGAAAAGAGAAGAGTTTTAGAAGCGGAGATAAAAAAGAAAGAGTTATTATTAATAGATAAACCGGATGATAGTAATATTAAAGAAGGGATAAAGGTTTTACGGAAACAATTTGATATTTTGATGGCCGATCAGGTTGCCAGGAATATACAATATGCTAAACATAACACTTTTTTTAATGCTAATAAACCTGGCAGATGGTTGGCTTATATATTAAGGAAGAAACAAAAATCTCGTTTAATTGAGAAGGTAGAATATAAGGGGCAAGAAGTATTTCATCAGGATGCTATTAAGAAGGCTTTTCTAGAGTTCTATACCAAATTGTATGCTGAAGAAAAAGTTCAAGAGCAAGAGGTAGATGCCTTTTTACAAAATCAAAATGTTATGGAAATTACTTTGGAACAAAGAGATAGATTAAATGCTGTGATTAGATCAGAAGAAATTATTGACGCAATTAAGCAATTGAAATTGGGAAAATCTCCAGGAACTGATGGTTTTACTACGATTTATTATAAGTGTTTACAGGAGGAAGTGGTCGAACATTTGAGGGAGTTATTTGTGAATATACAAGAAGGTGGTCCGGTTCCACCCTCCTGGAAAACGGCTAATGTTTGTTTGATTCCTAAAGAGGGTAAAGATAATTTACAAGTAGAAAATTTTAGACCTATCTCATTGTTAAATACGGATTACAAGATTTTTGCAAAAATTTTGGCCAATAGATTAATGACAGTTCTGATACAGAGGATACATCCGGATCAGACTGGTTTTTTACAAGGGAGACAAATGAAAACCAATGTCAGACAACTTGTTAACATACTGGAATACTTGGATAAACATATTCAAGTGCCGGCTGTTTTAATGTTTTTAGATGCAGAAAAAGCTTTTGACAGATTGAATTGGACATTTCTGCAAAGGCTTGTGGTAAGGATGGGAATGGGGGACCAGTTTATTAATTCTATAACAGCTATATATCAGAAACAAACAGGACAGATTATAGTAAATGGTCAATTAACAGATTTGTTTAACATTGAAAAGGGTACTAGACAGGGTTGTCCCTTATCTCCTTTATTGTTTGTTTTAACCTTAGAGGTCTTATTGAATAGGATTAGAGCATCAGAGGAATTAAAGGGGGTACAAATTAGAAAACATGATTATAGATTATGTGCCTTTGCAGATGATTTACTTGTGACATTGACTCAGCCAATGCAATCGGTTCAGAGTCTGATGGAAATTATTCGAAACTATGGAAAAGTATCTGGTTTTAAATTAAATTTATCCAAGACAAAGATGTTGGTCAAAAATTGTGATAATAAATTAAAACAAGATTTGGAAAGAATAACGGGATGTGAGATAGTTAAAAAAGTTAAATATTTAGGAATTTATATAGAAGCCTCAAATGGTAAATTATATAAGAATAATTATGAGTTCTTATGGAGTAAAGTTCAAAAAGAAATGGAGAATTGGAAAAAACTACAATTATCTACCCTGGGTAGGATAGCCGCTATTAAAATGAATGTATTACCGAAATTTTTATTTTTATTTCAAATGTTGCCAATACTTAAAAAGGATGGGAATCTTGATGAATGGCAGAAAGGTATAAACAATTTTATTTGGGATGGCAAGAAACCAAGGGTTAAACTTAAAATTATTCAAGATATAAGAGAGAGAGGTGGAATGAAAGTGCCTAATTTCAAATTATATTATTATGCAGCAGTTCTAGTGGCAATAAGTGATTGGATTAATTTAACAAATGAAAGAATACTGAATATAGAAGGATATGGGTTAGTGTATGGGTTTCACGCCTATTTAGTTTATGATAAAAAATTGGATAGGGGTTTTAAAGAGCATATATTAAGAAACTCTGTGATGCGTGTCTGGAAAAAGTATTATTATAAATTAAATGGTAAAATTCCTTTATGGACTGTTCCCAGACATGCAATACAGAGTGTGGGTATACAACAAATTCAAGACGTGGAGCCCTATGATAAACTCTTGAATAAAGATGGGAATAGCTTAGAATTGAAATCACTAGACAGATTAAGGGAGGAAGGTATAGCTCATAATTGGTATCATCATGCACAACTTCAAGCCAGATGGCAAAAAGATGTTAAGATGGGTTTTTCTTTAAAGGATGAAAAATTGATTATACAGATTAGAGACCAAAGAGCGATGCATATTAAAAGAATATATGACGCTTTAATTGAAATTGATTCTGAAAAGGAATTAGTTAAAGACTGTATGATCAAGTGGGAAGGGAATTTTGGACATTCAATCAGGATGGAAACTTGGAAAAGAATATGGGTGAAAAATGTTAAGTTTACACAAGCTCAGCATTTAAGAGAGAATTTTTATAAAATGTTTTATAGATGGCATTTAGACCCAAAAAAATTGTCGCTTATGTATCCAAATTTGAAACCCAAATGTTGGAGATGCGAATCTTTGGATGCAACTTATTTTCACATTTGGTGGACATGTAAAAAAATTAAGGCTTTTTGGATAAAAATATGGTGGATTCTTCAAAATATTTTGAAAAAGCGTATTGAGTTTGTACCACAGTTATTTTTGTTGGGTATAACAAAGGATTGTTCCACCACAGAGACTAAGTTGATTTTGAACTTGACTACGGCCGCAAGACTGTTGGTGGGTCAATATTGGAAGTCATCTGAAATACCATCTATTGAAGAATGGACATTAAAAGTTACCCATCTGGTTGAGATGGCTAAGA
>JARGCV010000674.1:257500-262500 GCA_034064705.1 Bothrops alternatus
TTCAAGAGCCGGGTTGAGCCCTTCCAAGACCCCTGGAACAAGTTTTCAGGGGCAGAGAAGGTGTGCTCCCCAGGCACTTGAAATGCTCCTGCTCAGAGACGCTTCTGTCGGCTGACAGAATTAGACGCCGTGACCGCCTCTGCTCTTAAGATTGACTTACAAGGACTTTAAACAGACGGTCTGAATACAGAAGTCTTTTGATTATCGCAAGTATACTGCTATTTTGTTTCTGCCTTTGTATTTATAACTTTTCTTGAATCAACAAAAACTTTCTTAAAATGGCGATCGCTTTCTCTACCTAGTGAAAGTGAAAAATCTAAAGTGTGGATTGCGCAGGAAAATGAAAGTGAAATTTCTTTCCTCTTTCTAAAGAGAAGTTTGAGTGATTATTTGGATTGGATTTATTTGGACTTTAAAAGAAATTGATCTAATTGGATTTTAAAAGAAATTTAAAAGGGAGGAAGTGGCAATCTTTTTTTTTCAAGCTATTTTTTTTTCTTTTTCTTCTTCCTCTCTCCCTCCTTTTTTTTTTTTTAATCATGACAACGAGACATAAGGCAGCAGTTGCTAAGGCGGCTATGCCCTCTCCAGGGCAGCTTGTAAAATCACAGTCTGCTCCTTTAGAGTCTCAAGAGCCTGTACAGCCTGCTTCAGAAATGATTACAATTAAAGATCTACAGACTGCTTTAACAGTAGCATTATCCCCAGTAAGTGCTGCATTATCCTCACTTAAAGATAGAATGGATAAAATGGATTATAAGTTAGAGGAAAAGATGGCTGAACAGAAAAAAGATTTTAAAGCTATGACGGAAGTATCTAACCAGGAGATGAGACAAGACATTGTCGAGGCTATCAAGGGTGTTTGGGATTATACCATCGGTGTTGAAGAGAAATTAGAGAATATTGAACAGCAATTTGAAGAAAAATTAGAAGAAATTAAAAGTGATGTACAAGATCAGGCTACTTTGACACAATTTCATCAGATGCAGTTTGCAGTTAGAATCAGGGGACTTAGAGAAGCCCCAAATGGGATCCAAGAGGATTTAAGAAAAATTGTTATTGAAGCCTTATCAAAATTTTTGGATGACTCAATTGAGAATGTAGACTGGCAGATTGAACGGTTGTTTAGAATGAACTCACGCATTGCAGCACAAAGAAATTTGCCTAGAGATATTGTGATATATTTTAATACAAGAAAATACAGAAATTGGGTTCTCTCAACAGCCTACAATAAACAACTGAGTGTTGCTGGTCAAGAAGTACTGGTTTTGAAAGAGATACCTCCTAAAATGCTGAGGTTAAGGAAAGATTATGCTTTTTTGACAGAGGAGCTCAAAAGAAGAGAGATACAATATAGATGGGAGGTTCCAACTGGACTTTCTTTGTTTTTTAAAAATAATAGATATCGTCTGACTACTGTTGCTAAAGCAAAGGATTTCTTTGATAATATATTGATGGCTGATAGATCTACCTCCCCAAAATCTAAGAGGGCAATTTTGGTTAAAGATCTAGAATCATTGCAAATTTCGGAATCTCAACAACCTCGTACAATTCTTTTGACGGATATGGATAAAGCAGTTGAACAACCAGTGCAGTTAATTGATATTTTTCAACCTCTGGTAGCTGATAAGCCTAAAGATCCAAGGGGTCCACGTGAATTAATTCAAACCAAGCAAGCTGATCTGACATCTTTGGAAGCCATGGGAGCAAGGCCTAAGAGGAAGGAAGAGGTAGCTTTGGCCCTGCAGAAGCTTTCACGAAAAGATCATGTCAAATAAGTATTTGACATGGAACGTCAATGGTTTAAATTCTCCACAAAAAAGGAAGAAGATATTTCATTATTTGAAGCAATGTAAAAATGACGTAATTTGTTTACAAGAAACTCATATAAGAACTTTGGACCAGAAATATTTGATTAATAACAAATTGGGTACACACTTTGTGGCATCATCTTTAGACAAAAAAAATGGAATTGTTATTTATGTTAAAAATCATATAAAAGCTAAATTAATAGAAGCAGATACACATGGAAGATTTTTAGCTATAGAAATTTTATTGGATGGGAAGAAAGTTTTGTTGGTGGGTATATATGCTCCAAATCAAAAACAAGGTATATTTTATAAAGCATTGCATAGAAAGTTAATACAGTTGGATTATAGATCTTGTATTTTAATGGGAGATTGGAATGGAGTTCTTGATGCTAGTTTGGATAAGAAAAAAATCTTATCTGTTCCTCAAACGCGTTCAATATTGCCTAAATCTTTTTTTGATATTAAAGACGATTTTAATTTGCTAGATATATGGAGAGAAAGACATGGGAGGGACCAAGAATTTACTTTTTTCTCTGATAGACATCAATCATTTTCTAGAATTGATTTTATTCTAACTACGAGTGATTTTATGTTAAGTTTAAAGAAAGTTAAAATTTTACCTAATGTATTGTCTGATCATAACCCAGTTATGATGGAACTAAGGACTGGTCAATATATATGCAGATCCTGGAGACTTAATGAAAATTTGTTTAATTATGAAATGTATGTGGAAGAATGTAAAAAGGCTATCAAGGAATTTTTCAGGTTAAATTTGAATATAGGCTTACCAATAGAAACGGTGTGGGACTCTAGCAAGGCCTATATGCGTGGTATTTTAATTGAATTGAATGCAAGACATAGACGTAAACAAGAGGAAAAGAGAAGAGTTTTAGAAGCGGAGATAAAAAAGAAAGAGTTATTATTAATAGATAAACCGGATGATAGTAATATTAAAGAAGGGATAAAGGTTTTACGGAAACAATTTGATATTTTGATGGCCGATCAGGTTGCCAGGAATATACAATATGCTAAACATAACACTTTTTTTAATGCTAATAAACCTGGCAGATGGTTGGCTTATATATTAAGGAAGAAACAAAAATCTCGTTTAATTGAGAAGGTAGAATATAAGGGGCAAGAAGTATTTCATCAGGATGCTATTAAGAAGGCTTTTCTAGAGTTCTATACCAAATTGTATGCTGAAGAAAAAGTTCAAGAGCAAGAGGTAGATGCCTTTTTACAAAATCAAAATGTTATGGAAATTACTTTGGAACAAAGAGATAGATTAAATGCTGTGATTAGATCAGAAGAAATTATTGACGCAATTAAGCAATTGAAATTGGGAAAATCTCCAGGAACTGATGGTTTTACTACGATTTATTATAAGTGTTTACAGGAGGAAGTGGTCGAACATTTGAGGGAGTTATTTGTGAATATACAAGAAGGTGGTCCGGTTCCACCCTCCTGGAAAACGGCTAATGTTTGTTTGATTCCTAAAGAGGGTAAAGATAATTTACAAGTAGAAAATTTTAGACCTATCTCATTGTTAAATACGGATTACAAGATTTTTGCAAAAATTTTGGCCAATAGATTAATGACAGTTCTGATACAGAGGATACATCCGGATCAGACTGGTTTTTTACAAGGGAGACAAATGAAAACCAATGTCAGACAACTTGTTAACATACTGGAATACTTGGATAAACATATTCAAGTGCCGGCTGTTTTAATGTTTTTAGATGCAGAAAAAGCTTTTGACAGATTGAATTGGACATTTCTGCAAAGGCTTGTGGTAAGGATGGGAATGGGGGACCAGTTTATTAATTCTATAACAGCTATATATCAGAAACAAACAGGACAGATTATAGTAAATGGTCAATTAACAGATTTGTTTAACATTGAAAAGGGTACTAGACAGGGTTGTCCCTTATCTCCTTTATTGTTTGTTTTAACCTTAGAGGTCTTATTGAATAGGATTAGAGCATCAGAGGAATTAAAGGGGGTACAAATTAGAAAACATGATTATAGATTATGTGCCTTTGCAGATGATTTACTTGTGACATTGACTCAGCCAATGCAATCGGTTCAGAGTCTGATGGAAATTATTCGAAACTATGGAAAAGTATCTGGTTTTAAATTAAATTTATCCAAGACAAAGATGTTGGTCAAAAATTGTGATAATAAATTAAAACAAGATTTGGAAAGAATAACGGGATGTGAGATAGTTAAAAAAGTTAAATATTTAGGAATTTATATAGAAGCCTCAAATGGTAAATTATATAAGAATAATTATGAGTTCTTATGGAGTAAAGTTCAAAAAGAAATGGAGAATTGGAAAAAACTACAATTATCTACCCTGGGTAGGATAGCCGCTATTAAAATGAATGTATTACCGAAATTTTTATTTTTATTTCAAATGTTGCCAATACTTAAAAAGGATGGGAATCTTGATGAATGGCAGAAAGGTATAAACAATTTTATTTGGGATGGCAAGAAACCAAGGGTTAAACTTAAAATTATTCAAGATATAAGAGAGAGAGGTGGAATGAAAGTGCCTAATTTCAAATTATATTATTATGCAGCAGTTCTAGTGGCAATAAGTGATTGGATTAATTTAACAAATGAAAGAATACTGAATATAGAAGGATATGGGTTAGTGTATGGGTTTCACGCCTATTTAGTTTATGATAAAAAATTGGATAGGGGTTTTAAAGAGCATATATTAAGAAACTCTGTGATGCGTGTCTGGAAAAAGTATTATTATAAATTAAATGGTAAAATTCCTTTATGGACTGTTCCCAGACATGCAATACAGAGTGTGGGTATACAACAAATTCAAGACGTGGAGCCCTATGATAAACTCTTGAATAAAGATGGGAATAGCTTAGAATTGAAATCACTAGACAGATTAAGGGAGGAAGGTATAGCTCATAATTGGTATCATCATGCACAACTTCAAGCCAGATGGCAAAAAGATGTTAAGATGGGTTTTTCTTTAAAGGATGAAAAATTGATTATACAGATTAGAGACCAAAGAGCGATGCATATTAAAAGAATATATGACGCTTTAATTGAAATTGATTCTGAAAAGGAATTAGTTAAAGACTGTATGATCAAGTGGGAAGGGAATTTTGGACATTCAATCAGGATGGAAACTTGGAAAAGAATATGGGTGAAAAATGTTAAGTT
>JARGCV010000675.1:0-7500 GCA_034064705.1 Bothrops alternatus
ATACATATACATATACATACATACACTTCTTTTTCAGACTGGTCCATTCCCTGAAGAAGCTTTGGATGGGAAGTGAAATGTCTTCAAGAAAGAACAAAGTCCAGTTGCCTTCTGAAAAAGCATCTTAGGAACATCTTAGGGAAGACTGAGAATCTCCAGTTGACCAACATTATTTTGGGAAATAAATCTTGACGACGAGAGGGGCAGGTGTCAGTACAAAAGTATTAAGGTTCTCAAAGGGACAGAGAGCACTCAATATCTTCTCGTTCAACATTTACATTTAAATACATTGAAAATCTGTACACTCTACATTAGCGTGACTCATTTCTTTGAGGTCCATATCAGAAGGGCTTCTAAGTCTCATCATGGAGGGCTCTGGTCCTCTGCAAGACGGTGTGGAGCTCTTGAAGAACATTTGCTGGCAGCTGCTTCTCGGATTCCAAGTGTGTTTCTCTGGCTTTGCTCTCACTTCTCCTTGGCGATTTTGATTCTTTGCAGGACCTTCGGTCCAAGTCCACGACGCTTTCACCCACTTCGTCCAAACAGATCAGGCTGCGGTGCTTTCTTCTTTGATTCCAGGATTTTTCCTCTTTCCGTTCTTTACGTTGAACGACCTGTGAGGATCGCTCCTTTAAGCCTGTCTTTTCTTCAGCTACGTCCCATTGCGTTTCCAGCTTTGAATTCTGTGCAGAGAAGGAGAAAAGAGTTAAAGATTTGTTCATTCATGTCAAGTGTTGGTAACCTACCTCTGGGGACTTAAGTGCTTCCAACTTAGTCTCCAAGCGTTTCTGTTTCTTACAAATGAATAGTTGGTTAGTTAGTTTCTTGGATGGATGGATGGATGGATGGATGGATGGATGGATGGATAGATATAGCTAGATAGCTAGACAGACAGACAGACAGATGATAGGTAGATAGATAGACAGATGACAGGTAGATAGATAGATAGCTAAATGATAGCTAGATAGCTAGATATAGACAGACGATATGGTAGGTAGATAAGTAGGTAGGTAGATAGGTCGGGATAGAGATAGATAGATAGTGTTGTGAGTGTCCCTAGACCAGCTTGGGAAGTGTCAGAATATGAGGATCAGCAGCCAGGCCCCTCTGGGTGTTTTCCCCTCCCGGCAGCCGAGGAGGAGCAGCCAGGTCCCTCTGGGTATTTGCCCCTCTCGGCAGCTGAGCTAGATAATGAGGAGCTCTGTATGCATTCTGAATCAGACTCTCAAAATGATGAGTCAGATTTAGAACAAGAAGATAAATGGATTGATCCGAGGTTCCGAAGGTTTGATAAGCGCAGGTGTCAGTTAACTGGAAAAAGGAAGTAATGGGGGGAAGTGATGTATCGGACACTATATTAGAAGGGGAAAGAAAGACTACGCCTTTGTCACGAGCAACGTTAATCAAGGAGAGGCTTGAAAACTTTTGCAACCGAAGAATAATGAGGTCTTGGACAATGTGATAAAGAAAGAGTAAGTTAATTGGGAAGTAGGAGGAGGAGGAGAGCATGTTTATCTAAATGTAAATAGATCTGATTTGGTCGTTCGGCCAACAAAAAAAAATGCCAGCAGCTTGCTTTGAAATGAATCCTTTTGAAATGTGTTAAATAAACCTCTTAAAGACATATTTACGTGGATTTTAATGAGCTGAGAGAGACCAGACATAACAGATAGATAGATAGATAGATAGATAGATAGATAGATAGATAGATAGATAGATAGATAGATAGATAGATGATAGCAAGACAGATGATAGCTAGATGATAGATAGCTAGATGATAGAGATAGATAGATAGATAGATAGATAGATAGATAGATAGATAGATAGATAGATAGATGATAGCTAGCTAGATGATAGCTAGACAGATGATAGCTAGATGATAGCTAGCTAGATGATATAGATAGATAGATAGATAGATGATAGCTAGACAGATGATAGCTAGACAGATGATAGCTAGATGATAGATAGCTAGATGATAGAGCTAGATAGATAGATAGATAGATAGATAGATAGATAGATAGATAGATGATAGCTAGACAGATGATAGCTAGATGATAGATAGCTAGATGATAGAGATAGATAGATAGATAGATAGATAGATAGATAGATAGATAGATAGATAGATAGATAGATAGATAGGTAGGTAGGTAGGTAGGTAGGTAGATATCTAGATGATAGATAGACGATAGCTAGATACAGACAGATGATATGGTAGGTAGATAAGTAGGTAGGTAGATAGAAAGGACAGGATAGATAGCTAGATGATAGATAGATCAATATAGATAGATATACAGTTATAGTTATAGATATATTGATATAGATAGTTATAGTTATAAATATAGATATAGATTAAATAGATATAGATATAGATACATTTCACAGAAGAGATATTTGTAGCTCAGGTTTGAACTATGAAGTCCTCGGTGCTCTCTGAGCTTGGTTGTCGCCTTGCAGACATTTCATTACCAAATAACAACCTCATCATCATCATAACACTGATGTCACCTAGTGTGGTAATGAAACCTCTGAAATAAAACAACCAGGCTCAGAGAGCACCAAGGACCCCACAACTGTCATCCTCCTCCTGCTCCCCCTCCTTCCCTTCCCCATAAACCTCACTCCCTTAGTGAGGAGTGAGTTACTCGTTGGGTAATGAAACATCTCCAGTTTCTAGTTTCAGTTTCTAGAAGACCTCCAAGGTCCCTTCCAAGTCTGTTTTTTATTCTATTCTGTTCTGTTCTGTTCTATTCTGTTCCCTATTCTGTCCTATTCTGTCCTATCCTATCCTATCCTGTCCTGTCCTGTCCTGTTCCCTATTCTGTCCTATCCTATCCTATTCTGTTCCCTATTCTGTCCTGTCCTGTCCTGTCCTATCCTATCCTATTACCTATTCTGTCCTGTCCTGTCCTGTCCTGTCCTGTCCTGTTCTGTTCTATCCTATCCTATCCTATCCTATTATGTTCTCTATTCTGTCCTATCCTGTCCATCCTATCCTATCCTATCCTATTCTATTACCTATTCTGTCCTGTCCTGTTCTGTCCTATCCTATCATATCCTATCCTATCCTGTTCCCTATTCTGTCCTGTCCTGTCCTGTCCTATCCTATCCTATTACCTATTCTGTCCTGTCCTGTCCTGTCCTGTCCTGTTCTGTTCTGTCCTATCCTATCCTATTATGTTCTCTATTCTGTCCTATCCTATCCTATCCTATTCTGTTCCCTATTCTGTCCTGTCCTGTCCGTCCTATCCTATCCTATCCTATCCTATCCTATCCTATTCTATTACCTATTCTGTCCTGTCCTGTTCTGTCCTATCCTATCATATCCTATCCTATCCTGTTCTGTTCCCTATTCTGTCCTATTCTGTCCTATCCTATCCTATTCTATTACCTATTCTGTCCTGTCCTATCCTGTTCTGTTCCCTATTCTGTCCTATCCTATCCTATCCTATCCTATCCTATCCTATCCTATCCTATCCTATCCTATTACCTATTCTGTCCTGTTCTGTCCTATCCTATCCTATTACCTATTCTGTCCTGTCCTGTTCTATTCTGTCCTGTTCTGTCCTGTCCTGTCCTATCCTATCCTATCCTGAAAACAACTAAGCTCAGAGAACATCAAGGACCCCACATATACATCTCAGTCTAAGTGACTGAAACTTTATGAATGGCATAGAGGAAGACAGTGGGATGAGTAAAATATTAAATACATTTAAGTTTTTAGGGAAAATGAGAATTGACTGTTGAGGATTGGAATAGAAGGAGAACCAACTGTTGTAATTCGAGGACTATAGAAGAGAAGTGGAGGAAGGAAAAACTGCAGGAAAGCAATTTAGAACAAAAAAAAGAGGAAAGCTTACTTGAAAGTCAACAGAAGTTTATATATTCATCATTACCATTCATCGTGTATGAAAAGTTTCTTTTGAGTTCCCAAATTGGCAACTCAAAAAAAAATGAATCATATCCACATGGACAAGCCATCTGTTGTGTTCCCATATGCTCTCAGTGATTTCTAGTTGAGTGGATGGGTAAAAAGAACAAGACTATAAATTTTCTACCTACCTCACCTAGAGATAGCATAAAGTGCTTATAGTCAGAAGGCTCAGCTGTTCCTCCCTGTGGGAAATTCAGATCCGTCCTCAAAGATTTTGAAAACGCAAGTCCCCTTAGAGATTAAATGCCTGCTGAAACACACAAACTTTGGTTGCTAAGGTGCAAAACCTACTCTTAAATTTGTTTAGAATAGAATAGAATAGAATAGAATAGAATAGAATAGAATAGAAGAGAAGAGAAGAGAAGAGAAGAGAAGAGAAGAGAAGAGAAGAGAAGAGAAGAGAAGAGAAGAGAAGAGAAGAGAAGAGAAGAGAAGAGAAGAGAAGAGAAGAGAAGAGAAGAGAAGAGAAGAGAAGAGAAGAGAAAAGAGAAGAGAAGAAATGTAGAATAGAATAGAATGGAATGGAAGGGAAGGGAAGGAAGGGAAGGGAAGGGAAGAGAAGAGAAGAGAAGAGAAGAGAAGAGAAGAGAAGAGAAGAGAAGAGAAGAGAAGAGAAGAGAAGAGAAGAGAAGAGAAGAGAAGAGAAGAGAAGAGAAGAGAAGAAATGTAGAATAGAATAGAATAGAATAGAATGGAATGGAAGGGAAGGAAGGGAAGGGAAGGGAAGAGAAGGAAGAGAAGAGAAGAGAAGAGAAGAGAAGAGAAGAGAAGAGAAGAGAAGAGAAGAGAAGAGAAGAGAAGAGAAGAGAAGAGAAGAGAAGAGAAGAGAAGAGAAAAGAGAAGAAATGTAGAATAGAATAGAATGGAAGGGAAGGGAAGGGAAGGGAAGGGAAGGGAAGAGAAGAGAAGAGAAGAGAAGAGAAGAGAAGAGAAGAGAAGAGAAGAGAAGAGAAGAGAAGAGAAGAGAAGAGAAGAGAAGAGAAGAGAAGAGAAGAAATGTAGAATAGAATAGAGTAGAGTAGAATAGAATAGAATAGAATAGAATAGAATAGAATAGAATAGAATAGAAGGGACCTTGGAGGTCTTCTAGTCCAGCCCCCCACTCAAGCAGGAGAACCTATACCATCTCGCGCCCATGATTTCTGGTGGCCAGCTGTTCCACTGGTTGATTGTCCTCACTGTCAGGAAGCTTCTCCTTAATTCCAGGTTGCTTCTATCTTTGACTCAAAGAACATTAAAATGGAAAACTACTACTAAGACCCAGATCAGACTTAATTTACTCCTCTGGTGTATTTCTAAACTATATACCTATCGAGAGCTGCTTTATAGTTTAATGTTTCCTGGGACATAGCCCAGGTTTTTTTTTTTTTTTAAAAGTGAACAAACATTATATTCATTTCATTTTAAAGAATTCCACTTGCTTTATTGAAAAGAGAGCCTGTCAAAATTCTCTCTGTATATACGGTATATATTGGGAAAGACACACACACTCACACACACACACACAGAGGTGAACACACAAACGAAACACACACACACACACACACACACACACACACACAGAGTACAGGATGTATATAGGCAGTCTTTGACTTATGACCTCAATTGACCCCAACATTTCTGTTGCTAAGTGAGTCGTTAAGTAGGTTTTGCTCTGTTTTTCTTGCCCCAGTGGTTAGATGAATTAATGCACTTGTTAAGTTAATAACATGTTGTTAAGTGAATCCACAGTAGCTTCCCCGTTGACTTGGCTGGTCAGAAGTTCACAAAAGGGGATCCCATGATCCCGGGGACGCTGCACCCGTCGTAAACACGACTCAGCTGCCAAGCATCCGAATTTGGATCACATGATCCAAATAATGGTCATCAAGTGTGAGAAACAGTCTGGCTTCCCCACTGACTTTCAATCAATCAGAATAGAGCTGGAAGGGACCCTGGAGGTCCTCTAGTCCAGCCCCCTGCTCAGGCAGGAGTCCCTGTGTCATTTCAGACAAATGGTTGTCCAGTCTCTTCTTTAAAAATAGGTAAATAGGTCTAAATCTGTATAATGCATTATTTGTCAGACCGTCGCCGGAGGGGATCGCACGACCCCCTGCAGCCGTCGTAAACACGAGCCGGCTTCCTAAGCCTCTGAATTTGGATCACGTGACCCTGGGGATGTCATTAAGTGTGAAAAACGGTCACAAGTCACTTTTTTCACTGCTGTTGTAACTCTGAGCAGTCGCTAAATGAAACGTTGAAAGTCAAGGACTGCCTGTGCTTGAGCTACGGGCTGAGATTTTCCCAACGTGGGTATATTCTTTTAACTATTACATTTAATGACAGATTTCTTTCCTTAATAATGATAATAATAATAATAATAATAATAATAATAATAATAATAATAGTAGTAGTAGTAGTAGTAGTAGTAGTAGTAGTAGTAGTAGTAGTAGTAATAAAGTTGGAAGGGACCTTGGAGGTCATCTAGTCCAACCCCCTGCTCAGGCAGGAAACCCTATACCATTTCAGACAAATGGCTATCCAGTCTCTTCTTTAAAACCTCCAGTGTTGGAGCATTCACAGCTTCTGGAGGCAGGTTGTTCCACTGGTTAATGGCTCTCACTGTCAGGAAGTTTCTCCTTAGTTCCAGGTTGTTTCTCTCCTTGATGAGTTTCCATCCGTTGCTTCTTGTCCTGCCTTTGGAGAATAGCTTGGCTCCCTCTTCTTTGGGGCAACCCCTGAGATAATTGGAAGACTGCTATCGTGTCCCCCCTCGTCCTTCTCTTCGTTAAACTAGACATACCCAATTCCAGCAACTGTTCCTTATATGTTTTAGCCTCCAGACCCCTAATCATCTTTGTTGCTCTTCTCTGCACTCTTTCTAGAGTCTCAACATCTTTTTCACATCGTTAGAACGTCAGCGACACAAATGTTTACCTCTGGAAATATTTACCTCAACTGAGCTGGCTTTAGCTTTTGGCATCCTTGGGTTGTGTTGAATTGGAATTAAAGGAAGGCCACCGATTTTTGGATTTTTTGTAATAGACGGCTTCCTGGACTTCCGATCGGGTGGACACATAGCACTGTGCTGTGGAGAAGAAGAGAGAAGATAGCTTTCATTGATCACTTTTGGTTGGCAACCTCAACCTCATAAAAGAGCCAAGGTTGCCTACCCCTGCTCTAAACTAATAAAGTCTACATTAATTGACATTAATTATGCTTTCATATGTTCCTCTAGGACAGGGGTAGGCAACCTTGGCTCTTTTATGACTGGCAGATTTCAACTCCCAGAATTCCTGAGCCAGCATGGCTCAGCTTGGAAACCTCTCCCTTTCCCCTCAGCATGGCTGGCTCAGGAATTCTGGGAATTGAAGTCCACAAGTCATGAAAGAGCCAAGGTTGCCTACCTCTGGCCTAGGCCGCTTTATGACTCCTGGACTTCAACTCCCAGAATTCCTGAGCCAGCATGGCTCAGCTTGGAAACTTCTCCCTTTCCCCTCAGCGTGGCTGGCTCAGGAATTATGGGAGTTGAAGTCCACGAGTCATGAAAGAGCCAAGGTTGCCCACCCCTGCTCTAAACTAATAAAGTC
>JARGCV010000675.1:12500-82500 GCA_034064705.1 Bothrops alternatus
CTAATAAAGAATCCTATTCTGTTCTGTTCTGTTCCATTCCATCCTATTCTATTCCATTCTTCATTCCATTATTCCATTGGTTTCATTATTCTATTCTATTCTATTCTATTCTATTCTATTCTATTCTATTCTATTCTTTTATTCTATTCTATTTTCTATTCTATTCTATTCTTTTATTCTATTCTATTTTCTATTCTATTCTATTCTTTTATTCTATTCTATTCTATTCTATTCTTCATTCCATTATTCCATTCCATTATTCATTTCATTATTCTATTCTATTCCATTCTTCAATCCATTATTCTATTCTATTCTATTCTATTCTATTCTATTCTATTCTATTCTATTCTATTCTATTCTATTCTATTCTATTCTATTCTATTCTATTCTATTCTATTCTATTCTATTCTTCATTCCATTATTCCATTCCATTATTCATTTCATTATTCTATTCTATTCTATTCTGTTCTGTTCTGTTCTGTTCTATTCCATTCTTCAATCCATTATTCTATTCCATTCCATTCCATTCCATTCCATTCCATTCCATTCCATTCTATTCTATTCTATTAGCAATATAACCCAGAGGCGATAGCATACCGAGATTAGAAATAACTGTTCAATAATTTCTCAATACCAAATTAATAACAGAGGCCCCCAAATAACTAACTTTGAGGAACTGTGGCTGATCACAGACCAGGCAATAGATACAGATTAGTTCCCTTAATCACTTTGGTTTTTCAAAGCTTTACCCTTCTGTAACATCACAATCCTAACAAAGCAGCCAACATGGTTTTTCTTGCCTCTTTCTTACTTTGTTGGTGGTTTCAGTTTTTTCTTCACCCCAAGGTAAAGTTTCATTGAGTTGACAGGAAAGGCTTTTTCAGCTTTGCTGCTCTGTTGAGGGGGAGAAACGAGCATTATTAGCGAAGCAGAAACATACCAGAAGGCCTCCAGATCTGTTCACCTTCTGAACATTTCCCGGTGGAAATTTTGCAAAAAATTAGATCATTTCGTTCCCCGTGATGTCGTCTCTCTACTAGCAGGTTTGAATACATGGTGGTGGCATCTGACCAAGCTTGGGATCCAAGATGGGTTAGATTGGGTTACCATATAGATGTTCCAGATTTCCCTGGAAGATCGAAGTTGTAAAACGTTTCTGAACTTTGTGCTCACGGTGGAAAAAAATTGATACTTCGATTTGGGGTTTTACTGATTAGATGATTTGTTGTTATAGAAATTTAATGAATGTTTAATGTTTAATGAAGAGAAGGACTAGGGGTGACAGGATAGCAGTGATCCAGTATCTCAGGGGCTGCCACAAAGAAGAAGGAGTCAAGCTATTCTCCAAGGCGCCTGAAGGCAGGATGAGAAGCAACGGATGGAAAGTGATCAAGGAGAGAAGCGACTTAGAACTAAGGAGAAACTTCCAGACAGTTAGAACAATTAACCAGTGGAACGGCCTGCCTCCAGAAGCGGTGAATGCTCCAACACTGGAAGTTTTTAAAAAGAGACTGGATAGCCATTTGTCTGAAATGGTATAGAGTTTCCTGCCTGAGCAGGGGGTTGGACTAGATGATCTCCAAGGTCCCTTCCAACTTTATTATTATTATAAGAAAAGGGAGTCAAGCTATTCTCCAAAGCATCTGAAGGCAGGACAAGAAGCAACGGATGGAAACTAATCAAGGAGAGAAGCAACCTGGAACTAAGGAGAAACTTCCTGACAGTGAGAACAATTAACCAGTGGAACAACCTGCCTCCAGAAAGAAGCGGTGAATGCTCCAACACTGGAAGTTTTTCAGAAGAGACTGGACAGCCATTTGTCTGAAATGGTATAGGGTTTTCTGCCTGAGCAGGGGGTTGGACTAGATGACCTCCAAGGTCCCTTCCAACTCTATTATTATTACTATTATTATTATTATTATTATTAGCATTAGCATTATTATCATCATCATCATCATCATCATCATTATTATCATCATTTTCATTTTCATCATTATTATCATTATTATTATTTGGCTAGTATATACCAGTGGTGGCGAACCTATGGCACGAGGGCCAGAGGCGGCACTCAGACTGACTACAAGCAGCGGCATGACAAAGTAGCAACAATGGTGCACTGGAAGATCTGCAAGAAATATCATTTGCCCATAAGGAAGAACTGGTGGGATCATAAAATAGAGAAAGTCATAGAAAATGATAAAATTAAACTGCTCTGGGACTTCAGAATTCAAACAGACAAGCACCTGCAACATAACACCCTGGACTTAACAATTGTCGATAAGAAAGACAAAAAAGTCTGGACAGTGGATGTGGACAGTGGATGTGGAGACATCAGAATAGACGAGAAAGAACTGGAGAAGATCACAAAATACAAAGACCTGCAAACAGAACTAGAAAGACTGTGGCAAAGGCAAGCAAGGGTAGTACCAATAGTAATGAGTGCCTTGGGTGCAGTCCCAAAACAACTGGAGCACCACTTGGACACCATCATTGGCATTGACAAATTCGCCATTAGTCAATTGCAAAAGGCGGCCTTACTAGGAACTGCTTCCATCCCGCGACGAGATCTGTAATACCATCAAACATCCACATCTGCCTATCCCAGGTCCTTGGTAAGGACTCGATAGGTAGACAAAAATGCCAAATCCAGTATGAACATCTGGCTGACTGTGCAATGATGATGATTACTAATAATAATAATAATAATAATAATAATAATAATAATAATAATAATAATAATAATAATAATAAAAAAATGGAAAGCCAACCAGGGGGTTGGACTAGAGGACCTCCAAGGTCCCTTCCAGCCTTATGACTATATTTCTATGCAGCTCCTGCCTTCCTTTGCCAAGATCAAGAAAGAGGAAATTGTGACAGGTTGCCATGCTATTCTTTGTGCACCCAACCACCCAGAGACACTACAAAAGCCCCTTTTTGTTTTGTTTTTCTAAAGGCAAAATTCTGTACTGGATAAAAAGCCGGTAATTAAATAGCAGAGTTTAATTTGTCAGTGTATTTGTAATGATATGGAAGGCTAGAGGTCTCCTGAAATTCATTAGGCAGTTTTCATTTTCAGAGGCGGGTTTGTACCTAGGGGAGTTTAAAGCACTGAAAGTGCTGGAATGTCAAAGTGACCCCTACCCACCTTTAAACTCAGCCAGACTTAGGAGCTGAGAGTATGAAACATTACGTGCCAATTAGGCAAAAATAAATTAGCTCAGTTCAGGGCACTTTCTCTTCCCTTCCCCCCTTCACCTCAGAAATTCATGGCTAATTGGGCTTTTAGTATTTCAAAAACTATACTAGCGGTAATAAAAAGCATCCATAAAAAGCATCCATCCGAGCAGCAGAAATGTACTTATTAATCTAGATATGAGGAAGTGACTGCACATTTTTAAAATAATAGCGCTGTTTCTCCGAGCTTGCTTTCTTTCCTTCTTTCTTTCCTTCTTTCTTTCCTTCTTTCTTTCCTTCTTTCTTTCCTTCTTTCCTTCCTTCCTTCTTTCTTTCTTTCTTTCCTTCCTTCCTTCTTTCTACCTTTTCTTAAGAAGTGGGCTGGGAGCTGTATGGCAATAATTAATGAGCCCAAATCAAACAATACTTTTCCCTTCCCTTCCTTCCTTCCTTCCTTCCTTCCTTCCTTCCTTCCTTCCTTCCTTCCTTCCTTCCTTCCTTCCTTCCTTCCTTCCTTTTCTTTCTTTCCCTTTTTCTTTCCAGGCAATTAATGTAACATTATGCATAGGCAAAATAAACACAACCACTTTGCTGAGAATCATGAGTTTCCCAAGATTTGTAGCAAGTTGGGTTTCAGACAAGCTATTAATTTCAGGGAGAAATAGACATTTTTTTTAAAAAAAAAAAAAGAAAGAAAGAAAAAAAGAAAGAAAAAAATGTGCAACAAGCCAAAGGGGAACAAGCAAAAAGCTTTTTGTTCGGCAACTGCAAAGCTTGCTTTTCCGTAAATAATGACCTAGAATTTATGCAACCTATTTTAAGCCTGAAGTCTAGACGCATAAAAGTAAATTTAAAATCCATGCTTAGATGGATTCTTCGGAGCAGAAATGAAATTAGGACTCTCTCTTGGTAATATGAAATTCACGACAACGGGGGTCTTCAAACTTGGCCCTTTGATGACTGGTGGACTGCAACTCCCAGAATTCCTCAGCCAGCCTCCATTTTGTTTGTTAAATTTAAGACAGGGGTCTTCAAACTTGGCCCTTTGATGACTGGTTGACTTCAACTCCCAGAATTCCTTGGTCAGGCAAAAGGAAGGGGTGGAACCGGGGGGGGCGAGTTTAAAGGGGTCGCGACGGAATTTGTACCTTCATGTCCTTATAAAGCCACAATTTTGCTTCTCGTAAAACAAAATAACGGTCTTGAAACTTATTGGCAGACAGAAGTTTGGAGGGTTCTTCTTTGTATTTCAGGTAGCCGGCTTTGATGGGGCCTCTGGACATTTCCTCTGTCGAGACGATTAAAAAAAAGCAGTTGGTTTTCACAATCTCCTTTTTTAATTATATTTATATATATATATTTGTTATTGTACATTATATTATTATATACTACATTATTATACACTATAATATATTATTATATATATATTATTATATATTATGATATAATATATTATATTATAGTATATTATACTATATTATACAATGCTATATTATATATTATATTATTATATATTATACTATGCTATGCTATATTATATTATAATAAATATACTATAATATACTATAATAATACAATATACTATACTATACTACAATACAATATAACATAACATTATAACTATACTATGTTATGCTATGCTATGCTATGCTATGCTATACTATACTATACTATACTATACTATACACTATACTATACTATACTATACTATACTATAATACAATACAATACAATATAATATAATATAATATACTATAATATAATATAATATAACATAACATTATAACTATACTATACTATACTATACTATACTATACTATACTATACTATAATATAATACAATATAATATACTATAATATAATATACTATAACATAACATAACATTATAACATAACATAACTATACTATACTATACCATACCATACTATACTATACTATACCATAATATAACTATACTATATTATACTATATTGTACTATAATATACTATACTATTACTATACTATACTATATTATAATATAACTATACTATAATATAATATAATATAATATGATTAATATAATATAATATAATTAATATAATATAGTAATATATTATATTATATATTATACAGCGTACTACATTTTAAAGGTGACCACAATTGAGCCCAACATTTATGTTGCTAAGTGAGAAAAATTTTTAAGTGAGCTTTTCCCCATTTTACCGCTTTTCTTGCCTCCGTTGTTAAGTGAATCTCCGCAGTTGTTAAATTAGTAACACGGCGGTTAAGTGAAATTTGGCTTCCCCCCCCTCCAATTGGCTTTGCTGGTCAGAAAGTCGCAAAAGGGGATCACGTGACCCCGGGGGGACACTGTGACCATCATAAGTATGAGTCAGTTCTCAAAGCGTCCGAGTGCAAGTCACGTGACCCTGGGGAGGCTGCAACGGTTGTAAGCATAAAAAACAGTCATAAGTCATTTTTCCCAGGGCCGTTATACCTTTGAATGGTCACAAAGGTAAGTTGAGGACTACCTACAGTATATATCTTTTAAAATTAATCTGGAAAAAACACAAAAGGGTAAACAATTGGAGTTTTCCTCTATTATTTTAGACTTTTGGCTCTTGGAAAATACCTTGCTTGGGTGGAAATGTGGTGTCTTTAGCTATGATTAAACATGTTTCTTCAAGGTCTAGTGCAGGGGTAGGCAACCTTGGCTCTTTTATGACTGGTGGACTTCAACTCCCAGAATTCCTGAGCCAGCCATGCTGAGGGGGAAAGGGAGAGGTTTCCAAGCTGAGCCATGCTGGCTCAGGAATTCTGGGAGTTGAAGTCCACGAGTCATGAAGCGGCCTAGGCCTAGATCAGAGGTAGGCAACCTTGGCTCTTTTATGACTGGTGGACTTCAACTCCCAGAATTCCTGAGCCAGCTTGGCTCAGCTTGGAAACCTCTCCCTTTCCCCTCAGCGTGGCTGGCTCAGGAATTCTGGGAGTTGAAGTCCACGAGTCATAAAAGAGCCAAGGTTGCCTAACCCTGGTCTAGTTTAAGGGCACTGTAACAAGCAAGGGCATAAACGTATCTATATTAGCCAGCATTCGTTCACACGATCCAAGCAAACATTCAAAGGATGTTCTGGCTGGGCTGAGTTCAAGATTGTACACTTCTTACCGGCAGCTATTTTGATCAGAACATTTTTTTAAAAAAGTGTCCAGGTTCTTCTTCTTACTATGATCCTTCAAGTCAACTTTTACTCTTAGTAACAAGTTTCCTAAGCAACAGTTTCAAAACTGGTTTGATTTTTCTTGATGTTTGCTCTTTTTTTTTTTAATTATAAAAATTCTTTTATTAAAACAATTAACATTGAACATAAAAGCATATTATGCAGCAATCATCATGACACCTGGTATACAATACTAAGTATTAGTCTTTGAAAACGTCTGAGTTAGTAAGCTTTTTTCCCCACTCCTCGTGTCTAGCCTCAACTATACTCCTGTTACATTTTATTTTGATTGGTGTTTCCCCTATCCGTTTCAATATTAATGTGATCAACATTAAACATAAGATCCTATTGCTAAGCAATCATCCTAGAACATAGCATACAACATTAGGTATTAATCTTTGTAAACATCTGTTTTAGTAAACGTTCTTCCCTCCTCCCTTACATCTTCAAGTATACTCCGAATACATTTTGTTTGATTGGTGTTTCTCCTATATATGGTCTATCTACTGTATCTAGTCTATCGCATATTGTGCGTTTGCGCTTCTGAGTTGACTTCATCCCATTACTAGTGCAATCTTTTATGGTCCCCAACCCGAGATCCTGAGGTAAAAGTTTCATATCCTGAGGTAGAGATTCAGTCTACTTTAACAATATTAAAGCAAACAACGTTAGTCATAAGGTTATGTTAAGAGGCATTAGTTATAGAACATATACATTCAACGTTGGGTGTTAGTTTTTGTAAACATCTGATTTGTTAGCCCTTCATCCCTCCTCCCATCGATCCTTAGCTGAACGCCAGCTGCATTCTGTTTGATTGGTGTCTCTCTTGGATATAGTCTATCCACTGTTTCCAGTCAGTCACAAATTGTTCATTGGAGCGGTTTTTCAAGTATGCTGATATTTTTGCCATTTCCGCCAAATTTGTTACTTTCACAGTCCATTCTTCAATAGGCGGTATTTCCGGATTCTTCCAGTACTGTCCCACCAACAATCTTGCTGCTGTAATTAAGTTCAAAAATAAATTTGTCTCTGAGGTAGTGATATCCTTTGTGATCCCTAACAGAAAAGCCTGAGGTAGAAATTCTATACGCTTTTTGAAAATAGTTTGGAGTGTCCACCATATCTTCCTCCAGAATGCTTTGATTTTTCTGCATGTCCACCATATGTGGAAGTAAGTAGCCTCCCCGTCCCCGCACCTCCAGCATTTGGGCTGGGAGCCCGGGTAGATGAGTGATATTTTTTTCGGGTCTAGGTGCCATCTATAGAACATCTTGTAGAAGTTTTCCCTTAAGTGTTGCGATTTCGTGAATTCTACATTCCTCACCCAGATTTTCTCCCACGTGTCCATGGTGATAGGGTGTCTGAAGTCTTGTGCCCACTTTATCATACAGTTCTTGACTAGCTCGGTTTCAGAGTCCATTTCTATCAGAATGCTGTACACTCGTTTGATGTGCTTAATCCCCTGTTCTCTAATCTGTTTAATTAGATTCTCGTCGGTCTGGGAGAAGCCCTTCTTCTTGTCTTTACGCCACCTTGATTGTAGTTGTATATATGATAGCCAGTTACTTCCTATTCCTCTGTTTGCTAGCGTTGCTTGAGATTTCAAGAGGAACCCGTTTTCTTCTCCCAGTACAAGTTCACTGTAGGGCACCACTTCTTGCCCTTGGGATGTGTTCATATCCCCTGTTGCGTGTCCAGGGATCGTCCAGATGGGAATCTTGTCGTGTAGGAGGTGCTTATATTTCTTCCAGACCCATAGCAATGGGATTCGTAATGGGTTCTCCTTGAAGTTCCTATCTGCCTTTTTGTCGTATACTAGGTATGCGTGCCAGCCGAATAGTAGACCATGCCCCTCAACATTCAGAATTCTATCATTTGTCATGTTGATCCAGTCACTAACCGCCACCAACGTTGCTGCATAGTAATATAGCTTTAGATTAGGCATTTTGAGTCCCCCTCTCTCCCTAGCGTCTTGGATGATTTTTAGTTTCACCCTCGGTCTCTTGTCGTCCCAAATAAATCTGTTGATGCCTTTCTGCCAATTGTCTAAGTCCGCTTCCTTCTTGAGTATGGGTAGCATTTGGAAGAGAAATAAAAATCTGGGTAATACATTCATCTTTACTGTCGCTATCCTGCCGAGCAGGGATCCTTCAAGTCAATTTTTACTCTTAGTAACAAGTTCCCAAAGCAACATTTTCAGAATCAGTTTGATCTTTTCGTGTGTCTGTGTGTCTCTGCGTGTCTGTGTGTCCAAGGTAATTTTGCGATGGGGCGAGTAACCCAAAATTATTCGTATGGCTATGATGTCTCAGGGAGGACTAGATGCAATGTCTAGTCTAGACCAAACTAGCTTTCTAAAGCTTCTGCTCCATTAAATTTGAATTCAGAAATTGACAGCCTTAAAACTCACTACAGCTGACAATAGCCAGCCAGCGTTTAGTAAATTAAAATGATGTATTTCTAGTGTTACGTACTGCCTTATTAGTTATGGTCTTTAAATTGTTTTACTAGTTGATTTTATGCATATATCTTATTTAATTCGATGCGGTTTTAATTTATTCTACTTGTTCTGTGGGCAATTTTCTTTCTCCTAGTCCCCGGCTTTAAATTAAATAAACCAACAAATTGTAATTCTTTGGACGTCATCCTCTTTGTAAGATGAGTAATAGGTTATTTACATAGGTATGTTTTATATGTGCATGCACTATATGGCACTCCTGTAGAGAATAAGATGTGGAAAAACAACATACCTAAATTAATCTTGGGGGAAGATTGGCTCACTGAATGTCTGGAATCTTAAACAGGGATAACAGCAAAATTATAAACCAGGATTAAACAATTTTGCTTGAATATACTATAATACTACAGGTCTCTTTCTCCTTCTCCCAAAAATAATTGGATTCCTTCCTTCCTTCCTTCCTTCCTTCCTCCCTCCCTCCCTTCTTTCCTTCCTTCCTTCCCTCCCTCCCTCCTTCCTTCCTTCCTTCCTTCCTCATGCTTAGACCCTTTCAAACATACAAACACGTATGTTCCATCTATTTGCTCACACCCAAATTTCTATCCTGGAAAGAAAAGAGCATAACGTCAGATGCAAAAGACCAGGTCCACATATGAAGGCCCAATTAAACTGATTTATACTCATGCCTATGCACAGGAATATGCATAGCATCTACTTGGAGTTAGATAAAGATCAATGGAATCCAAGGGCGATTGGACTCCCCTCCTTTGTGGCCACCTAAGGATTCTAGGCTGAACCCTTTTTTAACTCCACCCCAGGTTCTCCTCCTCCTACAATATTCAATACATCCTTCTGTACATGGAGAAAAATACAGACAAATACTAGAGAGCCTAACCAGGGTCATTGCTGGTAAGGTGTGTTGCTATGGGGACGTCTCAGAATATGGTTACCTGTCTTATTCTAAGTTCTGATTCAGCTAGATCCAATAAGGGCTTTTGATTAAAGGGTTGGACAGAATTCCAAATTCACATTTTCTTTGCCATGTTTATCGCCCTCCACCAATGAGAACATTAGCAAGATTCAAACGGAATGCTAAAGCATACGTTAGCGCTGCTTTAATGAACCTTTGCTAGCTCCACTGGAGGAAAATGCGAACATCTGCTCCCACGACGGCTATATATAATTATTATTAGCTTGGATTCATGCATAATGCTAAAATGGCGATGTGGCATCCTTGTTGCTGGCTTAGGGCAATGCATAAATCCCCCGCTACGGTTTCCCAGACCTCGCCAAACCGAATTTGCGAATGTCAACAAACGGTGGTCTTTAAAACAAGCCAGGTTTTCAAAATCACAATTCCTTATCCTGACTTGTATGGTTTACAGGCAGAACGAGCGTAATTTCAATCAGTGGAATAAAGACCTCCGTGGGGCTGAATCGGATCGCCAATTTGCCGCCGGATGAAACTCTCCCCGCCATCTACCAAAAACTAAGCAGTCTCCTTTCGACAGTCAATGGAAGCTCCCGAAAAGACGTCGGCTTGGCTGTGTTAAGAAACTGACAGCGAGATCACACTTGATTTACTTTCCTTCTCGTCTGTTTTAGATCCTAGCTTTGGGATGTATCCGTGGCAATGGATAGACCAGTCATGCCAAAATCAGAAAAATCCCCTGGGATTGATTCGGGAGCCGCTTATGAAGGCAAAGAAAACAGAATCGTTAAACTGTCCTGAAATCTATCAAAGGATAAACCTGCACAAAACATGTTTATAAGATTCTTAGGAGATGATGAAAAAACAACAACAACACAAGTGGAAATGCCTATAGCTTAAAAGGGCCAATCATCCTCAATAGAATAGCCAGGTAGTCCTTGACTTACAACAGTTCAAATTTACAACGGCACTGAAAAGACTAATGACATTCTTCATCCCCAAGGTCACGTGATCAAAATTCAGTGCTTGGCACCTGGCATGTACTTGTGACAGTTGCGGTGTCCCCGGGGTTATATGATCCCCTCTTTGCAACCCTCTCACAAGCAAAGTTTAATGAAGAGAAGGACGAGGGGGGACATGATAGCAGTCTTCCAATGTCTCAGGGGCTGCTCCAAAGAAGAGGGAGTCAAGCTATCCTCTCTTCAGCCTTGAAAGATGGCGTTTAAGGGGTGACTTGATCGAGGTGTATAAAATCATGCATGGGATAGAAAAGGTGGATAGAGAAAAATTCTTTTCTCTATCACACAATACCAGGACAAGGGGGCACTCCCTAAAGCTCATAGGTAAGAAAGTGAGGACAAATAAAGGGAAATATTTCTTCACCCAGAGGGTCGTTGGTTTATGGAATTCACTTCCAGAAGGGGTCATGACAGCTGTCAGCCTTGACAGCTTCAAGGCAGGGTCAGACAGATTCATGGAGGCCAAGTGTATCGGTGGTTATTAAAACGGATGTCCATGTGCCGCCTCTATGTTGGTTGAGGCAGGCAGGATTCCCTTGAGTCCCATTTGTTGGGGGTCAAGGGAAAGGGAGGGTTTTGCCTTCTCTTTCTGCTCAAGATCCCCATGTACAATTGGTGGGCCACTGTGTGACACAGAATGCTGGACTCGATGGGCTTTGGCCTGATTCAGCATGGCTCTTCTTATGTTCTTATGTTCTTACGTTCAAAGCGCCAGGACAAGAAGCAATGGGTGGAAACTCATCAAAGAAAGAAGCAACTTGGAACTAAGGAGAAACTTCCTGACAGTGAGAACAATTAACCAGTGGAACAACCTGCCTCCAGAAGTGGTGAATGCTCCAACACTGTGACTTCCAACGGTCACTAAATGAATTGTTGTAAGTTGAAGACTGCCTGTAAGAAGGAATGTATTTTGGTATTTACCTTCACCCATCAGCCCCACGGTTGGAAATTTCTTTATTATAAGGGAGGCGTTGCTGGGACTGGCCAAGGAGGTCCAGTGAAGGATTTGTTCCAGGATATTCTCAGTGCAATGCAGGGGACGTTCTAGAAGAGAAGAAAGAATTAAAACATGGTTAATTATCAAATGAGGAAGTCATTTTCATTCTACCTTAAAGAAATGGTTTCAAAAACAAAAAGCATCCAAAGGAGACACATTCAAACAAATGATGTGTGAGCTCCTTAAGCTTTCTTTACAGCTATGTTGACATTTATGTTGACCATAAATCATTGGTTGGAAAAACATTCATTATTTCCCCAGGAACATACATTATTTGCAAAATATTCACCTGATATAAATGGCTAGCGAAATTTTATACTCCACAGGTCCCACCATAGCAAATCCCTTACATAAGGCCAGATAACTTAATGTTCTATCTCTGCTACTCAATATACAAATGTTTCAGCTCCTGGTTAATATTTCAGTTCCAATACTTCAGACATCTGTCAAACATAGATCCCATTATTCTGCTCCCAAGGTCATTCGATGTTGCTAGTAAACTGCAACAGAACTGTTTGTTCCAATCTTAACAATAAATATTGGGGGGGAAATTGCATTCTGGAAAATGTAGGATATCCCTGCATTTTCAGAGTTTTGTTCCATCTAGTAAACAATTATAATTCGAAGTGAGGGTTGTTAGAAGGAAGATTGAATTCCCCAGAAAGAGGACAGGGTTACTTCACAAAGAAGGTACCCCTTCAAAATGGGAGCTCAGTTAAGTGAAACACAGCTACTTGTGATGATAAATGCACACCCACAATTCTCTCGACTGAAACCGCCATGTTGGAGAAGTTTCCAGTGTTGTAAGGTTTCCAGCTTACTGCAAGTTATGGAAGGAAAGAAAGAAGGAAGGAAGGAAGGAAGGAAGGAAGGAAGGAAGGAAGAAAGGAAGGAAAGGAAGGAAGGAAAGAAGGGAAGGGAGGAAGGCATGTATGGAAGGAAGGAAAGAAGGAATGGAGGGAAGGAGGGAGGGAGGGAGGAAAAGGAGGGAGGGAGGGAGCATGTATAGAAGGGAGCGAGGGAGGAAGGAAAGAAGGAAGTAATATATGGAAGGAAAGGAGGGAGGGAAGGAGGAAGAAAGGCATGTATGGAAGGAAGGAAGGAAAGAAGGAAGGCATATATGGAAGGAAGGAAGGAAGGAAGGAAGGCAGGCATGTATGGAAGGAAGGAAGGAAGGAAGGAAGGAAGGAAGGCATATATGGAAGGAAGGAAGGGAAGGAAGGGAGGGAGGGAGGCATGTATGGAAGGAAGGGATTTATGGAATGAAGGAAGGAAGGAAGGAATGGAAGGGAGGGAGGGAGGAAGGCATGTATGGAAGGAAGGAAGGGGAGGGGAGTGGAGGGGGGCATAAACTAGAGGGGAGGGAAAAGAAGAGGAAATGAATGGAGGGGAGGGGAGAGGAGAGGAGAGGAGTTCGGCCAAGGTAGTCCTTCTCCTGTCACCTCTCCAAAATGAACTTCTTAAACACCTTCAGAATCCCTTTGCATATCGAGGGTTTCCGTGGAAGAGTGCCAAGACTCCCAATATTATTATCTTTTTTTTTTCTGCCAAGAAAACAAGCAAGGAATCGTACACCTAAATATTCAAAGATGGCGCCAAAAGGTGACTGACCCAGTTCTCCATTCTCGATCACTTCAAAGGTGGCCCACGTGTCGTTCTTGTGGGGTGTGATGTTTTTAATTCCCAGGACGTCATTCGTCAATTCTTCTGCCTCCACTGTTGGGGAGATCTACTTTGAAGATCAGATGGAGAGTTTAGAAATGACTCAACATTACCGAGAGGGCCTAAAACTTGGGTCCACAGTTTTATGCTCTCACCGGGACGGCCGGGGGGGGGGAAGGACAATTATTTATTGATTTATTTATTTCTTTGTTTGTTTGTTTCAATTTCTATGCTGCCCTTCTCCTGGGACCCAGGGCGGCTTACAACAATAAATAAAGACCACAATGCTCAACCAAGACACCATTATCAGCTCTGAAAGAAAGATATCAGGAAAGACTCATGACGGTTAAAAATTACAGAAAGAATATTAGGGGAAGCATTTCGTCCCATGTCATTTCCCCTTCAGAGACCTATTTGATATTTCTTAGAGAAAGAGAGAGAGACAAAATCTCATCAATCCTTCAAATTAAAAACAAAAGTCCTGCTGACCTCTCTCCCCCCACCCCCCAACTTCACCCCTCTCCTGCTCTTCCCATCTTGCTATGGAGGACTTTCAGGCATTTCTTTAGAAATTTCCACAGGTCAGAATCAGTTTAAAACACGAAGCTTAAGAGTTGCTGTAACTGGAGAAAATGTAGTCTTTGACTTATAACAGTTCGTTTAGTGACCGTTCAAAGTTCCTGCCTGAGCAGGGGGTTGGACTAGATAACCTCCAAGGTCCCTTCCAACTTTATTATTATTATTATTACAACAGCACTGAAAAAAGTGACATATGACCATTTTTCAGGCTTATGATCTATTCTATTCTATTCTATTCTATTCATTTTGCTCTTATTCTATTCTGCTCTTATTCTATTCTGCTCTTATTCTATTCTATTCTATTCTATTCTATTCTATTCTATTCTATTCTATTCTATTCTATTCTATTCTATTCTATTCTATTCTATTCTATTCCCATATTCTATTCTATTCTATTCTATTCTATTCTATTCTATTCTATTCTATTCTATTCTATTCTATTCTATTCTATTCTATTCTATTCTATTCTATTCTATTCTATTCTATTCTATTCTATTCTATTCTATTCCCATATTCTATTCTATTCCAATATTCTATTCCCATATTCTATTCCCATATTCTATTCTATTCTGCATCCTGCATCCTGCATCCTGCATCCTGCATTCTGCATCCTGCAGGGAGTCAAGCTATTCTCCAAAGCACCTGAAGGCAGGACAAGAAGCAACGGATGGAAACTAATCAAGGAGAGAGAAGCAACCTAGAACTAAGGAGAAATTCCCTGACAGTTGGAACAATTAATCGGTGGAACAGCCTGCCTCCAGAAACGGTGAATGCTCCAACACTGGAAGTTTTTAAGAAGAGACTGGACAACCATTTGTCTGAAATGGTATAGGTTCTCCTACTGGAGCAGGGGGCTGGACTAGAAGACCTCTAAGGTACCTTACAGCTTCTATTCTATTCTATTCTATTCTATTCTATTCTATTCTATTCTATTCTATTCTATTCTATTCTATTCTATTCTATTCATTCTGCTCTTATTCTATTCTATTCTATTCTATTCTATTCTATTCTATTCTATTCTACTCTACTCTACTCTACTCTACTCTACTCTACTCTACTCTACTCTACTCTACTCTACGCTACGCTACGCTACTCTACTCTACTCTACTCTATTCTATTCTTAAAAATTTCCAGTGTTGGAGCACCCACAACTTATGGTTTCCACAGATTAATTGTTCTAACTGTCAGGAAATTTCTCCTTAGTTCTAGGTTGCTTCTCTCCTTGATTAGTTTCAATCTATCCGTTCTTGTCCTGCCTTTGGGTGCTTTGGAGAATAGGTTGACCCCCTACTTCTTTGTGGCAGCCCCTCAAATATTGGAACCCTGCTATCACGTCACCCCTGGTCCTTCTTTACACTGGACTAGAGAGAGGGTTTCGTGCATGTTTATGACAGAGTCTGGAACTCGTTCTGCAAAATGTAATAATAATAAAATAGATATAAATTTAAAAAATTAGCAAATTAGGCCAATGTTTGAAAAAAAAAAGAGAGAGTGGCCTTTTGGACGGCCTTTAAAGCAACAGACAAAATAATTTTTTTTTAAAAAAAAATGTTATACAAACCCTTATTATAATGCTGGAATCGTGTTCCTTCCTTTCCACGTAAACTTCAATTAGCAAGTCTCCAGCCTGAGAAATCTAAAATAAAAGTTATTTTATATAAATATATATATATAAAAGAAAATGCAATGAACTGACATTTGGGCGCCTCTCTTTTTCCTGATTAATTAATTGTTTCCTGAAACAATTGAATCTTGAGTGAAACAACTGAATCTTCCTCTTCCTCCTCCTCCTCCTCCTCTTCCTCCTCCTCCTCCTCCATTTCACAATCCTCACTTCCTTCTAGCACTGATAACGTTACCTAGTTGGGCAATGAAATGTCTGCAAGAAAACCACCAAGCTCAGAGAGCACCAACGACCCCACAATTCAACCCTGCGCTAAAAACATTCTCTTTTATTGGGGATTGTTACAATATATACAGTAGTGACATCCGTCATTGCCCTGATGGTTTATGGAGACCAGGTACATTTATTGGCATGATGGTATAGAATTAGAAAAGCAAATATATATATATATATATATATATATTTGTTTTCTGAGGTTTTCGCGGGTGTTTGTATGTAGGTCTTTGGTTCTTTGGGTTTTCTCCCACGTAGAATTTGAAGTGTCTTGGCGACGTTTCGACGAAGTCTCATTTGTCATCTTCAGGCTGGTGCTTTTGGCTTCTGCTTCTAGGAGCAATGTGTGGTTGTAACTGTTTCTTCCTTTTAACTGCCAGTGGGGGTTTGAACTGATTGGCTGGAAGCTTGGCTATGTTCTGATTGGGTGGAGGTGTGTTCTGATTGGTTAGGGGCTTGGCTGTGCTCTGATTGGCTGGGGAAGTGTTCTGTTTGGGTGGGGGCTTTGTTGTGCTGGAGGGGTTCAAAGTGGCCAATGATGCAGCTGTGGTCTGGCTCTTGGTCTGTGGTCGTGCCTCATCATCGGTGTGGGTTTGGGTTTGCTTTTTGCGTGGATCTGTGGTGGTGGCATCCTGTGTGGTTCTGGTGTCATTCTTTGTGTTAAGGATTCGTTTGTCAATAAGGGCGGGTTTCCAAATGGCTGGTAGGCGGGAGGTATCATCTCGTTTGTTCATGCTGTGAGGGCATTTTTCTATCTCGATGGCTTCTCTGATTATTCTGTTATTAAAGTGTTCAGTTTTGGCAATACTTCTGGTCTTTTTGAAATCAATTTCATGTCCTGTGGCTTTAAGGTGTTGGACCAGGGAAGAAGTTGGTTCCTCTTTTTTGACTGAGTTTTTGTGTTCTTCAATGCATGCACTTATTCTTCTGTTGGTTTGTCCGATGTATGTGGTGGGGCAAGCAGTACATGGGATTTCATATACTCCTTGATTTTCTAACTCAATTTTGTCTTTGGGGTTTCTTAGGATGGTGAATATTTTTCTGTTTGTGCAGAATGCTGTTTTGATGTTATGTTTGTGCAGGATCTTGCTGATCCTGTCTGTGGTGCCTTTTATGTATGGGAGGAGGGCTTTGCCGTTTTCTTGTTCTCTGTCTTGGATTTTAGTGGGAGTTTCTTTTTGGATTAAGTTGGAAATCTTATTTCTTTGAAATCCGTTGGATGTTAGTACATTAGTGAGAGTGTGTAGTTCGTTTTTTAGGTGTTGTTCGTCAGCTAGGCATTTGGTTCCGAAGATGAGTGTCTTGGCTATGGAGTTGATCTGTGCTGGGTGGTGGTGTGAGAGGCACCACAGACAGAATCAGCAAGATCCTGCACATACATAACATCAAAACAGCATTCTGCACAAACAGAAAAATATCCACCATCCTAAGAAACCCCAAAGACAAAATTGAGTTAGAAAATCAAGGAGTATATGAAATCCCATGTACTGCTTGCCCCACCACATACATCGGACAAACCAACAGAAGAATAAGTGCACGCATTGAAGAACATAAAAACTCAGTCAAAAAAGAGGAACCAACTTCTTCCCTGGTCCAACACCTTAAAGCCACAGGACATGAAATTGATTTCAAAAAGACCAGAACTATTGCCAAAACTGAACACTTTAATAACAGAATAATCAGAGAAGCCATCGAGATAGAAAAATGCCCTCACAGCATGAACAAACGAGATGATACCTCCCGCCTACCAGCCATTTGGAAACCCGCCTTTATTGACAAACGAATCCTTAACACAAAGAATGACACCAGAACCACACAGGATGCCACCACCATACATCCATGCAAAAAGCAAACCCAAACCCACACCGATGATGAGGCACGACCACAGACCAGGAGCCAGACCACAGTTGCATCATTGGCCACTTTGAACCCCTCCAGCACAACAAAGCCCTCACCCAAACAGAACACTCCCCCAGCCAATCAGAGCACAGCCAAGCCCCTAACCAATCAGAACAGACCTCCACCCAATCAGAACATAGCCAAGCTCCCAGCCAATCAGTTCAAACCCCCACAGGAAGTTAAAAGGAAGAAACAGTTACGACCACACATTGCTCCTAGAAGCAGAAGCCAAAAGCACCAGCCTGAAGATGACGAATGAGACTTCATCGAAACGTCGCCAAGACACTTCAAATTCTACGTGGGAGAAAACCCGAAGAACCAAAGACCTACATACAAACACCCAGTCCAAGCAATTTTTCTAATACAAGTAATCTATCTTCCGCGAGCAAATAAATAAATAAACACAAGACTTCGGCTTGAAAGGAGCCACACAATGGAAAGATTAGCAGTCTAGGGTCACTGCAACCTCTGGAGAAATTAATGAAATCATTTGTGAAGAGTGGGGAAAAAAAAAACCATCACAAAGTGACTTTGAAGAAAACCTAATTACGAGAGAAAGCTCATTTCTTGGTAAAATCTGCTTTTGAGAGGATTCTGTTTAAAAAAAAATGCTGGGGGATATTTGATTTGCACTAGTACATGTAAACAATTGCACACTGGGGGGGGAGTCTGTGCTGCAAACAGAATGAATCAAGGTTAACCAAGTGTCAACCCCAATGACAAACAAGGTTAATATCAACAGAACAAAATTCCTTCGTCTTTTTTTTAAGCTGATAATTTGGGGCTAAGTGTGCTTTATTTTTAACACAGCATGCCTTTTTTTTTTACCCCCATGATGATAAAGACCCTACCTCACCAAAAGCCTTCTTGGCAACAAATATCTTTTTAATTCCTGTACAAACAAATCATAATAAAAAAAGACCACGGCAAAGTCTATCCTTTTGAATCTTTTGAAGGTTTTAAGCGGAGGCAAGCTTGAAGTGTCACCAGATTTTGGTTTAAGATTTGGGAAAAGAGGCAGAGGTGCCAAGGAAAACTGGCTCCACCTAGGGGGAAATGATTTTTTTCCCCTTTTATTTCAAATTTGTAATATGATCTAATCCAGGGGTAGGCAACCTTGGCTCTTTTATGACTGGTGGACTTCAACTCCCAGAATTCCTGAGCCAGCCTGGCTCAGCTTGGAAACCTTTCCATTTCTCCTCAGCGTGGCTGGCTCAGGAATTCTGGGAGTTGAAGTCCATGAGTCATGAAAGAGCCGAGGTTGCCTACCCCTGGCCTAGGCCTAGGCCACTTTATGACTGGTGGACTTCAACTCCCAGAATTCCTGAGCCAGCCTGGCTCAGCTTGGAAACCTTTCCATTTCTCCTCAGCGTGGCTGGCTCAGGAATTCTGGGAGTTGAAGTCCACCAGTCATAAAAGAGCCAAGGTGGCCTACCTCTGGCCTAGGCCTAGGCCACTTTATGACTGGTGGACTTCAACTCCCAGAATTCCTGAGCCAGCCTGGCTCAGCTTGGAAACCTTTCCATTTTTCCTCAGCGTGGCTGGCTCAGGAATTCTGGGAGTTGAAGTCCATGAGTCATGAAAGAGCCGAGGTTGCCTACCCCTGGCCTAGGCCTAGGCCACTTTATGACTGGTGGACTTCAACTCCCAGAATTCCTGAGCCAGCCTGGCTCAGCTTGGAAACCTTTCCATTTCTCCTCAGCGTGGCTGGCTCAGGAATTCTGGGAGTTGAAGTCCACCAGTCATAAAAGAGCCAAGGTGGCCTACCTCTGGCCTAGGCCGCTTTATGACTCGTGGACTTCAACTCCCAGAATTCCTGAGCCAGCCTGGCTCAGCTTGGAAACCTCTCCATTTCTCCTCAGCATGGCTGGCTCAGGAATTCTGGGAGTTGAAGTCCACCAGTCATAAAAGAGCCAAGGTTGCCTACCCCTGGCCTAGGCTCTCCTTGGTCATTAGTCCGTTTTAGACTCCTGATAAACAAGCTCTGGAAATGTATTTATTTATTTTGAAATCTTTCAGGCTGCAGTCAAAATGGGAGAGAGGCTGAATTAGGAAGGCCATTTCACCACACACTGGTCAAGATTTTACTGCCCTGTCTTCCTCTCATTCCACCCCCCCCCCCGCCCCCACCTCCAAAAAAGAGGGTCACTGCAACTTGCTAAGGTTTAGAAAAGCAGGGAAAGGTCCTCTTCAAAGTCTACATTTTTGCCTTCTCTTTCTACTCTAGCGCTGATGATGTTACTTATAGTTGGGTAATGAAATGGCTATTCTATTCTATTCTGTTCTGTTCTATTCTATTCTATTCTATTCTGTTCTGTTCTGTTCTATTCTATTCTATTCTATTCCATTCCATTCTATTCTTCATTCCATTATTCTATTCTGTTCTGTTCTGTTCTGTTCTGTTCCATTCCATTCTATTCTTCATTCCATTATTTTATTCTATTCTGTTCTGTTCTGTTCTATTTCATTCCATTCCATTCCATATTCCATTCCATTCCATTCCATTCTATTCTATTCTATTCCATATTCCATTCCATTCTATTCTATTTTATTCTATATTCCATTCCATTCCATATTCTATTCTATTCTCCATTCCATATTCTATTCTATTCTATTCTATTCTATTCTATTCTATTCTATTCTATTCTATTCTATTCTATTCTATATTCCATTCTTTCATAATTCTATTCTATTCTATATTCCATTCCATATTCTATTCTATTCTATTCTATTCTATTCTGTTCTGTTCTGTTCTGTTCTGTTCTATATTCCATTCCATATTCCATTCCATTCCATTCTATTCTATTCTATATTCCATTCCATGTTCTATTCCATTCCATTCCACTCCATATTCCATTCCATCCCATATTCCATTCCATTCCACTCCACTCTATTTACAAGTGAAGGAACCATCCTTACATACTTGCGTGTCTTTCCATTTGGTGATAAAGCTGTTTTCAATGTCCATTTGCTTCACTTGATCTTGCTGAATCTGTGTAAAAACAACAAGAACAATTTAATGGTGTCGCCCAAGCATCTTTTTTTTTTTTTAACAAAGAAAAAGACGTCAATTCTATTCTTGCATCCACTGTTCACAGACCAGGCTAATAAAGGGAAATGTCCATCTCCCAAAATGGTTCTTCAGTAATATCATAAGGAGCAAACAACATCAAATTCTTCTGTAAAACAAATTTATTTCAACCCTGTATTACTGAATTCCTTGTTTAGTCAAATCATTTGATCTATTCCGTCCAGCACTGTTGCAAAAGCCATTTCTTTCATTTATTTATATATATATATATATATATATATATATATATATATATATATATATATATATATATATATATATATATATATATATATATATATATATATATATATATATATATATATATATATATATATATATATATATATATATATATACATACACATACATACACATACATATATATATATATACACATACATATACATACATATATATATATATATACATATACATATATATATACATACATATATATATATATACATACATACATACATACATACATACATACATACATACATACATACATATATATATATATATATATATATATATATATATATATATATATATATATATATATATATATATATATGTTTTCTGAGGTTTTCGCGGGTGTTTGTATGTAGGTCTTTGCGTAAAAATACGACTCCTGGGTACATTCATGATATGGAATAAAAGTTTTAAGATCACCAGGAGATTTAAAAGAAATTAATTTTATTATAACCTAGCTTTCGTTGGAAACTTCCAACATCGTCAGGGTTAAAAAGGCAGTTTAAAAAAGCATCTTTTCAACTGCCTTTTTAACCCTGACAATGTTGGAAGTTTCCAACGAAAGCTAGGTTATAATAAAATTAATTTCTTTTAAATCTCCTGGTGATCTTAAAACTTTTATTCCATATTATATATATATATATATATATATATATATATATATATATATATATATATATATATATATATATATATATATATATATATATATATATATATATATATATATATATATATATATATATATATATATATATATATATATATATATATATATATATATATATATATATATATATATATATAAACCTAGTACTTACCAACACAATAAATCTACAGAGACTGTTTTATCTTAGGCAACTTTCCAACTCTTTGTATCAAAGAAGCAAAATGAAACCAACAAGGTCACAAGTTGCCTATTTGAAAATAAGGTGGGATTCTTGTGTTATAGAATAGTGATGGCGAACCTTTTAGAAACCAAGTGCCCAAAAACCGCCCCCGCCCCATCCCCCACCTGCCCACAGGGGCCCCCACCACGCCCCCCACCACTCCATGGCCTGCCGCAGATTGCCCAGATAGCCCAGCAGCGCCACAGAAGCCACACCCTCCGCCCGCGTCCCGCAGCATCATCTGCATGCGATGGGACGCGAGTGCAGTGTCTTGTCCCTGCAGCCCAGTTGCCATGTCCTTGGCTGCTCGGGGGTGATTCTCCTCTGGGGGGGCTGCTGGTGAGGAGGGGGCCATGGGGGGAGGCGGGGCTGCTGCGATGGCGCACGTGCCCACAGAGAAGGCTCTGCCACCTCTGGCACGCGTGCCATAGGTTCGCCACCATTGTTATAGAACCTCAACCTTTCTTCCAATTAACATCGTTCATCAGAACTGTTATATTCGCATGCTTTGAATTAAATGTTTTCAGTCTAGACTGCAAGTGTGCTAATCTTAAGGAAATTTAAAAAGGACCTTCAGCCTGCTGAAATGTAGACTTTAGCTTTTAATTAGAAGTTTGAACCAATGTACAGTGACATGACACTAAACCCAGAAACAAAAGCTCTCCAGCCTGTTTGTTAATTCTCTTGACAATTTTAATCACTGCTTAGTAATTGGAAAGCTTGAAGATCATTTCTAGAGTCAGAAATGATTGACAATTATCTATCCATCTATCTTATTATGCACTTGAGTTTTATTGATCCTCTCTTTTTATATTTTGGCTGCTATACACTCATCTCTACATTACCACATTTGTGTGGCCTGACAAAGTACGTAATAAAATCTAGTTATTTTACTAGCCATTTTACATTTACAACTAGATATTTCAGGAAAAGCTTTTCTGGACAGTTTTATGTCTGCTTTTGAGGTTTCCATTATGGTTTTTATGTTTTCTAGCAGTCACACATCAACGTGGCCCATTGTAAGTCAAGCGGGAATTAGCAAATTTTACAAGTAATAAACAGGCAGCACAAACTGCGCCGTGAAACAAAATGGAGGAGCTGCAGAAACCAAAAAAGGTTGATTTATGAAATATGGAATATTTCCATTTTAACATTATTTGATATTTGCATGAAAACATTTCTATGAAATATGAAATATTTCCATTTTAACATTATTTGATATTTGTATGAAAACATTTCTATGAAATATGAAATTTCCATTTTAACACTACTTTATATTTCTATGAAAACATTTCTATGAAATATGAAGTATTTCCATTTTAACACCAGTTTATATTTCTATGAAAACATTTCTGTTTCTCTCCCTGTTTGTCTTTCTCTCTTTCTCTTTCTCTCTCTCTCTGTTTCCCTTTCTCACTGTTTCTCTTTCTGTTTCTTTCTCTCTATTTCTCTTTCTCTCCTTGTTTCTCTTTCTCTCTGTTTCTCTCTCTCTTTCTCTTTCTTTCTGTTTCTGTTTCTCTTCTTTCTCTCTGTGTGTTTCTCTCTCTCTCTCTCTCTCTCTCTCTCTCTCTCTCTCTCTCTCTCTCTCTCTCTCTCTCTGTATGTCTCTCATCCCCAAAGAGACACTGGTGTAGACTACTGTTTTGGACCTCAATTCCCAGAGTTCATCACTCAGCCAGCTGGGGAATTCTGGGAGTTGAAGTCCATATGTCTTTAAGCTGCTAAAGCTGAGAAACAGTGATGTAGACAGCAAGGAAGATAAGCTGGAGAATGATAGGCAGGATCCATTACCCAGACAAATAAGGGGGAAAATATAGTTTTTAAGCAGTCTACACGTTTTTGAGCATGCAACACAGTTTTTGAGCAAGGAATTGGACTAGAAGACTTCCAAGGTCCATTTCAACTCTGTTATTCTGAAATGATTGAAGAAAAGAATGAAATTAATTTTGTTTCTATTGGGAAACCGCTTTTGGACTTTGTGCTTGAGGTGGGGGGAAAATAAACCTTTAGTTTTTTGGTTTGCTGATTTGATAAGTTTGTTGTCATAGAAATGGCTACCATATATTATGTAAAAGTGAAAAGTCAAAGTTGAAGGTTATTATCTTGACAGCAATGTGTTTTATTAGGGGCGCTGGCCAATCTTGTGAATTTGTCTAGCCCTCCTACCTTCCCTTTCCTTTTTCCCCAGCCCACTTCAATTAAAATTCAATTTAACTCCTACATTCATTCAGCCATTTTTTTGCATCTGATAAAGTGAGCTGCTGTTCAAGATAAAACCTAAAACCAAAGGTGGTATAAAAGGTGCTAGCAGCCTTCTTCTGATCTTTCCAAAAAAGTAAAACAGAATATCCACAGAGAAATGTTTCCAAATGCTAAACCTTAATCCATGCTTCTGTGGTGGCTATAAATTAAACATTACTTCAAAAAAAAAAAAAACCAAGCAATCAATTTAAGTAAAAACAAGTATTTGAAATTTACTAATACAAGTATTTTTAATGCTACTGGTACAATTTGGCAGGTATGTATGTATGTACGTACGTATGTACGTATGTATGTATGTACATATATTACATTTCCAATTAAACTTTTAAATTACGGTGTACTTTGTTAGCAGGTAAGCATGTTCAAAGAAATTGCAGAGCTTTCTATATGTAGGTACATGACAGAGTTACGTGATCCTACAAGACCACACAATCTATCAGAAGGGGGGGAGAGAGAGAGAGAGGGAGGAAGGAAGGAAGGAAGGAAGGAAGGAAGGAAGGAAGGAAGGAAGGAAGGAAGGAAGGAAGGAAGAAGATGGCGGGAAGAGAGGGAGAAAGGAAGGAGGGAGATGGGTGGGAAGGGAAGGGAGGAGGGAGGGAGGATAGAAGAAAGGAAGAAAGATGATGGGAGGGAAGGGAAGGGAAGGGAGGAGGGAGGGAGGGAGGGAAGAAGGGAGGGAGAGAGAGGGAGGAAGGAGATGGGAGGGAGGGAGGAAGGAAGGAAGGAAGATGGGAGGGAGGGGAGGAAGGAAGGAAGGCATAAGGAGGGAGGGAGGGAAGAAGGGAGGGAGGGAGGGAGAGAGGGGGAGGGAGGGAGAGAGGAAGGAGATGGGAGGGAGGGAGGGAAGAAGGAAGGAAGATGGGAGGGAGGGGAGGAAGGAAGGAAGGCATAAGGAGGGAGGGAGGGAAGAAGGGAGGGAGAGAGGGGGAGGGAGAGAGGGGGAGAGAGGAATGAGATGGGAGGGAGGGAAGAAGGAAGGAAGATGGGAGGGAGGGGAGGAAGGAAGGAAGGCATAAGGAGGGAGGGAGGAGAAGAGAGAGAGAGATACAGAAGATAAGGACAAAATGCTGGTATATTTCCAAAGAGACCACCAGCCTGCATTACATCGAGGTTATTTCTCCTGGGCTACTACTTTCAGAAAACGGGCGCTCTCTGGATGACCAAGCCCACCATGCCAACATCCTTGTGTATATATCATGGCCGAAAGCATTTGGTAAGCAATGCCTCTTGTGCTTCTGGCAAAACCCCGTATGCTCCTGGACCTCCAAAATGAGCCACTTCTACGGGGACGACACCAGAGAGGTAAACAACACCTTTAGCCTACGAAAAACACAGTGTTAGCCTTCACCCAGTCGCACTGGCTCCTTCCTGAGCGTTTCCCCATATTGTATATTTCATGGAAATCAGCGGGAGTCTCGGCTGAAGGCAGCCCATTCAACAAAACCCTGGCTTATCTTTAGAACCATTCAGATTACAAAGCAAAGAGCTTACCAAGCTTGATTAAAAACAAAAAAAAAACAAAAAAAACACCTTCCCAAGCATAGACACGAAGCAGCATTTGAAGCTTTCGTCCCGTTTGCTGAATTATGTCCCCCCCTCCCCGATTGATACGCAGAGGACTCACATCAAAAAGCTGCACATAATTTATAATTAAGTCCTCCACCACGTCAACTTCCTCGCTCGTCTGTCCTTTGGTCTGAAAGAGGCAGGAGGACAAAGCCATCGCCAGATGGTGAGGGTCCATCAGGTTGATTTCGGAACATTTCTGCACCCTGTGGATAAAGTTAATAAATCCATTTCTTTAAAAAAAAAAACATAGCAGGCATTGATAGGCACAGTGGTGGCCGCAGGTTGCCTTTTCCGACAACCGAGTTCAACCCAAAGAGACGTTCTCGATAAATTGATATTGTACGCGTTATCTTTTCCCAGCTCGTTAACTGACGTTTCCCATGATGCTATTCAACCCTTGTCTTCTACTTGTCAGGAAGATGCCTTGGAGAAAATGCTCTTCATAGATGAGAACATGATAGAGAATGAGGATCAAAGCAAAAAAATCTATTTAGGCCAGGAAGCTAAGCTTGCAGGTAGAGCTTATCCTTCTGACCTTAGGAAAAACATGAGTAGAGTATAGAGTAGAGTAGAGTAGAGTAGAGTAGAGTAGAGTAGAGTAGAGTAGAGTAGAGTAGAGTAGAGTAGAGTAGAGTAGAGTAGAGTAGAGTAGAGTAGAATAGAATAGAATAGAATAGAACAGAACAGAACAGAACAGAGTAGAGTAGAACAGAACAGAACAGAACAGAATGTGGAATAGAACAGAATAGAATAGAATAGAATAGAATAGAATAGAATAGAATAGAATAGAATAGAATAGAATAGAATAGAATAGAATAGAATAGAATAGAATAGAATAGAATAGAATAGATATTGGAAAATAATTAGAATAGAATAGAATAGAATAGAATAGAATAGAATAGAATAGAATAGAATAGAATAGAATAGAATAGAATAGAATAGAATAGAATAGAATAGAAAGTGGAATAGAAAGTGGAATAGAAAGTGGAATAGAATAGAATGTGGAATAGAAAGTGGAATAGAATGTGGAATAGAATAGAATGTGGAATAGAATAGAATAGAATGTGGAATAGAATAGAATAGAATAGAATAGAATAGAATAGAATGTGGAATGGAATGGAATGGAATGGAACGGAATAGAATGGAATAAGAATAGAGTAGAGTAGAATAGAGTGGAGTGGAGTGGAGTTGAATGAGAGGCAGAGTTCAGGCGATGAGTAAGGGCCACCCTCTCCTGATCCTGGAGCACGGAGAGTGGACAGAAGGAGGGAACAATGCAGGCAGGCTCAACTACTCGGGAGGAGAGCGCCCCACTCCTCTCCAAAAGGCACGCCTGGAGACTGAGACTTAAGGAGACGCTGTAGGGAGAGGCATTTGTCAAGGACAAACGCTGATTCCTTGGAGTTTGGTGTGCTGTTGCTGATCTTGGAAACAACTCTCTGATCTCTCATTCCATGTTGTGATTTCTGCTTGGAAACCCTAAAACTTTTGACCGTTGGACTGGCATGACAAACTTGATTTGGTGTTCAAAGACCTCGGATTGAATTTTGGCTTCTCTTCTGAAACTGCTCAGGCAAGCTTGTATTTCCACAGACTCCTTTAGATTTCTTTCCTTGTTATCTAGGTGGCCTTCAGTAAATTACCCTTCTAATCTAACTGTACCTGAAACTACTTGCAGCCGGAGACTGCTGAAGGTGTATGTGTGTGTGTTACTTTGTTCTGGGGTTTGCCAGAAACGTGGGAGCATTTGGGGAAAATTTGGAGCAAATAAAGGGCGGTTCGAACTGCCAGTTGACTGTTTTGCCTCTGTGCTGTGCCCTGGGTCATCACAACTGACTCTCTGAAAGAAGGCAAAGGACCAGCGGTCTGCAAGGAGTATAAATCCTTCCATTCCCCACCATCCAGTCAGAGCTGAAGAAGCTTCTGGGCTGAGAAGCGAAACGTCTTCAAAGACAAAGACCAGTTGCCTATGAAAAAGCACCTTTGGGACAACACGGTCCTGGATGACGGAGAATCTCCATAGATACACTGACCTGTACAGGTGTTCCATTAATGCTGCCAGAGTTGCTTGGTTGATGGGTGGAAGCGTGCGAATAAAGCTGCTGTATTTTGCAACCCTTTCTTTGTCATGCAGGGTATCTGAGGGAGAAGAAGGGGGGGAGCGTAGAAATTAAATTACCTGGGATTAACAACCACGCGGTCCAAAAGACAAAAGGAATCGAGTTATCCCTTCAGTAGCACTGAGTCCCTGGCAAAGGTCACTTAGCCAATCGATCTCTCCTTCATCGGCACAATACAAACATGGGTGGTCCTCGCCTTACGATCACAACTGAACCCAAAGTTTCTGCTGCCATTAAGTGAGACACTTGTGAAGTGAGTTTTGCTCCATTTTATAATAATGATAATGATGATGATGATGATAATAATAATAATAATAATAATAATAATAATAATAATAATAATAATAATAATAATAATAGAAATAGAAAAACTGTGGCAAAAGCAAGCAAGGGTAGTACCAATAGTAATAGGCACCTTGGGTGCAATCCCAAAACAACTGGAGCACCACTTGGACACCATCATCGGCATTGACAAATTCACCATTAGTCAATTACAAAAGGCGACCTTACTAGGAACTGCTTCCATCCTGCGACGAGATCTGTAATACCATCAAACATCCACATCTGCCTATCCCAGGTCCTTGGTGAGGACTCGATAGGTAGACAAAATGCCAAATCCAGTCTGAACATCTGGCTGACTGTGCGATGATCCATAATAATAATGCTAATAATAATAATAATAATAATAATGATGATGATGATAATAATGATAATGCTAATAATAATAATGTTGGAAGGGACCTTGGAGGTCATCTACTCCAACCCCCTGCTCAGGCAGGAAACCTTACATCATTTCAGACAAATGGCTCTCCAGTCTCTTCTTAAAAACTTCCAGTGTTGGAGCATTCACCGCTTCTGGAGGCAGGTGGTTCCACTGATCAATTGTTCTAACTGTCAGGAAATTTCTCCTTAGTTCTAGGTTGCTTCTCTCTTTGGTTAGTTTCCATCCGTTGCTTCTTGTCCTGCTCTCAGATGCTTTAGAGAATAGCATGACTCCCTCTGAGGTCTCTTTCACCTCTATTATTCTATGTCAGTGTTTCTCAACCTTGACAATTTTAAGGCATGTGGACTTCAACTCCCAGAATTCCACAGCCAGCATTGCTGGGTGTGGAATTCTGGGAGTTGAAGTCCACATGCCTTAAAATTGTCAAGGTTGAGAAACACTGTTCTATGTTTTCTGTTCTACCTTAGGCACGGTAGATAAGGTCTCAGAGCTATTCCAAAATGCATTACCTAATGCTGAGATCCAAAAAGGATAAAGTTCTTTAGTCAGTAGTGCATCGTCTATTTCAGAAAGAAAACATTTTAGAGTATCAGTAACATCTTCCAGACGGTTCTTCCCAGTCCTCAGCTTAACACTTCTGGCATCTTTCTTGAAACCTTCCAAAAGCTCCCTGACACATAAAGGATCTCCATTCTTCAGGTAGATATGTTTGCTTCCCAAACCTTAAATAAGAAAAAAAGATGTTATCAGCCAAATACATAAAAAAATAAAAAAAATAAAACAGTGTCAAAGAAACAAGATGCTTCATGCCGTTATATCTGGAACCACTTCATACAATGGCATAGAGCAGACATGTCAAACACAAGGCCCGGGGGCCGGATGCGACCCGCGAAGTGGTTTCATGTGGCCCACGGAGCCATCCTGGAAACAGTGAGGGAATGGCCCCCGCTGCCTTGGCCCTGGTGCAGGCCGGACGGGAGCCAATGTACAATTTTGTGGTGGCCATCTATGCTGAAACGCATTCAGTCTTAGCTCCACGAGGCCATCTGGAAACAGCGAGGGACCGGCCCCTGCCGTGTCGGCCCCACCCCCGGGTGCATGCTGGGGAGGGGTCCCCCTTTGTGAGGAATGAAGAAATGGACCATGCCTTGGCGCTTGCCCCGGTCCCACCTCCTTCTGCCAAAGACCCTCAGATCTGTCCCACTCCTGCCCAGGCCTCCACAGGCCCCCTTGACGCGAACGATGTAGAGCTGGCCATGCCCACCCAGTAGGCCACACCCACTCCATCCACGCCCACCCAGTAGGCTGCACCCACCCTGGCCACACCCACCCGGCCCCCCCAAGGCAACCGTAATGCTGATGCAGCCCTCAATGAATTGAGTTTGACACTCCTGGCAGAGAGCATCTTGTTTATCCTTCATCTGCAGAAAATGTCCCAAAGATGCTTTTTTTTTTCAGGAGGCAACTGGATTTTCTGGTTTTTCTTTGAAGACATTTCGCTTCTCATCCAAGAAGCTTCTTCAGTTCAGGCTGAAAGGTGCAGAACGGAAAGATTTATATTCTTTACAGTCATCTGGTCATTTGCGCTCTTTCTGAGAGTCGTTGAGGCCACTTGGAGGTTTATCTGTGCCCCCAGTCTCTCCTGAATAGTGAAAATGGGTATGGAGCCTACCTGGAACTGCTGAAAGGACTGTGTTGAGACTGGAGACATCCGTCTCCATCCTCCTGTGTTGAGGGAGGGCCGATCGGGTGGCCTTGAGGACACAGATTAAACCCCCCCAAGTGGCCTCAACGACTCTCTAAAAGAATACAAATGACCAGCAGTCTGCAAGGAATATACATCCTTTCCTTGGGCACAATTGGTTGTTAAGTGAACCTAACTTCCCCGTTGATTTTGCTCATCGGAAACTCACAACAAGGGATCACGTGAACTTGGGACACTGCGAACTGTCAGTTGCCAAGTGTCTGGAGTTTGATCACATGACCATGGGGATCATGCAATGGTCAGAAAGATGAAAAACAGTCATAAGACTTTTTTTTTCAGTGCAGCTGCAACTTCAAACAGTCACTAACCAAACTGTGGTAAGTCAAGGACCTCCTGTCCCGCACAGGGCATCATCACTGTGCAGTTAGTTATTCCCTCTGTCTAATACGAATAAAAGAGATCCCCTCAGGTTCTCTAAGATGCTCTAATTTTAACTTTCCAGCCCTATTGCTCTCATAATGAGATAGGGTGGTACTTTGATACTCGGAAATTCATCAAATTTGGTACACAACGCATTTTGATGCAAAAAATGTTGTCTCGGTACTCGTTGTTTGTTTGGTACTCAATGCACAAGCTAGAACCTGTTGATGTCAGCTGCCTTGGGACTCACTACATCAGGGGTCTTCAAACTTCGCCCTTTTATGACTTGTGGACTTCAACTCCCAGAATTCCTCAGCCAGGCACTCTGGCTGAGAAATTCTGGGAGTTGAAGTCCTCAAGTCATAAAAGGGCCAAGCTTGAAGACCCCTGCGCTACATTATTCCTTATGGGAAAATATTCTTTGGTACTCATTGTGCCTCCTGGAAGCAACTAAAAATGAGTAACAAGGTAGTACTGTACATGTTCCATGCTCAACACAACTACTTAAGACTGAGCTTTACAGCAAACAACACTCAAAGCGTAGTCTTTACAGATCACAGCTCAAGCCCACCTAGTGTAATCTGGTGGTGACGCTTCTTAAGTACTCTACCCGAGTGCGTCTCCAATTTTCAGGACTCTGGACAAACGCACCCTCTCCACTTACCATACTGCGTAACAAATGCAATACAGCTGGTCACGATGATCGGCACGTCGTTTTTGCTGAGCTGCTGATCTTCTAACATGTTGCCATCTGTACCCGCTGCTTTTTCAATTGCGGTATGCCAGACTGTGAAATCCAACTTGGTGTGGCCGCGGATGTATAATGTTCTGGAAAAAAAAAAGTTTGAGGAAAGAAATCGAAAAGGGGAGAGAGAGAGAGAGAGAGAGAGAGAGAGAGAGAGAGAGAGAGAGAGAGAGAGAGAGAGAGAGAGAGAGAGAGAGAGAGAGAGAGGTGAAAATGCTCTCTCTTTAAATGAAAAGCCACGGCAAGGACCGATCGCACAAACGCTGCAACGGCAAAGCAAGTTCAGGAGACCACTGCTGGCTGTTGCAGAGAGCAGATATTGTTGGTTATGACCTATAAAGCCCTACATGGCATCGGACCAGGTTACTTATGGGACCATCTGCTGCCCCATGAATCCCAGCGGCCGGTTAGGGCCCACAGAGTCGGCCTTCTCCAGGTCCCATCAGCCAGACAGTGTCGCCTGGCGGGGCCTAGGGGAAGAGCCTTCTCTGTTGCGGCCCCGGCCCTCTGGACTCAACTCCCCCCGGAGATCCATATTGTCCCCACCCTCTCCGCCTTTCGCAAATTACTTAAGACTCATCTTTGCCGACAGGCCTGGGGCAGTTAACACCTGGCCCCAGCCAGTGTATGTATGTTTGTATGTTTGTTTTGGATGATTGGTCTTTTAATTGACGGGTTTTATAAATGTTTTTTATATATTAGATTTCTACATGTAGTACTTATGTTGTGAGCCGCCCTGAGTTCTTGAAATAGGGCGGCATAGAAATCTAAGTAATAAATAAATAAATAAATAAATAAAAATACCATTTAAGAAAAGCACACCTTGTCTGAGTAAGAAGCTGAGACGGTCAGGCTTGGCTCATGCTTGGATGAGATAGACAGCCCAAAATATCAGTGCTGTACAACAGAGGTCCCCAACCTTTGGAACTCCAGGGACCGGTTCCATGGAGAAAGGTTTTTCCACGGACCGGAGGGGGTGTGGTTTTATGTGCTGCCTGCATCCCACAGATGGGGCTTTGCTTGTTTGTGTGGACCGGTTGTTGGCATGCCGCAGCCCGGTACTGGTCCATGGACCGGCGGTTGGGGACCCCTGCTGTAGAATGTAGTGGCAATGTGGAAGACCATTGTGATGAATTAATGAGATATTTTGATTTCTCCTACATATTAAGAAAAAAGCTTATAGGTTTAGAGCTCATTCTGAGTTGACTTCCTTGTTTTTCATTCTCATTGGCTGAAGGAGAAAGAGAAGGAATGTTCACATAGCTTCAAAGCATTTCTACGGGTAAAAATCTGACTTTCAAGTCATCTGCCAGCCACTCAAGGTTTGATAACATGGATAAACCTCCAGGTGGCCTCAAGGACTCTCTAAAAGAAGGCAAAGGACCAGCTGTCTGCATGGAGTATAAATCCTTCCAATCCCCACCATCCATCAGAGCTGAAGAAGCTTCTTGGATGAGAAGCGAAACATCTTCCAAGAAAAACAAGAAGGTCCAGTTGCCTCCTAAGAAAGCATCTCTGGGACAATTATGACCTGGATGACTGAGAATCTCTATAGACCAGGGGTGTCAAACTGCCGGCCCGCGGGCCAAACACATCACGCAGAAGCCATGCCCACCCCATTGCTGGCAATGGCAAAACTGTCCCGATATGTTGCACGACGTCACGTGACGTTGCAAGTTTGACATGTCTGCCATAGACAATCCTTTTCCTCCTCCTTTGCTCTGCAAACTCTGTTCCCATTTGGCAGTGATGACGTTACCTAGCTTGTTAATAAAATATCCTTTTCCTTCTCCTCCTTTGCTTCCTCCTCCTTCCCCTCCTCCCCCTGTCCTCTTCCTTCTAGCACTGAGGATGTTACCCAGTGGTGGGATTCAGCCGGTTTGCACCAGTTCAGCAGAACCGGTAGCTAAATTTTGATGAGTTCAGAGAACCGGCTGAATGAACACTGCTTCCACAAGTCCGTTCTGGACCTCGGAGGCCTGGAGTAGGCTTCCCAGGCCTAGAACAGCCTGCCGGAAGTGCATGGATGCCACTTCCGGTAGTCTGTTCTAGGCCTGGGAGGCCGGAAGGAGGCCTCCCAGGCCTAGAACGGCCCACCGGAAGTGCATGGATGCCACTTCCAGAAGTCCGTTCTGGGCCTCGGAGGCCTGGAGTAGGCCTCCCAGGCCTAGAATGGCCTGCCGGAAGTGCATGGATGCCACTTCTGGAAGTTCGTTCTAGGCCTCGGAGGCCCAGGCCTGCATCCAATAAGAGAACCGGTTGTTCAGGCATTTGAATCCCACCACTGACGTTACCTAAATGGGTAATGAAATGTCTGCAATAAAACCACCAAACTCAGGGAGCACCAAAGGACTATGAGTGAGAAATAGTCTCCTGTCTCGATTCCTCTTGGAACAGACCAAAGTAGCTAGAATGCAGCCAGGTGCAGTCTACTGCGGTACACATACATCCATTTTAAAAGGCGAAGAAATTAAAACCCTGTGCAAAATATATTTTCTCTGCTCAGCTGAGCTTTTCAGTCAATATTTATACAGCATTAGCTAAGGAGCGGATACCATGGCACTCATCACGTTTTATTTGGCTGATATTTTTTTTCTAAAAAAAGAAAAATAACTAAGAGCAAAAAGCAGCTTTCCCCTCCTGACACATCTATTGCTTCTTGTTTATGGGCAATTTATCACTTGCAAAGTCCTTACGGGTTCTGCTGGACGTTCTACCGTATCATGTAAATAGTCCCTATAAAATAAAGAAATGCGGTTTTATTAAAGCCCGTCTCCCTTGGATCTTTCCAAAGGCATCTAAGCCTGCGCGTAAAACTCCGGCAACATTTTATTTCCTAAGAGAAGAGCAACACCTAACGAAGCTTTTGCCAAACCATATCATGTTCATTTTTCTACTGTACCAACCTAGAATAAAGGCCACTGAAAAACTAAAGCCCTACATGGCGTCAGACCAGGTTACTTACGGGACCGTCTGCTGCCCCATGAAACCCAGCAGCCGGTTAGGGCCCACAGAGTCGGCCTTCTCCAGGTCCCGACAGCCAGACAGTGTCGCCTGGCGGGGCCTAGGGGAAGAGCCTTCTCTGTTGTGGCCCCGGCCCTCTGGAATCAACTCCGTATCGCCCCCACCCTCTCCGCCTTTTGTAGACTGCTCAAAACACATCTTTGCCGACAGGCCTGGGGCAGTTAACATCTTGCCCCTAGCCAGTGTATGTTTGTGTGCATGTTTGTTGGACGATTGTTTTTTTTTTAACTCAGGGGTTCTTTTTATATATGTATTTTATGCTAGATTTCTATTTATGCTGTGAGCCGCCCTGAGTTCCTGGAATAGGGCGGCATAGAAATAAAATTAATAATAATAATAATAATAATAATAATAATAATAATAATAATAATAATAATAATAATTGCCACGAATTAATAATCTCAATCCTTTACTGGGGTAGCATCCGAACATCAGCGGCTCGGTGAGGAAAAAAGACCTTAGGAAGAGTGAATTTACTCAAAATCTCTGCACATGAGCAGGATGTGTGAGAAGTGATGCCTACTTTTTCATATGTGTTTATGTCTTCCCAAGACCATGTCTAAATAGATGTATGTCTGCAGTAACATGCATCCAATAAACACCATTAGGTGATTGCACTGAACAGACCATGGTTGATCTCCCAAAGGTAACTAGAATGGGACTTGTCCCAGAGGTGTTTTTTCAAGAGGCAACTGGACTTTCTGGTTTTTCTTTGAAGACATTTTGCTTTGCATCCAAGACGCTTCTTCAGCTCTGACCGAATGGTGGGGAATGGAAGGATGTATACTCCTTGCAGACAGTGGTCACTTGCCTCCTTTTAGAGAGTCGTTGAGGCCACTTGGAAATTTATCTGTGTCCTCAGGGTCAACTGAGTGGTGCAAATGGGCGTGGAGCCTTCTTGGGACTGCTGAAAGGGCTGTGTTGTCGATTGGAGATTGATGATGTTGTATCCCTCCCCCTGTGTCAAAACTGAACAGCCCTCTCTCCCCAGACTTGAGAATCTGCCTAATTTTGGGGTCAATTGTGATCGTTAGTTGAGGACACCTTTAATGCAGAGGTCTCCAACCTTTTGGACACCATGGACCGGCTCTGTGGAGAAAGGTTTTTCCAAGGACTGAAGAGTGCATGGTTTTGTGTGCTGCCTGCGTCCCATGGATAGGGCTTTGCTTGTTTGTGTGGACCGGTTGCTGGCATGTCACGGCCCAGTACTGATCCACAGACCTGGGGTTGGGGACCCGTGCTATAATGGATGGAACCAAGTTTGTGAACTTTCTGTATCAATTTCCACATCCTGGTTCCCAGCAAAGGTTTTACTTCTAACCATACACAGCCAATACAAATTTGCTAAAAGCAATCCTAGGTGTGCAAAACAAGATAAATTTCTAGTGCTCTATTCCTATGAAGTTCCTATTTCACAACCTGTTCCAGAAAACTAAGAAGCCATCTGAGAATATCCATCAAGGCAAGAACTATCTCCATCTGCTTTGAGGGTCTTCTGAAGCTATGTGTCCACCCACACATGTGCAAATGGGTATTTGCCAGGATCTCTAGCAAATCTCTCCAATTGCTTTGCTCAGTCCCCATCCTAATCTTGAGCCCCTATAATTTACAGCTTACCTTCCTTTCTCAACCAGTAGCAGAACATCTGTTTTTTCTCCATTTTGGATGCAGCTGCTGATCGCTGAAACGTGAAAGGCAGAGCCATTTACAAACTTAAACCCCATGTCTTTTCCTAAGTGCACAAAATCCACAGAAAACAAATGCTCAATAACAACGGAGCTTGGAAACAATCTATTTTAATAGTGTTGGAAGAAAAATCAGCTCCAGTTCCAAGCCGGGAGAAAGACACTGAAAATAAAATGGAGGCTGGCTGCAGGAAAGAAGGTCTCTGTTGCTTATTGTCATCTGATTGTTCTCAGGCAGCACGTGTTTCTCCTATTTCCCTATGTTAACCCTCCCCCCCATTGTACTTCTGGTAACTATTACCTATTTATTTTAATGGCCATCTTCAGCTCTGATTTCTTACTCCTCTCTGAGCTTGCTTGTTTCATGACCCAAACTAGGTAACATCCTCATTGTTGGTGACTGACTGACTTGCTAGCACTGATGATGTTACCTAGTTTGGGTCATGAAACGTCTGCAAAAAAGCAAGCAAGCTCAGAGAGCACCAAGAACCCCTCATTTCAGCCCTGAGCTACGAATATTCTCCTTTATTGGCTCTGATTTCTGGTGGGCCGATTGTCGTCCCTAACGTTCTGATCTCTGTTGGATGGCTGGGTTGAATTTGGAGAGAAAGATCCTTAAGTTTTAATAAGGGATCTGTATCTATTCTCAGTTAACGTGGATGTCCAATGAAGTACAAGGATCTTTCTGATCGATGACCTTGTTGCCATGTGGAAGGTGGAATTTTGGAAAGATAGGATGGGCTTCTTAACTGCCTGGTTCAGTCAAGCATCATTTTCTTGTTTTTGTTTGAAGACATTTTCGTTTCTCATCCAAGAAGCTTCTTGGATGAGAAGCGAAACGTCTTCAAAGAAAAACAAGGAAGTCCAGTTGCCTCCTAAAAAAGGACCTTTGGGACAACTATGAGCTGGATGGCTGAGAATCTCCATGGACCTTCACTGAACAATATCTGGCCAATATCTTTCTGCTCTGGTTCCAAGTTTTACATAACTTTGCAATGCCAACTTTACAATTCCACCAGTCTACTTCTTTGCCATCTGATTTTATTACAGCCATTCCTTCATTATAATTACTGAGGCAACACAGCTAATTGTAGATGTTGCAGCACTTGACAATATTGCTTCCTATATTATTGAAGTCGTGTGTGAAGAAACCACAGTATTCAGAAAAGGACAGGTGGTCCTTGACTTATGTCAGTTCAAATGGGATGGGATGGGATGGGATGGGATGGGATGGGATGGGATGGGATGGAATGGAATGGAATGGAATGGAATGGAATGGAATGGAATAGAATAGAATAGAATAGAATAGAATAGAATAGAATAGAATAGAATAGAATAGAATAGAATAGAATAGAATAGAATAGAATAGAATAGAATAGAATAGAATAGAATAGAATAGGAGTGTGGAATGGAATAAGAACAGAACAGAACAGTCACAGAATAGAATAGAATAGAATAGAATAGAATAGAATAGAATAGAATGGAATGGAATGGAATGGAGTGGAGTGGAGTGGGGTGGGGTGGGGTGGAATGGAATGGAATGGAATGGAATGGAATGGAATGGAATAGAATAGAATAGAATAGAATAGAATAGAATAGAATGGAATGGAATGGAATGGAATGGAGTGGGGTGGGGTGGGGTGGAATGGAATGGAATGGAATGGAATGGAATGGAATGGAATAGAATAGAATAGAATAGAATAGAATAGAATAGAATAGAATAGAATAGAATAGAATAGAATAGAATAGAATAGAATAGAATAGAATAGAATAGAATAGAATAGAATAGAATAGAATAGAATAGAATAGAATAACAGAGTTGGAAGGGATCTTGTAGGTCATCTAGTCCAACCCCGCCCATGCAGGAGATCCTACACCATTTCTGACAGATGGGCAGTCCCGTCTCTTCCTGAAAGTTTCCAGTGATTAATCTCCAACAACTTCTGAAAGCAACTTCTGTTTCACTGGTTGATTGTTCTCACTGTCAGAAATTTTTTCCTTATTTCTAGGTTGAATCTCTCCTTGATCTATTTCCACCCCTTATTCTTTGTCTGGCCTTCAGATAATATATATATTAAGTCTTACTTAACTCCTGGAGCCGCCTTAGATGCATTGAATTCTCTTGTGAATTTTCCAGTTTGAGGTAAAAATACAAGCTGGTCTTCTCCAGAGCAAACCAGCCCTTTTTCCAATTATCAAGGTCCTGGCAGTCTTTGTAGAACAGCTGGCCAATAACATCTGTCTCTCTCTCCTGAAGGCCTTGGGCCAATTCAGGTACAAAGTGCTATTGCAAACAGAAACAAAAAAAAAAAAAAAAGACATGGACGTTGTCATTTGTTAGCAAACATGGTTACACACTTTACTATGTTTAACATAGTTATTTTGCATTTTAAGTTCACTTATTCTCTTTCCTTTGAAATAACATTCGGGTACATTACAGACCAGAAGGAAGGAATAGCTTTCGACATTCCTAAACTGAAAAGGTTAACAGGCTGGTTTATCTCTTTTTGTGAACTCCAAACCACCTTTTTTTTTCCTTACAATTTACGCCCCTCTGACATCAAGCCTCATTTTAATGAACATGTTATTGGTTTTGTTGTTAGTTGCCAAGTCGTGTCCGACCCATCGCGACCCCATGGACAACGTTCCTCCAGGCCTTCCTGTCCTCTACCATCTTCTGGAGTCCATTTAAGCTCACGCCTGCTGCTTTAGTGACTCCATCCAACCACCTCATTCTCTGTCATCCCTTTCTTCTCTTGCCCTCCATCTTTCCCAGCATCAGGCTCTTCTCCAGGGAGTCCTTCCTTCTCATTAGGTGGCCAAAGGACTTGAGTTTCAACTTCAGGATCTGGCCTTCTAAAGAGCAGTCAGGGTTGATCTCCTCTAGGACTGACAGGTTGGTTCGCCTTGCAGTCCAGGGGACTCGCAGGAGTCTTCTCCAGCACCATAGTTCAAAGGCCTCCATTCTTTGGCGCTCAGCCTTTCTTGTGGTCCGACTTTCACAGCCGTACATTTAATGAACATGGGATGCAAATATGTAACTGATTTCTTATGCAAACAGGAGGTTACTATTATCCTGCCCAATCAACTTTCCTATCTTGTTTGTTGTGTTAACTACAAAAAGGAATGTAAGATTGGGCTTGCGGTTCTCTCTCTCCTTTTTCATAAAGAGATCCCACTTTATTAAGGTACCCTAATAAACTACTTTTAAAGGATCTTCCAATTTGGTTGTTTATTGGGGAAGTAAACCAAGACAGAACCGAGGGCTAGATTTGGCTATCCGGTGCGACCAAATACTCATTCTTAGAATTAGAAGAATTTAATTTTGTAGCCTTCTTGGACTTTTGAATTAGAATTCTTTGAAACAGAAAAGTCAGAATTTTGCACAAGGAAGAAAAACATCTGCTCTTAAGACGGCTTCGAATAACTCGGGCAGAGTTCCTTAACTCAAGAATATCAAATATTTAATGGGGAAAAAAACACAGAATGGTTATTTACGTTCAACTGCACCGTTTCTTACTCGTCAAGAAAACGATTTTTACTTCTTTGCGATCTAAATTGGCCTCCGTTAAAAACCCGCTTTTGTCTTAGGTCTCCTTGTTAAAACAAAAGTGTTTCTCTCCGTTTCCTTTAAAGGTGCCTGTCTTAACTTGAAGGGATAATTACAAAAATTACCTTAGCAATTGCCCGAGCCCATTTTCGTTGAGAATGTGCGGTTTCCGCTCCAAAGAGAAATGCACGTTCTGACAGTAAGTAGATTTCAAAGGTAAACATCGCTCTGAAATTGCAGAGGAGAAGAGGAATCAAATCTATTTAGCATTAGCTTCACAAAAGGAAAACAATAAAGTGGTACATTTTATTGTTCTCAGACCTTTATTTCTCTTGCCCTGGAAACGAATCGCAAGAGTTCTTCCCTCTAAAGTGCTTTATTTGTGTTGGAATTGTTTGGAAGGTAATGGGGAATCAATATGCATTTGATAGTCTAATGAAGAGGAACAGAGGAGGGATAAACTGTACTTGGGAATGAGAGCTAAAATAACGGAACTAAACCAATAATTTGGGCGGGGAAAGAACAATAGTCAACATATTGCCTGATTAAATTGGGGCTTTTATTTTCAAACTGGAAAAAGAAAAAAGTTGAATCTCCTGAATTGCATTTAGCTATGCCTTTAGAACGGAAACGGAAAATACGGTGTCTTCAGTCCACGCACGTGAACATTCAAACACTAACACACACAAACAGACCCATCCTACTGCAAAAAAGTCTCACTGGCTGATTTACTGAATCCCTCCCAAGGACCTAGAGTAGGCAGAGGTTGTTTTGATGGGGTTAGAAGTATAGTCGTAGAGTGTAAGCTATTCTAAGTAAAACTGCCTTTTGCAATTGACCGATGGTGATTTTAGTCAATGCCAACAGTGTTCAAGTGCTGCTCCAGAGGTTTTGGGATTGTACCCAAGTTGTTTATCACTACCTTTGCTTTCTTTTACCACAGGAAGGAAGGAATATAGCTATATGAATCAGGAAGAAAGGAAGGCAGGGAGGGAGGGAGAGAGGAAGGAAGGGAGGGAGGGAGGAATCTAGCTATATGAATTAAGAAGGAAGGAAGGGAGAGAGGGAGAGAGGGAGGGAGGGAGGGAGGGAGGAAGGAAGGAAGGAAAGAAGGAAGGAATCTAGTTATATGAATTAAGAAGGAAGGAAGGAAGAGAGGGAGGGAGGGAGGGAGGGAGGAGGGAGAGAGGGAGGGAGGGAGGGAGGAAGGAAGGAATCTAGTTATATGAATTAAGAAGGAAGGAAGGGAGAGAGGGAGAGAGGAAGGAAGGGAGGGAGGAAGGAAGGAAGGAATCTAGCTATATGAATTAAGAAGGAAGGAAGGGAGAGAGGAAGGGAGGGAGGGAGGGAGGGAGGGAGGAAGGAATCTAGCTATATGAATTAAGAAGGAAGGAAGGGAGAGAGGGAGGGAGGGAGGAGGGAGGGAGGGAGGAAAGAAGGAAGGAAGGAAGGAAGGAAGACTATTAATATCCAAACAGGAAGTCCAGATTATCCCTGTCCATGCATTTTTATGCAGGAAACAATGAACATATAGTAAATCCCAAGACCTTATTTAAGGAGATAATGTAATTAATTTAGTTGGCTAACTCTATTGGTTTTTGGAATTCTGCATAGGTCCCTTGTTGCCTTCCTTTGTTTTTCCCTCTCCCTTATATTTCCATTTGCCCCACCAATTTCCTTCTATATCCAGATGCCTGGATTCAAACGCGAGGGAAATTCATCATTACCTTCTCCACGTGCAATGTACAGGGTTGCTTAGCTACCTTCCTTGTGGTGCAGGATTGGCAGAAGGCTGCTAAGCTTGTGCTTCTGGGAAAGAAGGTCGAAATTGATCCTTTTTCTATTCCAGTTGGAATAAATAGAGGGAAAGAAGAAGGATTTCCACCTGAGCAAACCTAGGGCCTCCAGAGGGTCAGCCTTCCTCGGAAGCAGGGGAGAAATTGCGGGAGATGCTTCTCATTATTCCACCTCCTTGCTTGTAAAAACAGAGTCTTGCGCACACAGAGCTAACCCCTTTCGAGTCTCGTTTTCCCTCCTGGAAAACCTAGCCCTGAGCGAAGGGCTTATCCCTTACAGATGAGAATTTAATTGAACAGGTTAGAGAGCAGGAGCTCATGCATATCAAACGAGTGTACAGCGTACTGATAGAAATTGACTCTGAATCTGTACTAGTCAAGGACTGTATGGTAAAGTGGGAACAAGATTTTGGGCAACCTATCACGATGGAAACGTGGGAGGGAATCTGGGTGAGAAATGTAGAATTTACGAAAGCGCAGCATTTAAGGGAAAACTTCTATAAGATGTTCTATAGGTGGCATCTAGATCCGAAAAAATTATCATATATCTACCCAGACACCCAACCTAAATGTTGGAAGTGTGGCAGTATGGAGGCTACATATTTTCATGTATGGTGGACATGTAGAAAAATTAAAGCCTTCTGGAGAAAAATATGGTGGACACTCCAAACCATTTTGAAAAAGCGTATTGAATTTCTACCTCAGGTGTTTTTGTTAGGGATCATAAAAGATTGCACTACCACAGAGACGAACCTAATTCTGAACTTGATCACAGCAGCGAGACTGCTGGTGGGACAATACTGGAAGAAGCCAGAAATACCACCTATTGAAGATTGGACTTTGAAAGTTATAAATTTGGCAGAAATGGCCAAAATATCAGCATATTTGAAGGATCACTCAAATGAAAAATATATGATAGACTGGAAACAGTGGATAGACTACATACAAGAGAAACACCAATCAAATAAAATGTATCTGGCTTATAGTTAAAGCTTGACATAAAGGAGTGAAGAATGTTTACAAAATTAAATCGATTGTATTAAGTTGGATAGCAGGGAGCTTGAACTTCCCCCTGGTTTACGTATACAAAGGCTATTACGTACTGTTGTATCTCATGATTTATGTTGACTGCTTTTTAGTATGCTATTATGATTAATGTTGATTGCTTTAATAAAAAATTTATATATATAAAAAAAGATGCAAATCCTGGCTTTAAAAAAAAAAAGACAGGGCTATCCTCCTGCCTTGAGAAAATTTGCAATTTTTACAAGCTCCACCGATTTAAAAAAGAGCAGGAGATACCAAGGCATTTTAATTTTACTAAGTTCATTAACAGTAATGTTTTATGGGGAAAGAGCAAATTCAAAGAGCAAATTCACTGCCCATAAAGCATAGGGTTCATTTTTCAGAAGATCATTCATTCATTCATTCATTCATTCATTCATTCATTCATTCATTCATTCATTCATTCATTCTATCCATTCTCTCACTCCTCCATATGTACATGGCTGGATCTGCCATGAACTCCCAGTTCCACTGATTTAAAAAGCCGGTTAACGTCAAATATTTTTAATTCCATTACGTTCATTAAGAATAGTATTTTATTGGAAGAGAGCAAATTCAAAGTCCTTGCGCTGTCCATAATGTGTGAGTTTCATTTCTCAGATCATTCCTTTATTAAGTGACTCACTCATTCCACTCAATCAACCATCAACCAACCAGGGGAACTTAGAAGTGGTGGGTGCTCCATCCCTGGAGGCTTTCAAACAGATACTGGACAACCATTTGTCTGGAATGGTGTAGGGCAAGTGTAGGCAACCTTGGCTCTTTTATGATTCGTGGACTTCAACTCCCAGAATTCCTGAGCCAGCCACGCTGAGGGGAAAGGGAGGGGTTTCCAAGCTGAGCCATGCTGGCTCAGGAATTCTGGGAGTTGAAGTCCACAAGTCATGAGGGGGCCATTGTCCCCCCATGCTGGCTGAGGAATTCTGGGAGTTGAAGTCCACAAGTCATGAAGGAGGCATAGTTCCCCCATGCTGTCTCAGCAATTCTGGGAGTTGAAGTCCACCAGTCATAAAAGAGCCAAGGTTGCCTACCCCTGACCTAGAGGAACATATGAAAGCATAATTAATGTCAATTAATGTAGACTTTATTAGTTTAGATCAGGGGTAGGCAACCTTGGCTCTTTTATGACCCGTGGACTTCAACTCCCAGAATTCCTGAGCCAGCCACGCTGAGGGGAAAGGGAGAGGTTTCCAAGCTGAGCCAGGCTGGCTCAGGAATTCTGGGAGTTGAAGTCCACCAGTCATAAAAGAGCCAAGGTTGCCTATCCCTGGTATAGGGTCTTCTGTTCGGGCAGAGGGTTGGACTAGATGACCCCCGAGCTCTCTACCAACTCTGCTATTCTATGATTTGTTTATTTTTGAACCTCCCAGCAAATTTGCAATGAGAAATCCAGAATTAAGAATGTAACAGCCATTATAAAAAGTTGCTTTGTAAAAAAAAAGAAAAAAGAAAAAGATCAGTATCGACAGAACAAATCATTAACCAAAACCATCAAAGACATTGGACTTACCCCATGGGTAAGGTGTCTTCCGACTTATGAATGACAAGACAGATGACTTCACTGATGTCCAACGTCCCACTTGGGGTGGCCATCTTCTCGTTCTCGTAGTAACTCAAAAAGCCGCTTTCCAACACGCACCATCTCCTACTGCACTCTAGGTTTAAAGATGGTTTTATTTACTAACGGAAGAGTTAGCCATTATCACAAGATGACTAGCAAACGATCCACAACATAAACAGACCTCGCCTACAGAGTTTTTAAATGAGTCTTGCAAAACTTCAATTTTCCATCTGCCTTTAACCAAACGATTCAGGGATGCGCAACAAATTTGCTAGCTGGTATTTTAACTTGCAAGGGTTCTGTTTTTAATGTCCAGATCATTTCCCAAAATTATTTTATCCTGAATAGAAAGAATAGAATAGAATAGAATAGAATAGAATAGAATAGAATAGAATAGAATAGAATAGAATAGAATAGAATAGAATAGAATAGAATAGAATAGAATAGAGCAGAGCAGAGCAGAGCAGAGCAGAGCAGAGCAGAGTAGAGTAGAGCAGAACAGAATATAGGATAGGATAGGATAGGATAGGATAGGATAGGATAGGATAGGATAGGATAGGACAGGACAGGACAGGACAGGACAGGACAGGACAGGACACAACACAACAGAGTAGAGTAGAGTAGAGTAGAGTAGAGTAGAGTAGAGTAGAGTAGAGTAGAGTAGAGTAGAGTAGAGTAGAGTAGAGTAGAGTAGAGTAGAGTAGAGTAGAGTAGAGTAGAGTTGGAGGGGAGGGGAGGGGAGGGGAGAGGAGAGGAGAGGAGAGGAGAGGAGAGGAGAGGAGAGGAGAGGAGAGGAGAGGAGAGGAGAGGAGAGGAGAGGAGAGGAGAGGAGAGGAGTGGAGTGGAATGGAATGGAATAGAATAGAATAGAATAGAATAGAATAGAATAGAATAGAATAGAATAGAATAGAATAGAATAGAATAGAATAGAATAGAATAGAATAGAATAGAATAGAATAGAATAGAATAGAATAGAATTCTTTATTAGCAAAATGTGATTGGACACACAAGGAATTTGACAGAAATATAAGAATTGGAATGCTACATTCTGCTAGATGATTTAAATTAATTGGATCATAATGCTTTTAAAAATCCAGTCCCTTATCCCATATAAGCTGGGAATTCTAACAAAACAGACAGCATATAGAGACACATAAGACAGAATGCAACTGTCACAGACCTAAAATTGGGGATCAAATGACCATAGATGAAGTAAAATCTTGCCTGGATCTGAAATCAATAGAATTCTTTATAGAATAGAATAGACTTCTTTATTGGCCAAGTGTGATTGGACACACAAGGAATCTGTCTCCGGTGCATAAGCTCTCAGTGTACATACAAAAAACGATGTGATAGGTCATAGATCATAGGTACAATCATTAATCATAAGATACAAACAACCAACGATAAATCATAGATACCAATAGGAGAAGATAGTAGGAAAGATTGGAAAGATGAGATGATGAGAAGGATAATAGCAATACAGCCGTGCTACATGGGTAAAATATATTTAGGCCTAAGACAGTACTGTGAGAATTAAGTGATCAGCAGAGTGTTTAATTGTTATATTATTTTATTATTATTATTTAATTAGATTTCTATGCCGCCCTATTCCAAGAACTCAGGGCGGCTCACAACATGGATACAACATGAAGAAATCTAGAATAAAAATACATTATAAAAAACCCGTTAATTAAAACCAATCACCCAAAACAGACATGCAACCATACATACACTGGCTGGGGCAAGGTGTTAACTGCCCCAGGCCTGTCGGCAAAGATGGGTCTTTAATAATTTGTGAAAGGCGGAGAGGGTGGGGGCAGTACGGATCTCCGGGGGAAGTTGGTTCCAGAGGGCCGGGGCCGCAACAGAGAAGGCTCTTCCCCTAGGCCCCGCCAGGCGACATTGTCTGGCTGACGGGACCTGGAGAAGGCCGACTCTGTGGGCCCTAACCGGCCGCTGGGATTCATGGGGCAGCAGACGGTCCCGTAAGTAACCTGGTCCGATGCCATGTAGGGCTTTATAGGTCATAACCAACACTTTGAATTGCGTTCAGAGACCAATTGGCAGCCAATGCAGCTCGCGGAGTGATGCCGAAATGTGGGCATTTCTAGGTAGGCCCAATCTGCTCGCGCGGCTGCATTCTGCATTACCTGAAGTCTCCGAACGTTTTTCAAAGGTAGCCCCATGTAGAGAGCATTGCAGTAGTCGAGCCTCGAGGTGATAAGGGCATATTTATCTATCTATCTATCTATCTATCTATCTATCTATCTATCTATCTATCTATCTATCTATCATCTATCTATCTATCTATCTATCTATCTATCTATCTATCTATCTACCTACCTACCTATCTACCTACCTACCTACGGTACCTATCTACATCTATCTATATATAGAGAGAGAATAGAGCTGGAAGGGACCTTGGAGGTCTTCTAGTCCACCCCCCCCCCGGTTAAGCAGGAGAACCTATACCATGTCAGACAGGAGAAGGTCCAGTCTCCTCTTAAAAATCTCCAGTGATGGAGCACCCATGATTTCTGGAGGCAAGCTGTTCCACTGGTTGATTGTCCTCATTGTCAGGAAGTTTCTCCTTAATTCCATGTTGCTTCTCCCTTTGATCAGTTTGAAACCATTGTTTCTTGTCCTTCCCCCTGGCGCTTTGGAGAATAACGTGACCCCCTCTTCTTTGTGGCAGCCCCTCAAATACCAGAATACTGCTATCATGTCGCCCCTAATTCTTCTTTTCTTTAAACTTTTCTCAGCCCTTTTTCTGCTTCATGCAGTGTACAGATTGTTCACATCTGACGCACTGAACACATGCGTTTTACCTACACTTATGCACCAGATAAGGTCCTTTGAGCTTCCATCTCCATCAGAAATTAATCAGATTTGTAATTAAGTAAATTACTCCACTTCCTGTTTAAGCTCATTGAAGTAGCCATTCCAATTTCAACCTCCAGTTAAACGAAGGGATGGTTTTCATTGTTAAAAATTAATCAGCACAGGAAAAAGCTTTATTCCCTTCCTTCTTTTTTTTTGATATTTTTAAATAGCCTCATTGAATCGATGCAGGCCTTGTGGTTCTTTTTTTCTTTCTTTTAAAAAAGAAAAGAAAAACAAACAAACCAGAAGCTTTTAAAAGCTTCGTATTGCAGTCGCCGGTTTCGGGATGTACAGAAAGCGTAAAGACTCAAAATGCAAGAGATCGGGAGATTAAAAAAAAAGAAAAGGAAAAGAAAAGAAAATGTAAGTAGAAAAAGAAAGAGACTTCCTTTGAGCTGAAAAGGAAATTGAAGCTGCAGGGAAACAACAACAACAACAACAAAAAAGGCAGCTTGACAAGAAGCGGATTGCAAAATGAACTGTTGAGTCACAGCACACAAAAGCTAAGGCAACCCACCACAAATGGTGGAAACAGAGGCCAAGGCAGAGTCAATCTAAGGAAGACAAGACATAGCTTTGGAGGGAAAGGGGGGGCGACAAAAAGAGCCTTGCAAAATCGTCCCCCAAAATACAGTCTGATCAGATTTGTCATAAATATAACCGTGCAAGATTTCCTCCAGTGTTAAAACGGACCAACGCTAACAATTACCTCTACATTCTTAAAACGCATAAAGGGGGGAAGAAGCTAGTAGATCTTCCTATCTTCTTTCCTTCCTCTTTCTCTTCCTTCCTCCTTCCTCCCTTCCTCCTACTTTCTCTTATTTTCAGATAGATTCCTTCCTTCCTTTCTCTTCCTCCCTCCCTTTTTCTTTCTCTCTTTTCTTTTTCTTTTTTCTTTTCTCAGTATCTATCATCTTTATCTTTTTCTTATTTAATCAATTTTCCATCCTACATATTCAGTGTAATCTATTTATCTATCTATCTATCTATCTATCTATCTATCTATCTATCTATCTATCTATCTATATCTATCTATCTATCTATCTATATCTATCTATCTCTATCTACATATCTATCTCTCTATCTACCTATCTACCTACCTACATCTCTCTCTCTATCTGTCTATTTATCATCTACCTCTATCTATCTAGCTATCTAGCTAGCTAGCTAGCTACATATCTATCTATACCTACCTACCTACCTACATATCTCTCTCTCTCTATCTATCTATCTATCATCTACCTCTATCTATCTATCTATCTATCTATCTATCTATCTATCTATCTCTATCTATCTACATATCTATCTCTGTCTACCTACCTACCTACCTACCTACAATCTCTCTCTCTCTCTCTCTATCTATCTATCATCTACCTCTATCTTTCTATCTAGCTAGCTAGCTAGCTACATATCTATCTATCTCTACCTACCTACCTACCTACATCTCTATCTATCTATCTATCTATCTATCTATCTATCTATCTATCTATCTATCTATCTATATCTATCTATCTATCTATCTATCTATCTATCATCTACCTCTATCTGTCTAGCTAGCTAGCTACATATCTATCTATCTATCTCTATCTACCTACCTACCTACATCTCTATCTATCTATCTATCTATCTATCTATCTATCTATCTATCTATCTATCTATCTATCTATCTATCTATCTATCTATCATCTACCTATCATCTACCTCTATCTATCTATCTATCTATCTATCTATCTATCTATCTATCTATCTATCTATCTATCTATCTATCTATCTATCTATCTATTTTATTTCTTCACCCAGAGGGTCGTTGATTTATGGAATTCACTTCCTGAAGGGGTCGTGACAGCTGTCAGCCTTGATAGCTTCAAGGCAGGGTTAGACAGATTCATGGAGGCCAAGTGTATCGGTGGCTATTAAAACGGATGTCCATGTGCCGCCTCTATGTTGGTTGAGGCAGGCAGGATTCCCTTGAGTACCATTTGTTGGGGGTCAAGGGAAAGGGAGGGTTTTGCCTTCTCTTTCTGCTCAAGATCCCCATGTACAATTGGTGGGCCACTGTGTGACACAGAATGCTGGACTCGATGGGCTTTGGCCTGATTCAGCATGGCTCTTCTTATGTTCTTATGTTCTTATGTACCTACCTACCTACCTATCTACATCTATCTATCTATCTCCATCCATCATCTATCTATCTGTCTATCTATCTATCTATCTATCATCCATTGATAGATAGATAGATAGATAGATAGATAGATAGATAGATAGATAGATAGATAGATAGATAGATAGATAGATAGATAGATAGATAAGAGGGAGAGAGAGAACAGATAGATTTAACTAGTAGATTGTTATGATAAAAAAGGGACATATAATACAAACACGATTTTCTCAATCATGTGAGCTGGTAAAATAATTATTATACATTACTAGAAGATAGATGAGATACCGAGATATTTAGCTGATTTTCACAAATATATTGTCAATGCTGGTAACATCGAATGTTCTTGCTTGACAATATACGAAGATGCAGACATTTTCTATTTAACCTGGGTACTACTTTTAGAGTTAAAATTAGATGGTGCTGTGGGGGAGGAAATGTGCTTGGGGACTAGTTAGCCATAACATTATCTCAGCAGACTATTCTTCAAGGTTAGTTGTAACAAGAGGAGATAACGGGAGGGAAAGTCTACGTGCTATTGCTATTCCTTCCTTCCCTCTTCCCTTCCTTCCTTCCATCCTTCCTTCCTTCCCTCCCTCCCTTCCTTCACACCCTCCCTTTCCTCCACCTTTCCTCCCTCTCTCTTTTCCTTCATTTACCCTCCCCTTCCTTCCTTCCTTCCTTCCTTCCTTCCTTCCTTCCTTCCTTCCTTCCTTCCTAGTGGTTAGAATGTAGTATTGCAGGCTAATTCAGCTCACTGTCAGGAGTTCGATTCTGACCGGCTCAAGGTTGACTCAGCCTTCCATCCTTCCGAGGTTGGTAAAATGAGGACCCAGATGGTTGCGGGCAACAGGCTGACTCTGTCAACCGCTTAGAGAGGCCTGTGAAGCACTGTGAAGCAGTAAACAACTCTAATTGCTATTGCTATTGCTACATATACAATAAAATGGGGACTTTCATGCCATTTTCAGTGTGTTCTGCAGTCCCCATCCTTTCTAAAGTAGAAGGTAACCCAAAGAACTGAATATCTCAAACTCTTTGCAAATGTGCAAAATTGTCTGCTCGGTTATTTCGTTTGGTGGGGTGTCGAAAAAAGGGAGAACTTCTCACCGTGAACTCTAATGAAACACCTTTTATTTTTTATAGCGGCCAAAACATTTCCCATTCTGCTATTTCTTCAATCTAACCCAGGGGTAGGCCACCTTGGCTCTTTTATGACTGGTGGACTTCAACTCCCAGAATTCCTGAGCCAGCCACGCTGAGGGGACAGGGAGAGGTTTCCATGCTGAGCCATGCTGGCTCAGGAATTCTGGGAGTTGAAGTCCATGAGTCATAAAGCGGCCTAGGCCTAGGCCAGAGGTAGGCAACCTTGGTTCTTTTATGACTCGTGGACTTCAACTCCCAGAATTCCTGAGCCAGCCACGCTGAGGGAACAGGGAGAGGTTTCCATGCTGAGCCATGCTGGCTCAGGAATTCTGGGAGTCGAAGTCCACGAGTCATAAAAGAGCCAAGGTTGCCTACCCCTGGTCTAACCTAACTGGGTTGAAATATTTTGGGAGGGCGAGGGGATCATGACGTTGAGGCGAAAAATTATTTTATATTCTTCTTATCTTTTTTTCCCCCTTACGCCTAAATAAATACATTGCATTTTTTTTTTCTAAAAAGGACTAGGACAAGAGTCCATATATTCTCAGGAAAATATATTTTTCCATGTTTTTTTTTTAGAATCATTCGTCCATTCATTCATTCAATATGCCGCCTCTGACTAACAAGGTGACATTAAGCAGCATATAAATTTAATAATAAAAAAATACAAGATGCACCTTTAATTTAATTCTAAGGCTATTTGCTCTCTACTCCTTACACCTATGCTTAGGTTGCCCATATACAATGTCCTCTGGCTGTTAGAAACGTGGAGAATTTCATAAATTAATCTGGGTGAGAAATGTTTTAAGGTCCAATCTTCCAAACTTTTGGACTTGTGCTGGAGCCCATCCACAGGGAACTTCTCTCTACTGGAATATATGCTTTGGGCTATTCTATGAGTCGTATTTATGTGGTGGCTTCCTATTGGTTGATTGGTGTGTTGATGGCCGGCGATTGGTTGTTGTTTCCTTGCACTGCCAGGCCCTCAGTTCCTAAGGACCTGATAAGTTGGTGGTAAATCAGCACTCTTGCTGACTGACAGGCTCCCGCCATTTCCCTGGCTGTTTTTGTACCTGCACAGCCGACAATCTTAGTAGCTGGGAAATTGAATGTAGACCCTTGTTCATTGCAATGTGAGGCGACCAATGAGTTTGAATCTCCTCATCTGACCACCCACCTGTGTTCTTGCAATCTGGTGGTTAACTTCCTAATGTTTTAAGAGATTGCAATGCTTAGTAATCAAACTACTGTTCGTTTTCTTTCTTTTTCTTTTTTTTTTTTTTTTTGCATGAACCAGTCACTTCAGAACTTTATTTCACTTGAAGGGGAAATTATTTCCTCTCTTTATTTTTATTTTTCCACGCTCATTCTCAAGCCCTGGAATACATACTTATTACTGATAAAGTTCTAAAATAAAACAGTAAAAAGGTCTAGCATCTTACCAATATAGTATCAGGACACCTAAGCCATAGATAAGAAAGAAAAACCAATATACCTTCTTTAATTTTTCTCTCAATAAACAGCTTGGAAGGGTTGAAGGAAACCATGTATAAATTATCATAAAGGAAGGACAGTAAGGGCAAATCGGGAGAGGAAATGGTGTTGGCGTGTCCATCACAGTTGGAAAAATCTGTAAAGTAATGGAGAACTGTTAGTTATGAAAGTAAAATTTCATGTCAACACTGCTAACACTGGACGTTCTTGCTTTGACAACATATGAAGATGCAGCCTTTTTATTTCTTATGCTTTACTCTGAGAATTAGACGATGCTGGGGGAGAAGGCGGAATGTGGTGGGAGTTAGTTAGACATAACAATATTGTACTAGTGTGTGAATTACAGAGGCTGAAATAAGAGATGATAAGAATTGTCAGGTTGCAGAACAAGAGGGAAAGCCTGCATTTCAAGCTAATTTTATGACTGTTAATTGGAGGAGGGAATTGTGCTTTGATACTATGTGCTCAGGGGAGGGGAATCCAGTTTTTGGCTTCAACTATGTTAGTGCCAAAGCTATGCTACTCCCATAAAGATTCTTTAAGGTAAACAATGCCTCAAAGTTCTTTGAAGCGTTTCATCTGTCGGAACCCTGACATTTCAAACTATTGAGACTACTTGCTCCGAAGAGCAGAAGCTGGAACATCTAGGTTGATGCCCAGTCAGATCTACTTAGCATTTGGTTTCAGTACTCAGGAAATAGAACACAAAACAGAGAATAATCCGAGTTAGAAGGGACCTCGGAGGTTCCTGGTACAAAATATGGCGGCCCTCAGGTGTCACATTTCCATGTGCATCACCTCTCTTGCAGGAGCTACATTGGCTGCTGACTTGCTTCCAGATCCAATTCAAGATGCTGGCTGTCACCTTTAAAGCTCTCCATGGCCTGGGCTCAAGTTATCCGAAGGACTGTTTTTTCCCCAGTCATATATACCTGGCCCACAAGAGTGGGGAGACAGGAGATATTATGGATCTCTTCTCTTAGGGAGGTCCATCTAGAAGAAGGACCTTCTCCTTCTCCATGGTGGCTCCCTCCCTGTGGAAAATCATCCCTGTGGAGATAAGATTGGCCTCCACCTTGACACTCTTTCCAAAGGCCTTGAAGACCTAGTTCTGCCAATGGGCCTGGTGATCAAGTGTCCAAGGAGATTCTCAGTCATCCAAGTCATGGTTGTCCCAAAGATACTTTTTTTCATGAGGTAGCTGGACCTCCTTGTTTTTCTCTGAAGATATTTCGCTTCTCATCCAAGAAACTTCTTCAGCTCAGGATTTGGAGTATAAATCCTTCCGTTCCCCACCATCCAGTCAGAGCTTAAGAAGCTACTTGGATGAGAAGTGAAATGTCTTCAAAGAAGAACAAGAAAGTCCAGTTCCCTCTTGAAAAAAAGCATCTTGGGGCAGCCCACCGAGTGGTTGATCTGATTGCTTTCACTAGGGGAATGGGGGCTTATTGGATTTTGTATTGAGCTTTGTTTTTGTAGGACAACCCAGATTCACTGTGACCGGGGTTTTCCTATACATTTTCTTCATACACAGAAATAATAAATGCTCGTTCCCTTACTTGTGGGCCTCTGCTAACCTGAAATCGGTGTTCACTGAATTATACACAAACACAGCCCCTATTCAAACTATACAAGGTCCACACTACCTGAAAACCATACCTGAAAACTTATTGTGGTGGAGGAATTCCATTTGCAATCTCTGCCCAGATTTTTTGGCTAACAAATATGGGGTGCTGAACACGGGGTCTCCAGTTGCGCACATCACGTCTGCTCCACTAAACAACAACATCATGGTCTCTAATACATCCAGCTTAATAACTGCAGCACAGAGCGCCTGATCACAAAAATGAAAAGTGTGGGTCAACATCCAGCTTGGAGATCCAAGTTAAAGTCCAGGTTCATTCCGTTTCCGGAAAATCTTACTTTTTATTGAATACACGGCATGGAAATGTCGAAGCAAAACTCACTCTGAGCTTCCCAGACAACAGTTCGTAGAATTAAACAATAATTTCTCCAGCCAAGCCCCCCCCTCTCACGGAATCCATGTCAACAATTTCACTTTGTTATGGGAACCGTCTGCTTCCTCTCTACACCTGCTGCAGTGTCCTTAGAAAGGTGTCAGGCTTTCACAATCTTCAGCGGAATTGTGGAGGTTTCATTTCTCTCCATCTAACCCATTCTAAAGCAACACCTCCCATGCACCCCCTTTACTCTAATGGCAAGTTGAAACAAAGAGGCACGTAGCTGCCAAAGTTTCATTCTGGACAGTATGAGCTACACACAGAACGCCAAAGTAGAAGAGATTGATGTTTCTTAATTGAATGGGGGACAACTCGCAAAGACAAGAGTAAAAAAAGAGTTCTAGTCACCAAGGTGCTCTCAACTGCCTAACCCCGGACCTCTGTGTGCATAAGGTGTGTAGTTCTGGACAATGGTTCAGATTTTACAGGGTCCTTGATCAAGCAGAGAAGGTTGTTGAGAGGGATAGGTTGGATTTTGGCTTCCCAATATGATTGCATCTGTCCCCTGGCATTGTTGTTTGTGTCAGGATAATAATTTAATAGCTAAACAGCTTATGTAAAGATGTAATGTAATGTGGATGATGCAATGATAGGATGATGCAACGATAGGAATGACTCAGCAGGGTCTGTGTCTGTCCCTTTAAGAGTAAGCAGGGACTGTATCCCTTTAAGAGTCTAAGTATAAAAGGGATTTTTTTTGCTGGAGTCTTTCTCTCTCTCATCTGTTTGACTGCTGTAACTGCTGTGTATTTGACTGTGCTTTTTCACCACGTGTATGTATTTTATTTCTAATGTACATTTGTAGCTACAGTGTAATATAAACCGCATTTAATTTACTCCTGGGTTACCTCAGCACAATAAGACTGTGCATGCTCTGACAGTTTGTTATCTGAAGAAGATACAGGGTCAAGACTGCTAACAACGGATGTTCTTGTTTGCCATATATGAAGAAGCAAGATATATATGGCAAGCAAGAACATCCGATGTTAGCAGTCTTAACATACAGGTGGTCCCCGTCTTACGACCATAATCAAGCCCAGAACGTATGACCCCAAATTATTCCCATCCTCAGCGTTACCTTATTTAACTCCTCCTTGGTTTTAGACAGCAGCGTATTTTTTCGAAATTTTCCTTCTTTATATTTTTGGGTAATAAAAGTTAGCCTCCTGTCAGCTGGGGCATCTACTTGTAACTTTTCATCCGGTTGAAGATTTCCTTCCCAAAAGCTGTTGGCTCTTTCATTGCCTATCACAATAAAAAGCTGGAAAAGAATGGGGAAACTCATCAAACTTGCAGATGATACCAAGCTGGAATAGCCAACACTCCAGAAGACAGGCTTAAGATACAGAAGGATCTTGACAGACTTGAAGATTGGGTGCTATCTAACAAAATGAAATTCAGTGGTGAAAAAAGTAAGGTTCTACGTTTAGGCAAGAAAAACCAGATGCCCAGGTATAGTTTATGAGGTACATTGCTCAATAGCAGCAACTGTGAGAGGGATCTCAGAGTCCTAGTGGACAATTACTTAAATATGAGCCAGCAGTGTGCTGCAGCTGCCAAAAAGCCAACACAGTGCTAGGCTGCATTAACAGAGGAATAGAATCAAGATTACGTGAAGTGTTAATACCACTTTACAATGCCTTGGTAAGGCCACACTTGAAATACTGCATCCAGTAGGCAATGGATGGAAACTAACCAAAGAGAGAAGCAACCTAGAACTAAGGAGAAATTCCCTGACAGTTAGAACAATTAATCAGTGGAACGACCTGCCTCCAGAAGATGTGAATGCTCCAACACTGAAAGCTTTTAAGAAGAGACTGGACAGCCATTTGTCTGAAATGGTATAGGGTTTCCTGCCTGAGCAGGGGGTTGGACTAGATGACCTCCAAGGTCCCTTCCAACTACTACTACTACTACTACTAATTATTATTATTATTATTATTATTATTATTATTATTATTATTATTATTATTATTATTATTATTATTATTATCTTATATTCATTAGACATGAATCTGAGTCAACTGAACATTCAAATTGGCTGGTGCTGATGGTTGACACGTGTTGCTACCAGCATCCTAGGTATCAACCAGGTACCTCCTTAAAATGTAAGATGTTACGAGTAGCGCAGTTTTTTGTAAAATTGTTGGAGTTATTGCAGGAAGCTGCCGTTTCTTGATGTATTTTGCAACGTTTTTGGATGTAGTTCCCAGTACCCCGATGACAATGGGAATCACTGTTACACGTTTCATCCATAATCGCGCAGTTTTGATGGCCAGGTCGCGATATTTCGTAATTTTTTCCAGTTCTTTTTCTTCGACTCTGGCATCTCCTGGTACAGCTATATCAATCAGCTGTACGCTTTGGTTCTCTACAACTGTGATATCTGGTGTGTTGTGTTCCAAATGGCGATCTGTCTGTATTCGAAAGTCCCACAAGATCTCCACCCTCTCATTCTCAACCACTTTTTCCACCCTAGGTTCCCACGACTTTTCGGACACAGGCAAGTGGTATTTTTTACACAATGCCCAGTGGGTTAATTTAGCAACTTGGTCATGTCTAGCTTTGTAATCAGTTTGCACAATTTTGCCGCATTCACAGATTAGTTGTGAAACAATTTCAACTTTGTCATTGCAAAGTCGGCAATTTGGATTGTCAGTGGATTTTTGTATCTTCACTTTCATGGCATTAGTTTGTAGTGCTTGTTCTTGAGAAGTCAGTAATGCAAGATGTTGCAAGATCCAATCTGGGTTGATCCCTAGAACCAGAAGTTTAGTCTTCCAACTTTTCTCTGGCAGAGTGTGTGTGCTTTGGGCTATTTTGTGTGTAGCATTTAATATGGTGCCTCTTGTATGTGGCTTTTTTAGAAGTTGATTGGGGTGTTGATGGCTGGCTATTAAGTTGCTGGCTGTTATTTCCTTGTGCTGGTCTTCTAAGTACTTGATAGGCTGGTGGTAAATCAGCACGCCTTTTGAAGGTTTGATTTGTGAAGGGCTCAAACTTTTACATCCTTTATTGGAACCAAAAAGTTACTATTGAAGATGAACAGAGACCTCTGGAGAAAATTGAGATGGATTCTAAAGGTGGATTTTCAAATGACAAGGGGCCTGTTTCCCAGGCTTCAATCACTTCCCTGGCTGTTTTTGTGCCTGCTCGTCCAACAATCTTAGTAGCTGCAAAAGTAAATGTATGCCTTGTTCACTGCAGTATGAAGATACCAATGAGTTCAGGTCTCCGTGTCTGACTGCTCACCTGATTGCAGCACAAGGAAACAACAGCCAACAACTTAATAGCCAACCATCAACACCTAAAAAGCCACATACAACAGGCACCATGTAAATATCACACACACACACACGGAACAGCCCAAAACACACATTCTGGTAGAGAGAAGTTCCCTCAGACTGGGCTCCAGTACAAGTCCAAAAGCTCAGAAGATTAAACCCTCTGGTCCCAGTAACTGACCCAGATTGGATCCTGCAGAAATTCTCTTTTTTTCCCAGCTGGGGGTGGTGGCTTTCAATATGCTCCGAGCCGTAATTGCATCCTTTCAGGATTGAAGATAGGAACAAACCTCTTCTTTTGAATCACTTTGAAGTTTTTTTTTACTTTTCTTATTACTCGTTTAATAACAATAAGAATTGTATTTGCTTAATGTGGAAAAATGTTTATCACTGGAAGAAGAGAGGAGGTATCGGATGATGTAATATTGGACTTAGTTTGAAGAAGCTTATATGTACCACGGAATTACTAATGGACCCATTCAACACGTTGTCTATTAAGTGCTTGTTTGTAAAAATAGAACATTAATTTATAAAAGACTGAAAAATCTTCAGAACCACAAGTCTGGGTGCTGGGTGGGTGGAAATTCTCTTCAATCCATTTCAAAAGAAAGGCAATCCCACATTTCCTGCTTTGTAAGATCTTCTTTCTTTCTTGAAAAAAATCTGCCTTGTTTACACATCAATTGTAAAACGAAGACTTTGAAGGTTGATTTACTGGAGTACAAGATGGCTACTTTAAAGGGAAGGTTTGATTTGTGAAGGGCTCAAACTTTTATGTTCTTTACTGGAACCAAAAAGTTACTATTGAAGATGAACAGAGACCTCTGGAGAAAATTGAGATGGATTCTAAAGGTGGATTTTCAAATTACAACTTAAAAGAGCAAGATGGAGCGGTCGGATTTACAGATGCAATTGGACGATCATTTAAAAATGGAAAATGATGTGCAGATAATGTATCACAACAACAATGTGGACTACCCTTTTAAGTTGAGATATAAGTGATTTGGTGGAGATACTTTGTAGAAATTACAAGTGGATTCAAACGGTTATAAGAATTTCAAAAGATGAGGCAGAGATATTAGACAAAAAAGGACTTAGAATTTTATTTATGAGACTTAAGAATGGTTGGCAGGAAGAAAAAAATATATAAAACTGATTTGATTATGGTTAACAATTTCTTATTTCTGCTGATGGTTACTGCTTATTTGGACTTTTTCCTTTGGAAAATGTCTAACCTCTGCACTCTTTCTAGAGTCTTTATACCATGGTAACCAAAACTAGATGCAATATTCCTAGCGTGGCCTTAGCAAGGAATTGTGGAAAGACAAATCTTCATCAGGGTCCAGTCCAAGCTGGGAATAATCAAATGGAGACTGCTTTAGAAAGAAGGTTGCAGTTTATTGAAGAGGAGAGCCAGACAGAAAGATCGCTCTGGGAAAAAAAACTGACCATATGTAGTAGGGAGTGGGTTTTTATACCTTCTTGGGCTTTTGTTTGGAGTTGTTCCTGTGGCGTGAACTTTGACTTGAGTCTGAGCATGCCTTTCTGGTATTCTGATGGTGGTGGGTTAATCCTATTATGTCCCAAAGGTCATATCCTGCTTCCCTGGGGCTGTGGCTGATGGCTGTTGGATTTTTTTTGTGTGACGGATTGTTGATTCTAGGGATCTTTCTTTCTAATCCCAATTTCCTGACTCCAATCTTTCTGACAAGATTATCACATCTGGATTTCTGCAGACCTGGTTTCTGTTTAGGGCAGAGAGATTTGTGGGGGGTGGGGGGTTGGTTTCTGCCTTTAAGATCCTTTGGAGAAATATAATATTCTGCCTTTTTAATATTTCTCAAAATATTTCTTTCTCTGGATTCTTCCCACAGCATTATAAAGCAGTACTAACACTTCACGTGATCTTGATTCTATCCCTCTGTTGATCCAGCCTAGGATTGTATTAGCTTCTTTGGCAGCTGCAGCACGCGGCTGGCTCATGTTTAAGTGATCATCTGTGATCATCTGCTAGGACCACTAGTTGCTGTAAAATAGGCAATGAAATGTCATGAATTCCCAAGTCAAATTGACTTCTCCTGCTCTTCTTCGTCCATAGTCCCTTTTCCTACCTCGATGAGTTCATTGGTCCAAACGCTGGCATCCATTTTGAGACTTCGCACCTTTGAATCTCTGGGTCCTAACGATCTGTGCTGTCCTGTGAAAAACAGCAAAATAAAACTTGCTTGAAGGTTAGTAAAAGAGGAGAGGAATTTGAAGGCAAGTAAACCCAAACAGTCCTGAAATCAGCTTGAAACAGAAACAACTTGAAATCATGAAACACGATGCTGAACCCCATAGTAAATACAAACACACACACACACACACACACACACACACACATATATATATATGCAGGTCCTTGGTTCTTCGGGTTTTCTCCCACGTAGAATTTGAAGTGTCTTGGCAACGTTTCGACGAAGTCACATTCGTCATCTTCAGGCTGGTGCTTTCGGCTTCGTGCTTCTAGCAGCAATGTGTGATTGCAACTGTTTCTTCCTTTTAACTGCCAGTGGGGGTTTGAACTGATTGGCTGGGAGCTCGGCTGTGTTCTGGTTGGGTGGAGGTGTGTTCTGATTGGTTAGGGGGTTGGCTGTGCTCTGATTGGATGAGGGGTTGGCTGTGCTCTGATTGGCTGGGGGAATGTTCTGTTTGGGTGGGGGCTTAGTTGTGCTCAGGTTACTCTGAGTTACAGGGGGATTAGAGATGGTGAGCTGCATAGCTGTTTGGCTTCGCGTTCGTGGTCGTGCCTCATCTTCATGGTGGGTGTCAGTTTGCTTCTTGTATGGATTGGAGGGGTTTAAGGTGGCAGCTGTGGTCTGGCTTCTGGTTTGTGGTCGAAACGTTGCCAAGACACTTCAAATTCTATGTGGGAGAAAACCCGAAGAACCAAGGACCTGCATACAAACACCCGCGAAAACCTCAGAAAACACACACACACACACACACACACACACACACACATATATATATATGTGTGTGTATGTGTATGTGTATGTGTATGTGTATGTGTATGTGCTGTGTGCTGTGTGCTGTGTGTATGTGTGTATGTGTGTGTGTGTGTGTGTGTGTGTGTGTATGTATATATATGTATATATATATATGTTTTAGGCATATCACTAATTTTTAAAGTTGCCGAACTGGCTCAGGAGGATCCCGAGAGTTGCTTAATTACCTGCACACTTCTTGCAAATGATGACGCAGAGATTGATGGATGCCCAGTCAGGATCAGGAGCTTTACAATCAGCACAAGTTCGGTTTGATTCATTGAACCAGATCTTCTCAGCTACTTCATAGTCAGAGAGAGTTTCTGCAATGGACTGCTGGAGGGCTTCTATCCAATCCTGCTTGTCTTTCTCAGATTCGGCAGTAAAGCTGAAAGGCATCAATTGAAAGCCAGTTTGGATCTAGCGTAGGGGGTGTCCAGACTTGGCAACTTTTAAGACTTGTGGACTTCAACTCCCAGAATTCCTCAGCCAACCTGTGGACTTCAACTCCCAGAATTCCTCAGATAGAATGTGAACTTCAACTGCCAGAATTCCTTAGCCAGAATATGGACTCCAACTCCCAGAATTTCTCAGCCAGCATGCGAATTCAGCTCCCAGAATTCCTCAGCCAGCATGCGAATTCAACTCCCAGGATTCCTCAGCCAGCATGCAAATTCAGCTCCCAGAATTCCTCAGCCAGCATGCAAATTCAACTCCCAGAATTCCTCAGCCAGCATGCAAATTCAACTCCCAGAATCCTCAGCCAGCATGCAAATTCAATTCCCAGAATTCCTCAGCCAGCATATAGACTTCAACTCCCAGAATTCCTTAGATACAATGTGGACCTCAATTCCCAGAATTCCTTAAATAGAATGTGGACCTCAACTCCCAGAATTCCTCAGCTAGGATGCAAATTCAACTCCCAGAATTCCTCAGCCAACATGTGGACTTCAACTCCCAGAATTCCTCAGACACCATGACTGGCTGAGGAATTCTGGGAGTTGAAGTCCACAAGTCTTAAAGTTGTCAAGTTTGGAGAGCCCTAGGTCTAGTGGCTAAGGCACCAGTTTATAGTTCTTATCCTGTCTTAGACACAAAGCCAGTTCTTCTCTCAGCCCTGGGAAGAAGACAGCAATTGCAAACCACTTCCAAAATCTTGCCAGGAAATCACCAGGAGTCAAGACTGATTTGAAAGCAATGAATAAATAAAATCTGGAACAGTTTCACGAAGAGTGTGACATCAGAAGAACCAATGACTTTTCATTCAACGGGTTTGTCTAGGGAGATTCTCACTCATCCAGGTTACGGTTGGCCCAAAGTTGCTTTTCCAAAAGGCAACTGGATTTTGTTTTTGTTTTTTCCTTGAAGAGGTTTTTGCTTCTCATCCAAGGAGCTTCTTTAATTCTGACTGAAGAAGTGTCAAGAATGAAACTTTGGCAGCTATGTGCCTCTTTGTTTCAACTTGCCATTAGATTAAAGGGGGAGGTGTTGCTTTAGAACTGGTTAAGATGGAGAAACGAAACTTCTACGAGTCCGCTGAAGAGAGCCTGAAACCTTTTCAAGGACACTGCAGCAGGTGTGGAGAGAAAGCAGCCGGTTCCCAGAACAAAGTGAAATTGTTTACATGAACTATGTGAGAGAGTGGGGGTTTGGCTGGAGAAATTATTGTTTAATTCTATGAACTGGTATCTGGGGGCCTCAGAGTTAGTTTTGCTTCAACATTTCCATGCTGTGTGTTCAATAAACAGTATAAGATTTTCGGAAGCGGAATGAACCCGGAGTTTTATTTGGATTCTTGAGCTGGATGTTGACAAGAAGCTTTTTGGATGAGAAGCAAAACGTCTTCAAGGAAAGGCAAAAGTCCATTTGCCTTTTGAAAAAGCACCTTTGGGGACATCCCCACTCAAAACCAGCCTGAGTTTTATTAATTTATGTATTACTGGTGATGCTGTGCTTTCAAATCAGCAACGACTTCCGGCAACCGGCTGCACTAAACTTGACTTTGCCTTATGAAAAAATCCGGATGTAGGAAAAAAAATGTTTCCTCCTAACCCAGGGGTAGGCAATCTTGGCTCGTTTATGACTCGTGGACTTCAACTCCCAGAATTCCTGAGCCAGCCATGCTGAGGGGAAAGGGAGAGGTTTCCAAGCTGAGCTGTGCTGGCTCAGGAATTCTGGGAATTGAAGTCCATGAACCATGAAGAGGCCATAGTTCCCCCATGCTGGCTCAGGAATTCTGGGAGTTGAAGTCCACGAGTCATAAAAGAGCCTACCCCTGACCTAGAGGAACATATGAAAGCACAACTAATGTTAATTAATGTAGACTTTATTAGTTTAGAGCAGGGGTAGGCAACCTTGGCTCTTTTATGACTCGTGGACTTCAACTCCCAGAATTCCTGAGCCAGCCATGCTGAGGGGAAAGGGAGAGGCTTCCAAGCTGAGCCATGCTGGCTCAGGAATTCTGGGAATTGAAGTTCACAAGTCATGAAGGGGCCATAGTTCCTCCATGCTGGCTGAAGAATTCTGGGAATTGAAGTCCATGAGTCATGAAGGAGCCTTAGTTCCCCCACCCTGGCTGAGGAAGTCTGGGAGTTGAAGCCTGCAAGCCATGAAGGGGGCCATAGTTCCCCCATGCTGGCTCAGAAATTCTGGGAGTTGAAGTCCATGAGTCATGAGGCCATAGTTCCCCCATGCTGCCTCAGAAATTCTGGGAGTTGAAGTCCATGAGTCATGAGGCCATAGTTCCCCCATGCTGCCTCAGAAATTCTGGGAGTTGAAGTCCATGAGTCATGAGGCCATAGTTCCCCCATGCTGCCTCAGAAATTCTGGGAGTTGAAGTCCATGAGTCATGAGGCCACAGTTCCCCTATGCTGCCTCAGGAATTCTGGGAGTTGAAGTCCATGAGTCATGAGGCCATAGTTCCCCCATGCTGCCTCAGAAATTCTGGGAGTTGAAGTCCATGAGTCATGAGGCCATAGTTCCCCCATGCTGCCTCAGAAATTCTGGGAGTTGAAGTCCATGAGTCATGAGGCCATAGTTCCCCCATGCTGCCTCAGAAATTCTGGGAGTTGAAGTCCATGAGTCATGAGGCCATAGTTCCCCCATGCTGCCTCAGAAATTCTGGGAGTTGAAGTCCATGAGTCATGAGGCCACAGTTCCCCTATGCTGCCTCAGGAATTCTGGGAGTTGAAGTCCATGAGTCATGAGGCCATAGTTCCCCCATGCTGCCTCAGAAATTCTGGGAGTTGAAGTCCATGAGTCATGAGGCCATAGTTCCCCCATGCTGCCTCAGAAATTCTGGGAGTTGAAGTCCATGAGTCATGAGGCCATAGTTCCCCCATGCTGCCTCAGAAATTCTGGGAGTTGAAGTCCATGAGTCATGAGGCCACAGTTCCCCCATGCTGCCTCAGAAATTCTGGGAGTTGAAGTCCATGAGTCATGAGGCCACAGTTCCCCCATGCTGCCTCAGAAATTCTGGGAGTTGAAGTCCATGAGTCATGAGGCCATAGTTCCCCCATGCTGCCTCAGAAATTCTGGGAGTTGAAGTCCATGAGTCATGAGGCCATAGTTCCCCCATGCTGCCTCAGAAATTCTGGGAGTTGAAGTCCATGAGTCATGAGGCCATAGTTCCCCCATGCTGCCTCAGAAATTCTGGAAGTTGAAGTCCACGAGTCATAAAAGAGCCAAGGTTGCCTACCCCTGTCCTAACTGGTTTCCTTTTCATTTATACTATTTTCAGCACATTTTTGTCCTTTAAACTTACAACCACAAGCGAGCCCAAGTTTCCATTGCTAAGCAAACAGTTGTTAAATGAATTTTGCCCCGTTTTATGACCTTTGAAGATAAGATAAGATAACCTTTATTGCCATTTTTTTACTGTGGGCACAACGACACACATCAAAAATGAAATTTAGTTGCCCGCTCTCAAAGTATTTATTTCAGCTGTACTCCAAAAATCCTGCCCTACAGTTTTAAAAGCAAACATTCAATGGTCTTACCTAAAGCTCCGGTAAGGTGTAATTATTTCGAAAGATTGTTTTGCAGCCCGATCAATCTGCCTCACATTAGCCACGTTCATAGGTATGACGGTAATGCCGTAGCCAGATTTAAAATCCTGAAGGATAGAAGGAAAGCACATTAGATAGAATCCTGTTTAAATAAATAAATCAATTAGGTGAAATTTTGTATTTTGAAACCAGAATTGCCTAGGGTAGGTCTCTGCAGAACAGAGAGCCGTGTTAAGGTTCCTTTATTGCTTGTGTTGACCGCTTAGCCCACTGGTGGCGAACCTATGGCACGGGGGCCAGAGGCAGCACTCAGAGCCCTCTCTGTAGGCACATGCACCGTCGCCCCAATCCTAGGCCTTCAGCTGGGTGTTATAAAACCTTTTCGCTTTAGGCCTCCGCCGCCGTGTGCAAAAAAAAAAAAAGGTTCAATCAGTCAATTTTAACTTCTCGCGGAAAAAAAAAAGATCTTGCAAAAGTTGAAATTGATGGATTGAACTTTTTAGTCCCACCCAGTCTGCCATTACCACCGCGGCTATGCTCACCCGATGGGTCACACCCACCCAATGGGCCACGCCCAGCCGGCACCCGACGAGTCATAAGTGGGTTTTGGGTTGGAGTTTGGGCACTCGGTCTCTAAAAGGTTCGCCATCGCTGGCTTAGCCCAACCGTTCTATGAATTATAATTTTAACGCCCTATCCAGCAGATTTCACAAAATGCAATTCCCTAGATTTTTCTATGACATCAGAGTTTGTGTGTGTGTGTGTGTGTGTGTGTGTGTGTATAATAATGATAATGATGATAATGATGATGATGATGATGATGATGATGATAGAAGGGAATTTGGAGGTCATCTAGTCCAACCCCCTGCTCAGGCAGGAAACCCTATACCATTTCGGACAAATGGCTGTCCAGTCTCTTCTTAAAAACTTCCAGTGTTGGAGCATTCACCGCTTCTGGAGGCAGGTTGTTCCACTGGTTAATTGTTCTCACTGTTGGGAAGTTTCTCCTTAGTTCTAGGTTGCTTCTCTCCTTGGTTAGTTTCCATCTGTTGCTTCTTGTCCTGCCTTCAGGCGCTTTGGAGAATAGCTTGACTCCCTCTCCTTCATGGCAACCCTTTAAATATTGAAACACTGCTATCGTGTGTGTGTGATTTCAAAAGTGAAACTCAAGAAATATGTGAGAAGCAAGAGCCACGGTGGCGCACTGGTTCGAATGCAGTATTGCAGGTTAACTCGGCCCACAGCCAGCAGTTCGATCTTGACCGGCTCAAGGTTGACTCAACCTTCCATCCTTCTGAGGTCGGTAAAACAAGGACCCAGATTGTTGGGGAGCAAAATGCTGTAAACCGCTTAGAGAGGGCTGTAAAGCACTGTGAAGTGGTATATAAGTCTAAGTGCTGTCTTCCTTCCTTCCTTCTTTCCTTCCGAACTCAAAGGTGTCACTTGTGGCTACGTAGAGATTCTAGGCTGGTCCCTCTTTTAACTCCGCCCCCAGTTAAGAACATAAGAACATAAGAAGAGCCATGCTGAATCAGGCCAAAGCCCATCGAGTCCAGCATTCTGTGTCACACAGTGGCCCACCAAATGTACATGGGGATCTTGAGCAGAAAGAGAAGGCAAAACCCTCCCTTTCCCTTGACCCCCAAACAAATGGTACTCAAGGGAATCCTGCCTGCCTCAACCAACATAGAGGCGGCACATGGACATCTGTTTTAATAACCACCAATACACTTTGCATCCATGAATCTATCTAGCCCTGCCTTGAAGCTGTCAAGGCTGACAGCTGTCACGACCCCTTCAGGAAGTGAATTCCATAAATCAACGACCCTCTGGGTGAAGAAATATTTCCCTTTATTTGTCCTCCCTTTCTTAGCTATAAGCTTTAGGGAGTGCCCCCGTGTCCTGGTATTTTTTTTGCCATTCTTCCTGCTACATGTTCTGAACTTGTAATTTTTTTCAGCAAAGTTCTTCCTCCTTCTTGGACACCGAGAAAACGTAACATTCCCCAAACCAGGAAGAGAACACAGCCTTTTAAATGATAAAAAGCAGTGATGTCTTCAGATTCAGCTCAGTGGGTTAACCATTGTCTTCTTCCAGGGTGTATTTTCAATTCCCCAGTCTAGCCGACACCGTTAGAATTTCCTCTTGGTTTTCTGTTCACGGAATAAGGGTACCTGATTCCGTTTACTTTCCAAGCACAGACAAAAATCGACTTGAGTCTTCTACTTCCTGAGTTGTCCAAATACTAGTTTTTAAAATTCAAACAGTCCTTATTATATAGACTGCGCAGATACACAGAGATACAAGCTTATTTTTTTCACCACTTCTAGACTTTGGTCTGCAGTGACACTCTGTGGCAGCAGCAAAGATCTATCACAAGAATAAGGGTAAACATCTGCTATTTTTTTTTAATATATTTTTTTTAGTATAGCTCACATATAGAAATATTACTCTCCTTAAACTCTTAATTGTGTATCCGGCAGTATGATTTCAGGCGAACGTAATGTCCAGGCTGATAGAGATACTTTCCGTCCAAGCCATAATAAGATCTATGATGGACAGGATTGAAAATACTTACTTGGCCACATAGCTAGCTGTAATTAAGTTTATTTCAAGATTAACATTGTGCATTTGACCAGGAAATTTGAAATGAAGTGCTTGAGGGTTCTCCCCCACCCACCCACCCCATTGCTTCAACAGAAAACAGGCAACTCTACAGAACAAGAGGCAGATCTACAAGGATGCAGATTAAACCATTTTGTGAACAATCCCAAATAATTTCTCATTAATAAAGAGGCAGAAGACTTTACAATGGACCAACTAGGTAGCCCACATCAGGGGGGGGAATAACAGTTTGGCCACACTCTATTTATTTATTTATTTTATTTTATTTTATTTTTGCACAAGGAGAGTGTTTTTCTGCCTAGGCTCTGCTTTGCTTTCCGAGCGCAGCTGAACGCTGTAATAATTAAGCAGGGCTTATTCAGAATTTCACACTCTGCTAGCTAATGGACTCCAGCAATTGTGATAGTATTATGTCTCTCCCCCCTCCCCCCCCCCACTCAGCTCATTTATATTCAGATGTCTGAAGAGTCAATATCAATGGCTGGCATTTGCTTAACAGCCAGCAATAAAGGGAAAGATAATAGAATCACAGGCCCATGAAAGCAATCATTCCATCCAGCCTTGCCCTTCTGACAAGCCCAAGACAACAGTTGCACCGGGCATTTAACCTTGGTTATTTACAACAACCGCAGTTACTATCAATGAAGGAGAGTATGTGTAGCTCAGGGCTGAAATGGGAGGCCCTTGGTGCTCTCTGAGCTTGGTGGTTTTCTTGCAGACGTTTCATGATCCTAAGTAACATCATCAGTGCTAGAAGGGAGGAGGGTTCGCAGGGAGGAGGAGGAGGAGGAGGAAGAAGAAGAAGAAGAAGGAGGAGGAGGAGGAGGAGGGGGAAGGAGGAGGAGGAGGAAGAAGAAGGAGAAGAAGAACAAGAACAAGAAGAAGGAGGAGGAGGAGGAAGAAGAAGAAGAAGAAGAAGAAGAAGAAGAAGAAGAAGAAGAAGAACAACAACAACAACAACAACAACAACAACAACAACAACAACAACAAGAAGAACAAGAAGAAGAAGAACAAGAAGGAGGAGGAAGAAGAAGAAGAAGAAGAAGAAGAAGAAGAAGAAGAAGAAGAAGAAGAAGAAGAAGAAGAAGAAGAAGAACAAGAACAAGAACAAGAACAAGAACAAGAACAAGAAGGAGGAGGAGGAGGAGGAGGAAGAAGAAGAAGAAGAAGAAGAAGAAGAAGAAGAAGAAGAAGAAGAAGAAGAAGAAGAAGAAGAAGAAGAACAAGAAGAAGAACAAGAACAAGAACAAGAAGAAGAACAAGAAGAACAAGAAGGAGGAGGAGGAAGAAGAAGAAGAAGAAGAAGAAGAAGAACAAGAACAAGAAGGAGGAGGAGGAAGAAGAAGAAGAAGAACAAGAACAAGAAGAACAAAAACAAGAAGAAGAACAAGAACAAGAAGAAGAACAAGAAGAAGAACAAGAAGGAGGAGGAGGAAGAAGAAGAAGAAGAAGAAGGAGAAGGAGGAGGAGGAGGAGGAGAAGGAGGAGGAGGAGGAGGAGGAGGAGGAGGAGGAGGAGGAGGACTGTGGGGTCCTTGGTGCTCTCTCAGTTTGGTGGTTTTCTTGCAGACGTTTCATTACCCAACTAGGTAATATCATCAGTGCTAGAAGGGAGAGGAGGAGGAGGAAGGGGAGGAGGAGGACGACGACGACTAGGACTGTGGGGTCCTTGGTGCTCTTTGAGCTTGGCTGTTTTCTTGCAGACGTTTCATTACTCAACTAGGTAACATCATCAGTGCTAGAAGGGAGTGGTGTTGTGAAGTGAGGAGGAGGAGGAGGAGGAGGAGGAAGACAATGATTGTGGGGTCCTTGGTGCTCTCTGAACTTGCTTGTTTTCCTGCAGACATTTCATTACCCTACCTAGGCAACCTCATCAGTGCTAGTAAGGAGTGTGGTTTGCTGTCAGTTTATATTCTGCTGTCTTGCCTGCTGACAATCAGCAATCAAGGAAGCGAGACCCCAATCAAGAAACTGCCAAGGAGCCATTAGTAAGCAACCCAACCAACGAATCCCTAAGACCGCCCCAACCCCCGCAGACCCCCCCCCACTTTATGACCTTTCTTGCCACAGTGCTTAAGAGAATGACCTCAGCTGTTAAGTGAGTAACACAGTCGTTAAGTGAATCGGGCTTTATCAAAAGGTCGCAAAAGACCTGCTAGCTAGCCCGGGACACTGCAACCATCATAAACACAGCTAGGAGCCAATTGCCAAATTTGGATCGCGTTGACCACGGGCCTGCTGCAAACGGGCGTTAAGTCTGAAAAACAATCAAAACTCACTTTTTCCCCCAGTGGCGTTAAGCTTTGAAAAGTCACTAAACGAATGGTGAGTAGTTCTAACACGGTTATCTGATCACAGAACTTCATATAGCCATTTCTTTATCACACGTCCTCCCCTTGCTCTTTCGTAAGAGGAGGAACAAATTAATGGTCAACATGGCTACCTCCAAAAAGACCTCAAGTATTTTGTCTTTCCCCGTGCAATGGCAATAGCATTTAGACTTATCTTCCGCTTCACGGTGCTTTACAGCCCTCTCTAAGAAGTTTACAGAGTCAAGTCTGTTGCCCCCCCCCAACAATCTGGGTCCTCATTTTACCCATCTCCGAAGGATGGAAGGCTGAGTCAACTTTTGAGCTGGTGAGAATCGAACTGCTGAACTGCTGGCAGTCAGCGGAAGTAGCCCGCAGTTCTGCACTCTAACCCAGGGGTCCCCAACCCCCGGTCCGTGAACCAGTCCTGGGCTGCAGCATGCCAGCAACTGGTCCGCACGAACAAGCCAAGCCCCATCCGCAGGATGCAGGCAGATCATAAAACCACACCCCCTCCAGTCCGCAGAAAAACCTCTTTCCACGGAAACGGTCCCTGGTGCTCAAAAGGTTGGGGACTTCTGCTCTAACCACTGTGCTTCAATCTGCGTTCAAGTCTTCATGAACACAGCTATGTGGCGCTTTCTGGCTGGAAGGGATCTTCTTCTGAGACACCTTTCAACTTCTCAGTGGCAGCCTCCAGCTTGGATATCCAAATGAAGTCCAAGATAACTTCCGTTGCTGCAAAACCTACTGGTTTATTGAATACATGGCTTGACGTGGGCGAAG